>JARFXV010000040.1:0-445513 GCA_031761425.1 Cosmopolites sordidus
TCCGACTATAACAATTGTCACTTCGTCTATAGTTGGAGCATTAAATCTTCGCACATGTTCTCCAGCAGGCGTTTTGTCAGCATGAACAACGATCGTGTGTGTATCAGATGGCATCATGTCAATTGCTGTTTTAAACAAATGCACTAAATTGTTTTTTTCGTGAAGAAATTCTTGCAGTTGGGAAACGATAGACCTTTTTATACCGATGGCAATTCCGGAGCGTGCATTCAATTCATCATTGCCATCGAAAATAAAAAACATTTGTAGAAATGTATGTTGGCCATCTGAGAACGGAAGCAGGGAACCGGCTTTATAATAAATGTGTCCTTTCACTTTGAAAGTTGACGATTTCTGCGCCGAAGAACGTCATTTAGAAGCATGAATTGTATTTCTGATGTTAGATGGAAAATGCTTGGTTTCGGCGGTATATCCGTCAAGCAAACTTTTGAATGACTCTGGTGGTTCCCCAAGTTGAGGCAGTTTAATTTTTCCGTCGGCGCAAGATATTCCTTTCGTTTCACCATTAAATGTCAGAACCTTGCAATGAAGACACACATCAGTCATAGTGCCACTGAGAACATTCCGGCTCAAACTATAATCATCAGTTGTATTGGGTTGTACCGGAAAACGATTGTAATCGCGTGATTGTTGAGCACGGAGTCGTGTTTGGCGTTGATCTGTTGTTTCTCGTTGACGTCTTTCAGGCCCTCTTAGCCTGTTTTGACAAAACATCGTAACTCTTTACAGAACGAATGGGCGATTTAAGAACCCCGGAATGATTTAAGAACATTATCTACCATCCTTATATATATACCATCCTTATGTATATAAACATTTAATAAATCTGTTTATAACAAATAAATTTGTATTATTTAATTTTGATATAAAATTAATGACATTAATTATGCCTTAGTCGTTGTTAACTAGATATCATTAAATAAATAATTGTAAATTCTACTTAAGTTACAAAATTTTTTATATTTCAGAAAAAATTACGTTTGTAGGTCTTAAAATGTTGACTATATGGAGTTAACAAATTTATTATTGAGAATATCCATAAATATGAATTTTATGAAGAAAATGCAAAGGACATTTTTTGTAGATAATTTAATTTCCTACAAAATTGTTTGTATATCTTTTTCTCAAATCCGTATACTTTAAGAGCTACTTACAAAAAAACTACGATTTTATCAAAAAATGTACTTAGGTCGCCTTGAGGCATGTGTTATTTTTGTTAAAAAAAATCCCCCGTATTTTTTCATCAAAAAGAAGGGTTTTTTTGGGCGTCGGAAAAAATTTAATATTTAACGACCACCCTAAAACAACTAAGAAACGAAAACTAAAATTTGATAATACCTCAGCAAGCTCCTCTAAAACAGAAAGGAAGCGAGATAGAAATGAAGAGGGAAATCCTTTGTGCTTTAGCTGCAAGAAATATACACTTGCATAAAGGAAGGCCATAATTGAAAGGCATTCCATTAGGCCATTAAATAAATAGAATAGCTAGAACAGCAATCACTGATCCAGGGAATGCAATATGTACAGTGCTGGAGAAAGTTGTCCGGGAGTTAAACCTCTCCGTAGTAGGATTTTCAGCTATAATCAGCATGGCAAAAGCTGATGTTTATTTGAAGGTTAATAATGTATACGAAATTGGTGGAGGTGCGGGTATACCTGATAATGGCCAGAACTTCGATATTATCATTGGGCGCAGGTTTACTGAGAAAGCAGAGGTAGCATACAACATTTTAAGACCTGCAAACGTCATTTTTTCTGAAATATAAAACATTTTGTAACTTAAGCAGAATTTACAATTTATTTAATATCTTCTTAATAACGACTAAGGCATAATTAATGTCATTAATTTTATATCAAGATTAAATAATACAAATTCATTTTGTTATAAACAAAAAAGTAAAGTAAAAGTGTTTGGGTTAGAGGCGCATCAGCAACTAGGCTATTTAGCGGACTGGACCTACAGCTTAACGTGGGTTCGGAACCACGGTCATCAGCTTCCGACAAACCCAGGCCAGCACCCCCCTCGGGCTATAACCCTTGGTTATGTGCCTACCCATAAGTCTATCAGGAAACCTACCGACTGGCGAGTGACCAACGTAGAACACTTCTCAGAAGGCCCCTGCGGCCTTACCCAGCCTTTAACTGGCGTGACTGAGGGGTAATTCGTAGTCGGATTTTACACTCTTGCCTAGAAACAATCATTTGGATTTTTTCACAATCATTTAGGAAAGATAAACGGACAGAAGAAAGAAAAATAACCATCCGAGCGCTGGAATCGAACCAGCTATCGCTCCAGCGCCGATTCGGCAAAGCAGGCGCTCTTACCGCCGCACCAACGCGACCGCCTGTTATAAACAGATTTATTAAATGTTTATATATATATATATATATATATATATATATATATATATATATATATATATATATATATATATATATATATACATCATGTTACATCTAATATTTTCACGGATGGTAGATAATGTTCTTAAATCAGTCCGGGGTTCTTAAATCACCCATTCATGCTGTAAAGAGTTACCATGTTTTGTCAAAACAGGCTAAGAGTACCTGAAAAACGTCAACGAGAAACAACAGATCAGCGCCAAACACGACTCCGTGCTCAACAATCACGCGATTACAATCATCTTTCGGTAGAACCCAGCTGATGATTATAGTTTGAGCCAGCATGTTCTCAGTGGCACTATGACTGAAGTGTGTCCTCATTGTAAGGCTCTGACATTTAATGGTGAAACAAAAAGAATATGTTCTATATAATAATATAGAACATTTCTTTTATATATGAATATATAAAAGAAAATTAAACTACCTCAACTTCATACATTCCTACAAATGTATGTTATTGCCAATGGCAAGGATGAATTGAATGCACGCTCTGGAATTTTTATGGACAAAAAAAGGTCCATCGTTTCACAACTGCAAGAAATTCTCCACAAAAAAAACAATTTAGTGCGTTTGTTCAAAATAGCAATTGATATATATATATATATATATATATATATATATATTTATATATATATATATATATATATAATATATATATATATATATATATAATAGATTTCATGGATCGAAAACGGGAAATGAAGTACGTATGTAGACAAATATAAAGATCCACTATAAATTATTTTTACCTGCGAAATATTTATAGTGAATATAATATAGCTGTTTATAAAATGTGCAAAATTAAGTATAATTGATTACCCTGTACATGCTATTTCAAGTTTAATAATTCCAATGATATTTTCTCAAAAAGCTTTGAGAACTTTTCATAAGCTCAGAACATTTCATAAGGTATATCAAACAAAAAAAAAAAAAATATATATATATATATATATATATATATATATATATATATATATATATATATAGTATATATATATATATATATATATATATAGTGCGTTTGTTCAAAATAGCTATTGATATATATATATATATATATATATATATATATATATATATATATATATATATATATATATATATATATATATATATACCTCTCCACATTTACCTCTTTGAAAAATCCCATCATTTTTCGAAATGAAGAATTACGTTGACAAAAACAAAATGGTGTACCAAAAAATATTATAGAACCAACAATACACATAAACATAGTTGACAACCCAAAATATGAAATTACAGGTTGTTTGATAAAAATCTTATATTTTTCTTCCAATAGATGGCAATGTATATGTTCAATTTCAAATTAATTTCCATGTATTTCATATCAGATTTAGTATTTAACATTAAAATAATTTCCGTGTTTATTATTAGTATAAATAATAAATAAATATTGGTCAATGAAACATGATTTCATCAAATTCTTTAAGAAATAGCTGATGACCTTATTGGCGGCGGTGAAAGTAGCAACAAAATAGCATAATTTAACTTTACTTGAATGCCATCGAAGTAAGCAGTACCACGAGAAACACATTAAAATAATGACGTTTTACAGTTAGTTTAGTTTAAATAAAGTACAAGGTAAAATTTATTATTTTGTATTTTAAATATTTTTTAATGTCAAACATTTTAGGATTAAAACATTATGGCAGTGCCTAGAAGTTTAAGTAAGCAAACATTACAAGTTAAAAGCTTATGCAGATATAGGTCTAAAGCAACTACATTATGTCCGGAATCTACCGGGGAATCATTATCACATGCTAAACCTTACTCAGAAATTCCTGGGCCCCAACCCATTCCACTGCTTGGTAATACTTGGAGGGCTACTACCATTTATTGGTCAGTATGACATCTCCGATGTTGCAAAACTGTCTCAGTTATTTTACAAAGAATATGGAAAGATTGTAAAGCTTTCTGGACTTGTTGGAAGGCCTGATTTGCTATTCGTGTATGATGCAGATGAAATAGAGAAGGTTTATAGGTATAATTTGTTTAATGTATTTTTTTTAGGCTGATCCAATATATAACTCCATAATATTTTTTATTAATATTTTTCTTCATTCTTTTCTATTTGTCATATGTTTTCTCCACTGTTCTATCTTTAATATATCTATGTATTCTTCCACTATCTATGTATTTTTTCAATCTACTGGGTAATAGGTCTTAAATAGATCTTAAAATATTTTCTCTTGTCAGTATATCTTCAATTTCACTTTTTATATATAACTCTAATATTTTTTTCAGGAATGAAGGCCCCACTCCTTTTAGACCTTCCATGCCATGTCTGGTAAAGTACAAGGGTGAGGTAAGGAAGGACTTTTTTGGCAGAGAAGGTGGTGTTGTGGGAGTGTGAGTTAATAAAGCAGAGAACGAGTATTGAATTGATTTTAAACATGTTTGCTTTTATTAGTCATGGAGAACCATGGAAAACATTCAGAACCAAAGTACAAAAAACCTATATTGCAACTCAAAACAGTGAGAAAATACGTCGAACCTATTGAAGCAGTTACCAATGACTTTTTATCCAGGTTTGTTGATGGTCAATATCAACCAAATTAATTTTTATCTCGTCTCTTTCAGGATGATTCAATTAAAAGATAAAAATCAGGAAATGCCTCCAGATTTTGATAATGAAATTCACAAATGGGCTTTAGAATGTATAGGTAGAGTGTCATTGGATGTCAGACTGGGTTGTTTAGACCCTAATTTATCTGTGGATTCTGAAGCCCTCAAAATAATTGAAGCAGCCAAGTATGCTCTTAGGAACATCGCTATCTTAGAGTTGAGATTTCCCTTTTGGAGATACTTTCCCACTTCGTTGTGGGTCTAAATACGTAAAAAACATGGATTATTTTGTTGAGTGAGTGTTAAGTTATTATTTCAAAAATATTAATTGATGATATCTTAATTTTTCTTTTGATAGGATATGTATGAGACATATTGATGCAGCAATGGAGCGATTGAAACTGAAATCCGTGAAAGATGAGAAAGATTTGTCGTTAGTGGAGAGGATATTGGCCAATGAACCGGATTCAAAAACTGCATATATCTTGGCTTTGGATCTGATTTTGGTAGGAATTGATACTGTAAGTACTATTATTATTAGGATGTAACAAAAGCTTTTGCATTTTTTCCTTTGTTTATAAAGGATTATAGTGCACTCCTCAGATGTTTAATCCAGTTTCAACTTTTTGCTCCAACAAATAAACATTCCTTCTTCGGTATTAAAATACTACCACTATGAAATATTAAGTCGGCGGTTTTATTAAATTAAGGCTATTTTAAAACAGTATTTTAAAAATGGTTTCAAAACAACCGCTACCGCTCGTAAGATTTGCGAACTTGAGGGAGGAAAGTGACCTATCAATCCAAACGCTCAGCTCTAGTTCAAAAAGTTTCCGGAGGGAGACGTGTCTCCAGAAAAGATATGATAAGGAAATATCAAATCGTCCATGGATTCCCGATACCTGCGTTTTTAAGAGCAGCTGTGACTTCTGATCCTAGAACAAGCAGTTTCAGGAGAATTAAGACTATCCCATACAATCGTTAACCGGTATTTGTGAGACATAGGAATAGCATAAATTTTAAATAACTAAATACCTCAAAATCGCAAGTATTTTTGTTACTCGCTAGTATTGTATTTTCTTTACTTTTCAAAAAATTGTTCTTTTTTTCGTTGTAGTCTGCTTTAAATTGTTGCCAACATTAATCAATTTTTCAATATTTTCCTTAATATAACTCGTTTTCTTAAATCTAATATAATATTTTAATAATTCTCTTAGGTTTATGCTTTTATTTAATTTTCTTTGACTAAAGTTAAAAAATATTTATAACTATACACCAAATCAGTCATTTTTAATTTCTCGATACGTATTTCACTAACCATGTTAGCATCATCAGGAGATTATTGAAACTAAACTCCATGAGAAACGCACGTCGAGGAATTAAAAACAAGTGATCTGATTCGAAGAGATTTACCACTAAATTCCAAATCACTTTTTTAAAGTTTGCGACGCACGTTTCGCTAACCATGTTAGCATCATCAAAACTAAACTATGTGTTATTTATATGATAACCCTTCCTAGCTTGTAAAATCATGAACCGTGAACTTTACTGAGCGTTATATTAATAATTGAAAAAATTGACTGAACGGACTAGATCCTTTATCCCGGTTCATAATTTTCTAACATTTTTCTATTTGAATTTAGACTAGAATTGCTTTAAATTTTGTGGTCATGTTCAATTGCATTTGGACAACACAAGATTTTTCATTTCTTCCTTGAATTTATATAATAAATTAAGATAAGTCCTGGGTAATTCAAAGGATAAACTAGATGACAACATGGTAAGTCGGGGATTTATGAAATTAGTGGTCAAGATTGTGATCGTGATATATATATATATATATATATATATATATATATATATATATATATATATATATATATATATATATATATATATATATATATATATTGTGAAAGTATATTGGGCAAACAAAAAGATCCATATTAACGAGATATAAAGAACTCATGGCCGACATTCGACACAACATGCAATCGAACATGACCAACCACAATATAGATAGTAATTTAAGAAAAAAGGTTAAAAGTGTAAATAACAATAGGGCTTTGGATGCATATGAAAGCATTCAAATAGAAAAATGTAAGAAAATCATGAACCGGGATAAAGGACATTCAGTCAACTTTTTCAATTATTACTATAAGGCTCAGTTAACTTAACGATACATTATTTTTACACGTTTCCTTATGTAGGGTATCATATAAATAGAACATAGTTTAGTCTCAAAATTAAATCAAATCATCTCCTGATGATGCTAACATGGTAAGCGAACGTGCGTCGAGAAGTTTAAAAAAGTGATTTGGTGTTTAGTGGTAAATCTCTTCGAGTTTAGTGTTTCACACCATCCATTGGAACAAAGGTTCCAATAGATGAATTGAAGTGATTTGATGTTTAGAGGTAAATATCTTTTTACATCAAAGGAACCAATACATGAATCGTTACAAATTAATACATATCAAAGGCGTTAGGAATATCGTTCCTCCTCGAGATGAGGGCATTAGCTAATGTTATTAATATTTTTTCACAGTTTCTAATTTGTATATTTAAATACTTGTTAACAGTAGTTTTGGTAATTGCTTATAGATTTCGATGGCAGTGTGTTCTATTTTGTATCAATTAGCCACCAGACCAGAACAACAAGAAAAAATGTATCAAGAATTGATAAGGATCTTACCCGACAAAAACGAGCCTTTAACAGCTGAAAAACTAAACCAATTAACTTTTCTAAAAGCTTTCGTGAAAGAAGTGTTCAGGTATGTAGTTTTGCGTACCGACACAACTAACATCAACAACTAACGGGTTGTCAAACAAGAGTATCGGAACATAAAAAACAAGACTCAGTGATAACTACAAGTCATAATCCGGCAATTTATATTTTATCTTGAAGAACAAATAATGGCATTATGTTTTGAAAATTATGTCGTTTAAATGTCCCCATCAGCTTCGTCTATATTCGATTACTCTCTCACAAATACCGCATGGTATATTTTCAATAGTGCCCTGTATGTTTCGTTTAAGATTAAGAATTGTTCGGGTTTTATTTCTGTAAACTAGATATTTAACATAACCCCACAAAAAATAATCGAAGGGCATGATATGTGACAGACAAGTGCGAAATATATGACAAGTACCACCGTATTATTGAAAGAAAACATTGTTTATATCCACATTTATCAATTCAGGCCAAATATATTCCGTTAACATATTCCTATAGTATTCACCATTGAGAGTAACATGATTTCCACCATAGTCTTCAAAAAAATTAGGTCTTATCACTTCTAAACGGCATTATTTTCAAAAAAATCCATTTTGCTGTTTGTCCTAATAATACGATATCGATTGATATTTTGATAATGGCTGAACGTAGAGAAAAAATTTAAGTATAAGAGTTGTACAACTAAATAGACTGCGTAATTTAAAATTAATATTTTTTATACAGTATGTCTCACAAAACCGTGGCGGGGTATAGTTTTGTTTTTTCTTATCGAACACCCTATATGTTCATCCATTTCTGCATTCTGCTATTGATTCTAAACATATTTCGTGAAACATGTCTACCTAAACCCAATTGTTTTAGCGGATCCGCCATTTTGTAAAAATGTCGGAGTTGCAGACTCTATTTTGCAGTGTCACACATCACTTATTTTTCGATGTAGGGTTATCATTTTTAGTAGGAATATTAGTAAACTGTGATTTAATTTTTAATGCAAACAATATTTGTCTACGTTAAACTAGGTCTCCAAAATGACTGAGATAATGAAAAAAATTATAAAAACATCAATCTCAATTTTTTGAAATGGAATGTCTAATATTTTTTTCATTTTGCTGTATTTCTAAGACAAAATACTTATATTCTTCTTAAACATGTCCTATATCTATCTATCATAATATCCGAGATTTTTACATTTTTATTTTTAATATTTCGTTTTTAATAGAATTCACTTTAAACGTTTTATTAATAACGTCATAAAATTAAATTCAAATGTCAAATATTGTTCTAGTATAGCTTTTAGAAAGTTTTTGTATGATACAGAAAAAAAAGAGTATACTTCTTTCATAATTAAATAGAAAAAAATATTTATATAATCTATTATTTTGACTATGGAAAAGAAATGTGAATATCCAATTACAACTTAAAACACGCAGATGGACTAGACGCCCTAGACAGTCATGACCTTACATGGCGTAACAACAAATGAACCAAATGGTCAATTATTTAAACTTTGTGAACTGTCAAATTGTGTAATACGAAGAAAGTTGAACGAAAAGGAATTTTTCTGGAGAGGAATTGATTAACATGATCTATGTTTTGGACGCAAGTGATCAAAACTCTTTTTTAGCAAGTAGAATTTATGCCCAAAGATTCCCTAATTCCGTCATCATTCTAATGGATTAGCGTTTTTACAAGGGAAAGAGCGAATTAAGAAAACTGGATGTATCGATTACGAAAAAAAACTTGTAAAGGCTGAAAAGAGCTGAGTGAAGAAAACGAATATTTAGTTCTTCAAGCTGTAATTAAAAATCTCCATATTTCATGCAGGCAGATAGAAACGAGGTAGGCGTAAAAAAATCCACATCGAACAAAATAACTAGGAAATAAAAATTTCATCCGTATCATATACAATTAGTTTAAGTATATAATACAATTGGTTTAAGAACTAAATCAAAATAATTTCGATCGAAGGCTTGAACTGGGATATAGAAAAAAAAATAGAGAAGAACCTAACTTTTTCAAGATATATTTTATTCACGGATGAGGTAACGTTCCATAAAAATGGGAACGTCAACCGACATAACTTCTACTATTACAGCAGTGAAATCCAAGATTCATTATCCTTGTAGATCATCAGCATAGATGGTATCTTAATGTATATTAAGGCTGGTATTATCGCAGAGCGCCTTCTAGGGCCATATTTTTTATTTAATAGAGTTAATTGTGATAGTTTTCTTAATTTTTTGCAAAATAATTTTGAAGAGTGGATTGAAGAATCGCCTTTTATTATAGCGAGACGAATGTGGTTAAAGCTAAACGGCGCTCCGCCATATTTTAGCACGCAGGTGAGACAATATTTGGACACGAATTATGAAAATAAATGGATTGGTAGGGGAAGTCCTGTACCATGGCTAGCCAGATCCCCAAATTTAACAAAACTAGATTTTTTTCTATTCGGTTTTGTTAAAGAACAAGTTTATCAAATGCCACCCACCACAATAGAGGACATGCAAATTAGAATAAATGTGTTTATGAATATTAATAAGGCAATGGTCATTGCAATCAATAGATCTTTTGAATATAGGCTTAGAGTTTGTATTGCACAAAATGGTAGACATATTGAATATTTAATTAAATGATTGAGGGACTTCTTTATCAATATTTGTACTTAAAAAGTTTTACTAAAAAATAAATATTTCTGACGTTTTATCATGACTTATCATAAATTTATTCATTAGTTTAATAATAACATAAAGCCTAAGGTGAATTCCATTAAAAACGAAGTATTAAAAACAAAAATGTAAAAATCTCGGAAATTAACACGTGTTTAACAAGAATAGAAATATTTGGCCTTAGGAATATTAAACTCGAAGAGATTTACCACTAAACACCAAATCACTTTTTAAAAACTTCTCGACGCACATTTCGCTAACCATGTTAGCATCATCAGGAGATAATTTAATCTTAAATCAAATTAAATTTAAAGTTTAGTGACAAATCTCTTCGAGTTTAGTGTTTCACATCGAAGCTTCCAATAGAATAGAATTTATCTCAGTTATCCTAGGCACCCTATATAACGTAGACAAATTTTGTTTACATAAAAGTTAAGTCATAGTTTCGCTAATATCCCTACCAAAAATGATAATACGTTATACAGGACTAACGTAGACAAATTTTGTTTGAATTAAAAGTTAAGTCATAGTTTCACTAATATATCTTCGAAAAACGATAATCGTACAATAAAAAAAAAAGTTATATACCACAGTGCAAAATTCAGTCTGCAACTCCGATATTTTTTACAAATATGGGTAAAACTATTGGGTTTAAGCATGGGACATATTTCACGAAATATTTTTAGAATCAACAGCAGAATGCAAAAATAGATGAATATATATATATATATATATATATATATATATATATATATATATATATATATATATATATATATATATATATATATATATATATATATATATATATATATAGGGTGTTCGATAAGAAAAAACAAAACTATGCCCCGCCACGGTTTTGTGAGGCACCCTGTATAAAAAAATATTAATTTGAAATTACAACTCTTATACTTAAACTTTTTCTGTATTTCCAGCCACTATCAAGATATGAAACGATATCGCACTTTGGAACACCCTGTATAATCTTCAAGATAAAATAAAAATTGCCGCAATTATTATTGTGCCTCATTTTAAAGTTCTGGCACTCTTATTAGATAACCCTTTATAAAGCTTGGTTTATTGCTGTTTAACAGGATGTACTCGACTGTAATAGGAAACGGACGGACTCTTCAAGAAGATACTGTACTTTTAGGTTATCATGTTCCCAAAGGAGTATAGTAATTTTCATATTTACTAATCGAAAAAATTTGACGTAGGATTTTTTAGGTCCAGGTGGTGTTTCCTACTTTGGTGACCGGCAGTATGAGTGAGTATGTCTCGGAACCGACAAAGTTCATCCCGGAGAGATGGATCAAGCAGGGTTCTGACCAAAACAAGATCCATCCTTTTGCCTCGTTGCCTTATGGATATGGGGCTCGAATGTGCCTGGGCAGGAGGTTCGCTGACCTTGAAATACAAGTTCTCTTAGCCAAGGTGTGATTGTTTTAATGTTTTAAACGTAACAGGAATTTTAATGTTAATTTGTGTTGTAAAGTTGATTAGATCATATAAATTGGAATACCTTCACGAGCCACTGGAATACAAGGTGACCTTCATGTATGCGCCCGATGGAGAACTGAAATTTAAAGTGACCGAAAGACCTCAATAATATTATGATATTTTTCTGAAATGATATGAATTAAATTGATTATTTCCAGTACTATTGAAAATATTTTTTTGATGAAGCTCTGGAGAATTAGAAAACCACTGATAACCTTTTCTAACAAATTATTCCCAACTTAACTCAATAGCGATCTGGATGACCATTCATGACATTCTTTGTTTATGAAATTTTGAATTGTGTTAATATATATATATATATATATATATATATATATATATATATATATATATATATATATATATATATATATATATATATATATATATTTATATATATATATATATATATATATATATATATATATATATATATATATATATATATATATATATATATATATATATTACATTAATTATATAATAGTATTTATTGAATTATTTAAAGTGATTATATTATTTTATAATTTATATTTACAATAAAAAATAAATAAAGAAGTTCAAAATTCCATCACTGTTTTTATTAGATTCTCAACTTTTTTTTCGCCTTATAATAATTTAAGGCGCCATCTATTAGCTTTAAAACGAGCTATAACATACGAGCTTACTGTGAATATAATCTAAAAAATTAGTTTTAGACTCGACGTCATTCGAAAAACAACATTGAAGATATTGCTTTTTTTTCACCTTTCAACTGAATAAAAATGCAGCGGAGGCTCTTGACTTGATTTGTGCGGCTTTAGGAGATAATGCTTTTTCGTTCAGTAGCTGTAAGAAGTGGTTCCGCCAATTCCAAAGTGGAAATTTTGAGTTAATCGACGTCGCACTTCTGGAAGAAAATCTTTGTCATACACTACTACAGCTCGGACAGGAACGCGGAATAACACTGTAAACCATTTATAAAAGTTTACAAAAGCCAGGAAAAATTCTACAGGAGGCTCGTTAAAACCCCTATGAACTCACAACTGAGAATAAAAGTAGACGCTTTGTGTTTTCTGTTTCTAAATAATTCCGGGTGTCGTAAGAAGAGTCCAACTCTCAGTCGAAGCGGAAAATACTTGAGAATGCCAAAACACGTCCGAACACTATCACCGCTGGACTGGGACTACATATACATATATGTATATGTATGTATGTATATATGTATATATGTATATATATATATATATATATATATATATATATATATATATATATATATATATATATATATATATATATATATATATATATGAGAGCAATGGTTAGTTGCTTGACCGGGAAGAAGCCCCCACCTATCCCTTACATTGGAGGGTACATGTTTCGTCTGTTGGTGGTTAGACTCATCAAGGTACCGACATATGCTCTCTCGCCAAGAATAGGGAGTCCCTCTCCACAATCAAACAACCCATATTTTCGCCGAATTATATATATATATATATATATATATATATATATATATATATATATATATATATATATATATATATATATATATATATATATATGATATGTTTCTAAATTATTCATTACTCATATATATGTTGGGTAGTTTTTGTTCTTTGAGGTATTCTATACCTCAATATAATTTTGCTAGTGTTTTATGTAACTTCCGTCACCAGAATATGCGGCATTTGTTCTTCAGTGGACATTGCTGTTCTTGACTGGTTCTGATTCTCATATAACTTTGAATAAAATCTTCGGACAACCTCTAACATTTCCGTCCGCTCCCTGCACACTATACCATCATCACGCTTTAAAGAAAGAATGTGTGTCCTTTTCTTTCTCAGCTTTGTCAGAAATTACCTCCCGTTTTCTTCAAGAGTTTTTGCACTAGCTGCATGTTGAATCAGCGCGTTTCCTCTCAAATATGTTTTCTTATAGTTTTACAAAGCTTAACGTACTCGACCCTGCCAAAAGGACTGCCTGCATGCTTGATTGTCCGTCGTTTTTCCATTAAATGGATGGTCTCATTGGAGATTTTTGACTCTTTGAAATATTTATCTTCTGGTGCTATTGAAGACGCCGTTTCAAGCACATTGTTGGCGATTTCTTCATATTAGTGTGTAATTTCCATCTCCTCCGAGTCTTGCAACACAGCAAAACGGTTCGACAAAGTAATTTCAAAATAGCAGCCCTTCTCCAGCAGCTTCCCAGAATCCACTTTTTGATCTTATCGTTCTTTCCCGCTCTTTTCGGCAGTTTATCCTTATCTTTGCTCGTACAATTCGATGGTGACTTCCAACATTAAAATGGTTAAGGACAATGGCAAGTTACAATTGCAAAATATTGTTTTATAGTTTGACATGATGTAATCAATTTCGCTTTGTGAGTTCAGATGGACTTTTCCGTGTTCATTTTCTGTTGATCTTCTTATAAAATGAATTCATAATATAGAGTTATTGTACTTCAGCAAAGTTAACCAGCCTCTTACCTCTATTGCCCTGCTCACCATTTCCATATGGGAATTCACCAGTTCTTGCTTTTCCAATTTTGGCATTAAAGTCACCCATCGGGATTTTATACCTACACTTCTCCTTGTCTAGAAGTTGGGCCACATCATCATAAAATTCCTCAATTTTCTCATCCCTATAGCTTATAGTTGATGCTTAAGCTTGGACTATTTGAAGATTAAAGTTTTTATTCAGCTGAAAGGCGCATTCGGCTGATCGGTCAGATATAATTTCAAATTTTAATACACTGTCTTTCAGCTTTTAATTGATGAGGAATCCAGTTCCACCACATCGTTTATTCTCCGTACATCGGATGTAGAGTACGTGATCAGCTGGTTCTAGTTTGATTAACTCTTCGCTCTTTCTTCGTGTTTTACAGAGCCCAATAATATCCCAATGTATATTGTCAAGTTCGATTTACAGTTCTTGCAGTAAGGCCTCCGTTTTCATTGTCCGAATATTAAGCGTAGCAATGTTAAAAGTCCAATAGCAACCTGATCTAAGCCGGTGATTCTTAGCACCCTCTGCCTTGGAGCAGGTCTTCCCGCTGCCATAGGTAGTTACCCCTTGGCCTCCGGGGAATGAGGGCCGTGTTTGAAGCTGTACTGTTGAAACGCCAGATTGAAGACATGGACCGTAATCTGCCACGCTGGTGCGGGTTGGCAGATTTTGGATCATGTTAATCTGAGGCATCTGCCTTAACCTGTCCGCCAGGGGTGACCCTACCAGGAACTTGCGCTCCAGACGGCATAGCTCAAAGCTTCATGTCCCATCAAACCCCTTTACCACGTCAAGGTCTGATCTACAAAGGAGATACATTCAAGCAATTATCCGAGTTATGTTGGCTTCCAAGGCGTTAATAGTTACTGGTTTATCGGCATCGACCAAAGATTTAACATAAACCAAAAGAAAATAATGTAAAGCCGTTAAATCGCTTGACCTTGGTTGCCAATTAACAGGTCCATTCCTCGAAATAATTTTGTCAGCGAATTGTTCCCCCAATAAATCGATTGTTGCGTTGAGTGTATGACATATAGAGCAGTCCTATTGAAACCGCATCTCCTTCAGATCAATACCATTGAAAATCAGAATTAAGTAATCCACGTAATCAAATAACAGAACTTAACTTACTGCGAATGGTGATGAATTGATAAATTTGGGTATTCATCAACACTGCTAGCAACAGCGGCGA
Source organism: Cosmopolites sordidus (assembly GCA_031761425.1). Taxonomy (NCBI): domain Eukaryota; kingdom Metazoa; phylum Arthropoda; class Insecta; order Coleoptera; family Curculionidae; genus Cosmopolites; species Cosmopolites sordidus. Next base: position 15,595 of record JARFXV010000040.1, read on the forward strand.
TATTTTCTTCGGAACGCACAGTTTTTGGGTCGTTTTTGTTTTAATATCGAAATATTTAACAGCGTGAAATGCGTTCGGAATTGGTCAATATTCGGTGAATACATCACTCAGTTGAGCGATTATGTGAATCATAAAATTCACGAAGTGCTCTATAAGTTTTGCGCACAGAATACTGATTTTAATAATAAATTTCGACAATCTACAAACGATAGGGCATATGTCGGTACCCTGATGAATTCCTTTTTTACAGGGACGCAGTTTGCTCTGTATTCCTCATGTTTGCTGTGTGAGTTATCACGTAAATTTAGTGCAGTGGATGCATCGCTAGAAACATTGTATGCCGTTTGCTGTTCATATGATGTGGAGAGATCCTACTGATCATGTAAGTGATAGCCACTTTTATATCAATAAAACAGAAGGGATTTCAAAAAAACAAAAGGATAAAAATCAGTATCCAAATTTACCTTCTGCACTTAGTCCAGCTTCTCATAGCCAGGAACTACTGGTACCGATTGCGACTTTAAACTTGGACAAAATGTTTCCCAGTGATTTTTAATCTTCGTCAGGATCTGATCTTCCTGAGCCTTACCAATTACCTTCCTTAATAACTCAAAATGAATTAAATCATTTGGTACGTGATCTGGTATTGTGAAAACAAAAATCGGAACTTCTTGGTTCCAGACTTTAGCTGAACCTGTTAGATTAAAATGCAAGTGTGTCACTTTACCGAAAACGAAATGTAACATTTTCAATTTGTCCGTTGTCCGTATTTTCTATATGTCGTTGTGATATTAATGGTTTATTGAATGAGCTTAATATGGAATATGTACCTTCTGAGTCGCGTATTTTGATAGATTCTTCAAAACTCATCCTACAAGCAGTCTTGCTTCATAATGGAAACAAAAGCCCATCTATTCCTTTAGCCCATTCAGTGACAATAAAAGAAACCTATGACAACTTAGCAACCATACTAAATCGCATTAAATATGAACAGTATCAATGGGATTTTTGTAGGGATTTAAAAGTGATAGGTATATTGCTCGGACTTCAAGGGTGTTTTACAAAGTATTGCTGTTTTTTTGTTTATATGGGACAATAGGGTAACAATAGAACATTACAGTAAGAAAGATTGGCCTCATAAAACTTCATTTGAACCTGGTACTTCAAACAAAAAATATGCCCCCTTGTTAACCCAAAAAGGTGCTTCTTCTGCCTCTCCATATTAAGCTCTGACTAATGAAAAACTTTGTCAAAGCCACAGACAAAGAAGGTAATGTTTTCAAGTATCTAAAATAAATATTTCCTCAATTAAGTGACGCAAAACTAAACGAAGGCATATTTATTGGACTTCAAATAAGGAAGCTTCTAGGTGATTACCGTTTTCAAGAAAAATTAAATGAAAAGGAATTGGCAGCATGGAAGTATTTTATAAGTGTAGTAAAAGGATTTCTAGGCAACAAGAAATATGAAAAACATAAAAACCTCATAAATTAACTCTTGAAAGCCTACGAAATACTAAAGGGTCGCATGCCATTAAAAATGCATTTTTACGCTCTCATTTGGATTTTTTTCCGGAAAATTTGGGTGCAGAAAGCGACAAGCAAGGAGAGAGGTTTCACCAGGACATTAGGACGATGGAAGCAAGATATCAAGAAGACTGGAACTCATCCTAGTTTGAGCTACTACTGTTGATTTTTAAAAAGAGATGATGCTACAGAACACATGAGGATAGAGTGAGAGTTTTGGTCGCTGTATGACATCTCATGTAATACATTTTTTATTTACATAATCCTCAATAATGTCTGCATAGATTTAAGACATTTTACATGTTTATATTAAACTTGCAGAACCCGGCAGAAGTTGTCCTGCCAGTCCCTTTTTATATCTAAAATAGATGGTCTGTATGTAATGTAGTTTATAAAGCGTTGTAGAAAATTATTGAAAAATGAAAGATTACTCATATTGATTAGATTTTAATATTTTTATTAGCGTAAATTGATGATAAATTATATACATTTTTTTTATTAATAATTCCCATAAACGAACAATATTTTTTACTATTTCATTCGCTATATAATCAAACCAATTTAAAGTAATTCAAACTTTGTTGATTATCATCGCGAAAGCAAGACACACAGGAAACTGAAGTCGTTTGAATGTGAAAGGCAAATCAGTGGGAATCATTGAAATGCGCGGGATCATTACATCTTCTCCTTTATATTTTCCGTAAATTATTGTTTCTTCTATCACATTCGGTATCAGTTTTTTCACAGAAAGTCTGGTTCCGTTGCACAACTTTGGCGTGTTCAGATTCCGAAGGAGCATTATTGGTGAGCTAATTTTCAACGTCAGTGGTGCGGTGAGATTCTAGGTAGCTCTAATGAATTGAGAATCATCTTCATCATCATCATCACTCAGCAATTGTTGATCCACTGCAGGATGAAGGCCTCCCCAGCATGCTTCCAATTCGCAGGGTCCTAAGCTTTCCTCTGCCATTCGGGTCCAATATACTTGATGATGCCATCCGTTCATCGTGTTTTCGGCCTTCTTCGTGGGCGTTTATGATCAAGCGATATCCATTCCAGAATCTCTTTGGTTCATCTGTCGTCGGATCGACTCGCTATATGACCTGCCCACTTCCATTTCAATTATTTCGCCTTTCCAATGATGTCACATACCTTCGTTTGTTCTCTGATCCATATGCAGGTCTTTCTGTCCCGCTTTGTAATGCCAAGCTTACACCTTTCCATTCTCCTCTGTGTAGCCCGAAGCTTTTGAACTGACTGTGATGTAAGTGATCATGTTTCACTTCCATATGTAAAAACAGGCAGCACGCATTGATTAAAAACCTTTCTCCTCAGACAAAGTGGGAGTTTGCTCTTAAATACTATATTGAGCCGGCCAAATGCCTGCCAGCCACACTTAACCCGCCGTTCCACCTCCCGGGCGATATCACCCTCCATTAAAATCATTTGCCCAAGATATATAGGTAGTGGTCCATAACCTCTAAATCACTCCCTAAAATAGAAGTTCCTCTGTGGACAGCAAATTTGTTAAACATAACCTGACTCTTTTTTAGGTTTATTTTCAAACTAAATGATTCTCCCACCCTTTGCAGGCTCTCGTATGTGTTCTTGTAACTCATCTGGTCTTGTGAAAGGAGAACGATATCATTCGCGAATCTAAGATGGCTTAGATATGCACCATTGATTTTTATTCCCTGCTGTTCCCAATCCAGATTACGAAATACCTCTTCTCGGCAGGCTGAGAAAAGAACAGGCCATATTGAGTTACCCTGCCGTACACCACGTTCTACATTGATTTTAACTTCAAAGTTATCCATGTGAACTGTAGGTGTAGCTTCCTCATACATGGATCTCAGTAGGTTCACATAGGCTCTCTCTATCCTTTGGTTAAGCAATGCATCCATTATGGCCTACGTTGATACTGAATCAAATGCCTTTTCATAGTCAATAAAAGCCAAGCACAGTGGCAAGGTGTATTCATTGCGCCTTTCTATGGTCTATTGGACAACCTGGATATGGTCCATTGTACTGAATCCAATTTCCTCATCGCCATGGCTCATAGTTGGTGCATAAGCTTGGACGATTTGAAGTTTAAACCTTCCATTCAACTGAATGACGCATTAGGCTAGTCGGTCAAATATACTTTCAATTTTTACGACACTATCCTTCAACTTTTGGTTAATGAGGAATCCAATTCCACCACATCGCCCATTCTCCGTACTCCGAGTGTAGAGTACGTGACCAGTTGTTTTGATTTTAATTAGCTCTTCGCCTTTTCTTCGTGTTTCACAAAGCCCTATAACATCTTAATGTATGTTGTCAAGCTCGATCAACAGTTCTTGCAATCGTTCATCCGTTTTCATTATCCGAATATTTAGAGTTGCATTGTCCAAAGTCCAATGGCAGCCTGATCTTACCCAGTGATTCTTAGCACGCTCTGCCTTGGGGCAGGTCTTTACGAGTGAAGGCCATGTTTGAAATTGAAAAGCCAGTTGGGGGATTGGACCTTAATCTGCCACGCTGGTCCAATGCGGGTTGGCAGATTTTGGATCAAGTTAGTCTGAAGTCTCTGCATGACCTGTCCGCCATGAGTTACCCTTGGCGGACAGGTCTGATCCACAAAGAGAATATATATATATATATATATATATATATATATATATATATATATATATATATCGATTTTTCGTAAAGTATGAAGGAAGGCAAACATTAGGTTAAAATTTTTTTAACTTAATGCAGTAGTGAAATAATAACTGATTTTTTTTCAGAAAAATCAAAATACCTCTTGACATGTCAGAGATATCGATTTCGGGTTTTCACTGGATGATTCCTCTTTAAATTGCCTTTCTAGCCATGTAATAAAAGCTGTACCATTCCATTTGAAAAAACTGAACAAAACTTCAAAAAACTATTGTTGAATGTAACGCCACCTCGCGGTTTCATTTATAAACTAAATAATTTATCTCCCAGATTATCTGATTGTCCCAGCAATTGCCTTTTAAATGAATCCAAATTGAGGAAATCCGGTTTAGGCAAACGGACATTAGACGACTTTTTATCTAAATAGGTAAAATATATATATATATATATATATATATATATATATATATATATATATATATATATATATGATTGTAAAAAAATGTCGTATCCTTTTTCCCCTACCACTGACCCCCTACAACAAAAATAAGCTGTACGGGTTACAGTAATTAGTTTATCATTTTCGGATTTAGGACTACCAAATACTTCATATACACCTATTTTCATCAATATTACCTCAAAAAAGTTTAAATTTGTTAAGGTGTCTGCCGCTGCTGTGCCGAAACCGCATTGGCGCTGTAGTTGATTCGATTCTAGCGTTCGGATGGTTGTTTCTCTTTAATTCTTCTGTTCGTCTAACTTCCTACCCAACACACATACACAATATATACACTTTCATATACACACATATCTACACTTAAATATCTGTGATTCTTGGGCAAGAGTGTAAAATCCGACAACGAATTACCCCTCAGTCACGCCAGTTGGTAAGGCCGGATGTCTTCTGAGAAGTGGTCACTTTTTCTTTGGTCACTCGCCAGCTGGTAGGCTTCCTGATAGACTTATGGGTAAGCACATAATGCATAATGGGGGTGCTGGCCTAGGTTGTCGGTGGCTGATGACCGTGGTTCGGAACCCACGTTAAGCTGATAGGTCCAGTTGCTAAATAGCTGATGCGTCTCTAACACCAATCCTTAACCTTAACCTGTGTTATTATTTTTTTTGTATCAAATGTAATAGAAATTTCTCGATTTTTTTATAATTTTTTTATCCCCTAACCTAATCCCCTTCGTACAAATCTTGTTTTTGTTTGGACAGCGTTCTTGCTCTTTTTCAAATAAAAAACCATAATGTGTCGTTATGTTTTTGACAAGTTATCGACCGACATTTTCAGTATGAATCAACTTAACTAACTGAAGACAAATCAAAACAAATCTGGTAAACATTGTAAATAGTATAGGAATTAGTAATATATAAATAAACATTACTAATCCAACACTGATTTTTATTTACAAGCGTTAGAAGAGCAACTATTGGAAAATCCCTTCGAACTTTCCCAATAATCCATTATTTTGTACATTAAATAATTTATCGTTAAACTGTTATTGCAGTATTTCATTACTAATTTTAAAATTATTTCCAAATCCAATATTATTAATTTCCTAAATTTTATTGCTTTGTTTACAACAATTTTCATCAGCCAAATAAGGACGCAATAAACTAAGAACTAATAAGGAAAATCATTAATATTTTAATATATTCACGACTGTTTCTCGTAAACGTATGTAATAACTTTTTTGTAATATTCACATTTTTTTCCCTATTGAATGATTTTTATAACAAATCATCGGTGAAAATCTGAAAGTAGAAAAATTTCAAAGCACGAACTTAAAAAATTTTGTTACAATCACAACGTGAAAGTCTACGAGTTTGATGCAGAATGAAAATGATGACCGAGTTGGAACGTTGATCTTATTATCGTTTTTTCCTTTCAGTTTCACTTTCATTGCGGTAATTGTTAGATAACTTAAGAGTACCACATTTTAAATTTTACAACAAAATACTAAAAATCACATTTATTAATTATGTTAATGAAACAACTACCCACACATACTGCTTGATGAATGAGGGAACCAAACCACCTTCTTCCGACGGTTTCGGGAACTATACTCCAGATTTCCCATAACAAACAGACGAGATATGAACGTTCTATATCACAGCACAGTAAGAATAAGCAGCAAGACATGGTTATCTTGGCAATAACCTTGTTACTAGCATCAATGTATTAGATAATTAAAGCTGGTATTTCTGTATGGCTAAGTGTTAAATACTAAGCGTTTAATAAAATATTTGTTGTCAATAGTTTCACTCTATTAAATTATTGTTTGAACCTATTCAAATCAGGTTCTTTCCTGCTGCATAGTTATTTTAAAGCGGTTTATCCTTCCTCTTCAAAACGAAGTATATTATACGAGCCTACTGTAAATATAACCTGTAAAATAAATTGTTATTGGCATCACGTGAGCCCATTCTTAAAGCAATATTTGAGGTACTTCGTTCTTATCGCCTTTCAACTGAAAAAAATGCTGCGGAAGGTTAGGATATGATTGGTCAGCTTCAGAAGGTAATGTTGTTTCAAAGAGTATTTGTAAGAAGTAGGTCCATTTTAATTGCATCCTTCCAAAAATAGCTTTAAATGGAATATTGGTGTCGCATGTCCTTAAAGATGCATTTTTACACTCCCGTTTGGATTTTTCAGGCGCTTACCTGAGTTCAACAAGGGATCGATTGATGACCGCTATAAAGCCGGGAACCAGTTTCAGGAGTTGTTTGCTGACATTATGGCGGCGGCTGTACGAACGAACAGAGCAGTCAAAAATTGTTGCTCGCTTTATAAAAATTTCTCTTCACGTTTAATATCTAAAAAGATAAATTTAATTTTTTTTTTAACCTGACATTAGAAAAGCAACTAAAAAAAAATCCCTGTGAACTTTCCGAACATCCAATTATTTTGTACATTTGTATATTAACATTAAAAATGTAACAAGGGCACGATCGATGCTACACAACCAGAGCTGACTTTGCGCTCAAATAAACTGTATTAAATTCGAGAAAATAGAATATATATCGACACCTGACGTTTCATTAGGGTTCTAAATTTAAGTGTAGTATGTTAGTATAGAACACTGAACGTTAGTATTCGTTCAGCAGCAGTTCAAAGTAGCAGGTTTTTTTTTCCTTATTATTATTTTATTATCAATTTTAAATGTAAGTATATCATCTGAAGTAAAATATTTGTATACATTATTTTATAGTCGCTTGCTTTTGTAGATGCCTTACAATCTACGGCAGCAGATGTTGCGTGAAACGATGTTAGAGGAGTTACCCGAGGAAGAAAGTTTTGGCGAGGAACCGAGCTATACCGAGGAAGATAATGTCTCTATATTTGAGGATGAGTCCGAGGCAGAGGAAGAAGAAGAAGATGAGCATGAGGAAGAGCTGTATAAAAGAGAAATTCCAGCTGAGATGAAAGTTGCTAAGGAGATCCCGGATAAGTTTTGCTTCACTGATGATATTATCTTACTGTCACACACTCCAAAGAAAAATAAGATCGTTTTGCTAGTTTCAACTTTCACATCGTCAACTAAAATCACTGACGGAATACCAGACATTATCTGTCATTACAACAAAACAAAGCGTGTCACGGATACGTTTGATCAGCTGTGTCACTCATTCATTATAGCCAGGCGCCGTTGCGGGTTTTCTTTGGTATTTTGATTCAAGCTATTGTAAATGCCACAATCCATAATCAATGGACAATGACATAATCCTCTACACATGTAAGTTGGCAAACGCTGAAAACACTGCAAAAGTAACAGCACGACAATGTCTGGATGGGGTAATAAAATACCTTTTAAAACCTCATTTACAAGAAAGGTACACAACTCCTACTCTTCGGAACGATATTCGCTACGCAGTAGCTGGAATTTTGGTCCTCAATAAAGTGACGGAAGCGTCTACTGAACCACAATTGATTTAGCAAGTACCTATGCTGATTGTGCCATATGTTCTGCTAAATAAGACCAAAAAACAAAAAAAAAAAAGTGCAGCGTGCTAGCGCCCAATGTGCAACGTACACCGTTCAGGTCTTTGTAGCGACTATGGGTTTTCTGAAGCTTGAAAAAAAACTTTTGTACTTCCCTCTAATATTTTTTTGGCTTTTGATAGGATTTTTCTTACATTTATAATCAAATAAATTGATTTATATATAAAAAAAATACGGTGTCATTTTTTGTTAAAATTGACTTTTCATTTTCCAAAATAAATACCTTTTTTGAAAGCATCAATATTCCCATTTTTTTTTTATCTGAAAGAACTATATTTCAAAAGTATAGTCATAAATGTTTAGGTAAAAATATTAAAATAATACGTGAAATGAATTTTTTAAGCAAAAAACAATTTTTTTCCGTTTTTTTTTTTGTCTTTTTTTTAATTTTTTTTTTTTTTTTTAAGTAATTTAAATTAAATAAATAGCTATAGAAACTATTATACTTTAAAGAAGATATGTTAAACTACATGAAATAAGCCGGTCACGTTGGTGCGGCGGTAAGAGCGCCTGCTTTGCCGAATCCGCGCTGGAGCGATAGCTGGTTCGATTCCAGCGCTCGGATGGTTATTTTTCTTTCTTCTGTCTGTTTATCTTTCCTAAATGTTTGTGATTGTTTCTAGGCAAGAGTGTAAAATCCGACTACGAATTACCCCTCAGTCACGCCAGTTAAAGGCTGGGTAAGGCCGGATGCCTTCTGAGAAGTGTTCTACGTTGGTCACTCGCCAGTCGGTAGGTTTCCTGATAGAATTATGGGTAGGCACATAACCAAGGGTTTATAGCCCGAGGGGGGTGCTGGCCTGGGTTTGTCGGAAGCTGATGACCGTTGTTCGGAACCCAGGTTAAGCTGTAGGTCCAGCTAAATAGCCTAGTTGCTGATGCGCCTCTAACCCAAACACTTTACTTTACTTTACTTTACATCAAATAATTTTGGTGTAAGAAAATATTCAATACTGTTTGCACAAAACATAGTTTAATGACCCGGGTGTCAGACACCCTCTGTGCTCTTTACGTACTTTTCGGAAGTATATTTTTATAGTATTTAATTACTAAATTTAAAATTATTTCTAAATCCAATCTTATTAATTTCCTAAATGTTATAGCTTTATTTACAACAATTTTCGTCAGCCGTATAAGAACGCAATAAATTATAGTTTATTAGGCTAACTTTTTTATTTTAAGTGATAGACTAGTACTTCCAAATGCAAAATTATAGGAAATAACTTGACTAAGAAATTTACGAACAATGATTTACGGTGTTGCCAGATTTCATCAGCGGCAACTAAAACAATATGTTTTTAATGTTAATATTTTTTTAACATAATTTGACATATCTTAAAATTCGAAATAAAGGATGTTAAGTCACATTTCTTTATTGGAGTAGCCGTTTTAGAACAATCAATTAAAGCGTTAAAGCGTTCCTCGCGACTTCAGCGTAGCTTAAAATAACAATAAAAAATAACTCTTATAAACTAATCAATGCTTTATTTTTAACAAATGCAACTGGTGCCCTCCTTGTGATTTACAATAATAAACTCTTTTAATTATAATATTATAATTGAGGGTGTGTTTTTTTTAACCATATGTTTAAGGAATATGGAATATATTGCCTAAAGCTACGACGACCTCTCAAGGTTTCTAGCTTTTCGTCGATTGTAACAAACTGAGACAAACTGTAGTATTTCTTGAACGCTGATATAATTTCTTCAAACAACTCTCTCATGGGATCCAGTTTGTCTACGGAAATACTGGAAGCACGTGCGTCTTTATTATCAAACCTTAGACACCGCAACTGTAAATAAAAAGGTTCCAGTTCATAGTCAATAGAAATATCTTCGGTGATGAGCCATCAGTTTTGAATAAATCTTTAGCATTCAGTCGACTGTATCTTCTAATGCTAGCAAAAAGTAAGTAGCCTAAGAGTGTTTCAATTTATGTCTCATCCGTTTCAGTTCAGCCAATTTCTCTCGAGAATTGAGATAATATCCGTTTTATTTATTCAGTAGTGTACTTTGCAATCCGACTAATAACACTTTTCGGGAAAAATGAAAAAAGCCTGCAGATTTCACCTGATTCCTTCAAAGACCTAGCTTCACCTTTAACGCCTGGAAGTTGCGTTACTGTGTTCCTAGCGCGTCTTCTTACTTGATTCGAAACAGTAGTTTTGTTCCATCTCGTTCGACCATTCCTTCCTAGGTAAAGATTCCTAGACGTTAGATGATCTTCTGTGTCCATTTGAGAATCACCCTCCTGTGCAGAATGACTCCTACTTTACTGGACTACTTCAGAGAGTTGTTTAATACCGATTAAAATCCATCAGCTTAATTGGAAATAACAAGCCAATAACAGGAGAAGGCCTGTTCATCCCACCATACCAGAATGAATTCTCTCATTACCAATAACATTTAACAACCAAGAAGGAGAACAAATAATCACATCAATGCACAACCTCATCATATCTTACAAATCGAAGAAATAATGACGGATTGAAACAAAAAGTGATAGATCAAATATTCATGGTAAAACAACTACTAAGTACGAAGACGTGGGCTTCCCACAAGATTATGATCGCATCTCAAGAGAAAAACTAGAGAATTCCAATTACAAATTAAATACAATTACATACAGAAGATCACAAATAGAGACGATATTGAGTTTGTGTAGAATTTTAAATATTTGGGGTCCTGCATTAAGAGCAACTAGAGGTAGAGAGGAAGGAGAAATTAGACAAAGAATTGTTCACGCCAACAAACCGTTGCCAACAAACCGTATTACTCTTGTGAGTTACTCTCGATGTAAAAATTGTGGTGAGAGGATACATTTGGAGATTTTAATTTTTAATAATATCTTAAAATGAATTAATGGAAAGAAACTGAACGGAAATAAAATATAGTGTTTTGCTCTGAAAAATTGTTTACTGTGATGCTGTTTACTGCTCTAAATGCTGAAGTCCTCCCTCACAAGCCGCCAGTGATATGGTGATTATTGAATGATATTTAATTAATTTTCAGCGAAAAATTGCCCAATAATAATTGCTGTGTAATATGGTGCGTTATCGTGATGCAAAAACCATGAATTGTTTTACCACCAATCTGAACGTCTTTATCTACAATTATTACTATACTTAATCGAATATCGGAAAACTTGGTCCAAGCTCCTTGATTTTGATAATGTTTTCTTCGTTGGTTAACTTGGAGGGTCTTCCAGAACGAAGTTCATCTTCAACTGCTTCTCTACCATTACTAAAGTCACTCAATATACTACTTTTAAACTTGTTCACTTTCTTAACATTTTTAATCTATCAGCACAAGACATTTTGTTCTTTAGACAAAATTTAATAAAACTCCTTGCTCGACAAATGTATCCATTTTTAAGGTTTTTAAACAATTACAATATACGCTATAATTTCTAAGTAAACAAGCGAAATAATGTGAAACTTGTCAGATACCAAGGACAATCATACCAACTTAAAAAAATGGTTGCATCGATGGGTAAAACGCACGAACTTTTAAAACAAAGGTCACTTACTTTTTGATCATAATAGTATAGTAATATAAATTCATAGATTGGGACTCTTAAGAGTGGAAGGAGTTACGGTAATCTTTATCCTGCTTATCTTTATTCAGTGTGGATGGTACTAATATTACAACATTAGTACCTTTTTGGAAATGATTTCAATATCAACTAATTCGTAATGAATTTTTATTACATTGTTTTGGGTGTCATTAGTTAGTAATAAATTGTATGTATGGTTACCAAAAAAAAAACTAAAAAATTAAAATGGGAGTTCTACGAAATTTAAAGAAATTTAACGCGATAAATATTTTGATTATACCCCAAAGATGTGTTCACAGCTCAGCCAAAAACAAAAGTGCTTTAACTAGTGTTAGTGAAAATGTAGAAGACATGACGGTTCAACCTTACGAGAGCATTCCAGGTCCAAAGCCAGTGCCTTTACTTGGAAATACTTGGAGATTCATTCCCTACGTAGGTCTGTAAAATATGTTTCTTTATATTTACCGAGCTTCATCCATTCTAATCTTTAGGCAATTTCCAAATTGAACATGTGGATAAAGTAGCGATGAAACTATATAAAAAATATGGAAAAATTGTCAAAATGGAAGGTCTTCTAGGCCGACCAGATATGCTTTTTTTATTTGATCCTGTAGAAGTGGAAACCGTATTTCGGAAAGAGGATACATTGCCTTTAAGACCATCAATGCCAAGTTTGAGTTACTACAAGCATGTGCTGAGAAAAGATTTCTTTGGTGATATGGCTGGAGTTATATCAGTGTAAGGCAATAAGAAATGACGGAATTAATATAATATGTAGTTATTACAGTTTGAAGAAAGAAATAACACATTTTAATCCTAACATATTAGGTCCTCAACTTAAGTCTCTGCCCCTACATTTCGATTTTAGAACCTATTCGAATCATAATTATTTCCCGCCATCTAGTTATTTTAAAACGCCATCCTTCAGCTTCAAAACCACGCATGATTAATTAGCTACCTACTTTTAATATACCCTGAAAAATCATTTACAGACTCGATGTCGTTCAAAAAGCAACATTTGAGGCACTACCCCCTTTACGCGTTTCAACTGATAAAAAATACTGCGGAAGCTCAAGGCATAATTTGTGCATATGTAGAAGATAATCTCATTTTATACAGTACTTGTAACAAATAGCTCTAGTAACTCCGAACTGATAATTTTGACAAAACGCCGGGACAGCCAAAAATAGTAGAAGATGTAGAATTGAAAGCACTGCTGGAGAAAATCCTACTAGAGGTCGGACAGGAATTCGGAGTAACACAAGCCATCTAATCGATTACACAAACTAGAGAAAATTCAAAGGAGGATCGTTGTGTCCCCGATAATCGCTGAGAATAAGAGAAGATGCTTTGATGCTTTGTCATTGCTCTCCAGATTTAAGATAATTTTCTGCATAATATTGTCATCTGTGATGAAAAATGGATCATCTACGATAATCCAAAAAGGCGGAAATCGTGGATAATGGATAACCATCAATCAGTACCGCAAAACTAAATATCCACACCCAAAAGGTGTTGCTATATGTATGGTGGGATCAACTGGGCGTCGTGCATTATGAGTTTCTCCAATTTGGTCAAACGATTATACAGGGTGTTTTCAAAGTTTTAACAGTTATAAAATGTGAACACAGACCATTTTTGATATTCTCGACCACTGTTAGTTTTTTGTATTCTTGTACGATATTTCTTTTGAGTGCGATGTTCGATTTGACCAGTGGTAATAATTCCTTAATAGTGCGTGTTTAATTTTTGGGTACTTTCTGCGATTAAAATGTCACACGTTTATGAAAACAATGAACTAGTGGACATAATATTACCTTACGGGTAGCGCCAAGATAACGCATCTGCAGCATTTCGTTTGTACGCGGAAAGGTTTCCTTTAAGAAATCATCCGCTTCGCGATGATTCGCGACATTAAGGCTTCGCGACACAAGGTACTTAAAGGCACAACGAGGAGATCACGCTGGAAGACCTCCACGCGAAATGGTAGAGATTGAGAAAGAAATTTTAGAAATTGTCGAAAACGTGCCAACAACGAGCACTAGGTCTATAGCAGGTCAAGTTGAAGTTAGTCATAGTAAACTGTAGATGACCCTGTCATTGTCAACGAGTAATAACGTTACAACCCGAAGATTATCCTAGAAGAGTTGAATTTTGTCAGTGACTTTTACATCAGTACAACAGAAATGATAATTTTACTAAATGTATTTTGGCTACCGACGAGGTCACATTTACAAGAAATGGTGTAAATAATTTCCACAACTATGTTTGGGCAGTAGAAAATCCATGCTGCTGCATGCTGTAAAAAAAACCCATTTTCAGCACAGGTTTTCAGTAAATGTTTGGATTGGCGTAGTAAATGGCATGTTTAATTGGACTTTCTTTTTTCCAGGACGACTAACAGGTAAAAATGATTTAGACTTTCTTCAAAACAATCTGCCACAATTATTACAAGATGTTCCTTTAAATGCTAGACAGCATATGTGGTTTCTACATGATGGAGCTCCTCCACATTTTAGACGAGAAGTTTACGAACATTTGAATAATGAATTTCCTAAGAGATGGATAAAACGCAATAAACCCATTTCTTGGCCTGCACGCTCTCCGGATTTATCGCAATGCGATTTTATTCTGTGGAGCTATTTAAAAAAGTTTATCATTATGGAAAAGTAAATACTGCGGAAGACCTACAACAGCGCAGCTACAAAATTCATGGGCATCGGGATTTTATTTTTGACGCGTGTTGTGACGCTTAGGTACGCCGATCAAGATTTTGTGTAACCGACCAAATGGTGACAATTTTGAACAATTTTTGCAACATGTAACATTTTTGTTTTTGTTACTCTGCAATATTTATATAAATAATTTTTGCTAAATTGACTTCCCTTTGCGAGTTCTACAACGCAGTGGTCGAGGATATCAAAAAGTCAGGTCTGTTTTCAAATTTTGTTAATAACTCTTGTTATTAACAAAATTGTTATTAACTTGTTAAAAACCGTTAATAACTTCTTTATTTTGCAACTTTTATACAAATGATTTTTAGTAAAATCACTTATTTTTACAAGTTCTACAACCTGTTAAAATAAATACAGCAAATATAAGCAGCAACTGATTAGTGTGAGTGACGCTCTGGAGGAAAAAGGAAAGTCGTCTTGCTTCGCGACAACCCATAAGAAAAAATACTCTAGTTACGCTCACCGAGTTTGGTTGATAGATTTTATCGCACCCAGCATATTCTCCAAACTTGGCTCTGGATTATCGAAAGGAAACTGAGGAAGATTACTTCGAAGATTAATTTTGTATTACTTTTTTAATAAATTTAATTACAAAAGTAGTGAAAAGACCGAGAATTGAGGACCTAATATTTAATGTAATTAAAAGAAAATATTTTCATAATTAGTATGTATTAATTATTAAAAATTATTCCAATAAATAGACTTATTTTTCCTGTATATTTTTCATTGTTTTCCCAGTTTGTGATTTGCAACAATTTCAAATTATTTCTTTGTTAACTTTGGTTACAACATCGCAGTACTTAGCAGTAAGTAATTACAGGAAGAAAAAGCGTGACAAATAATATCCAATGACGAATATGAGATTATTGAACAGAGGCGTACAACTTTTTTTTCTAGGCATGGAGAAAACTGGCAAAAGTTTAGATCAAAAGTTAATCAAATCATGCTTCAACCAAGATCAGCAAAAATGTATTCTGGTGTCATATCGTCTACAGCCCAACAATTCGTACAAAGGTATTAATTGTGTTTTCTTTAATCAAAAAACATACATTGGGTAACAAAAAGACTGCAGTAATATTGTTATATGTTTTTTAAGTTTATCTTTAATATAAGTGATATTTTTGTAGTTCTATTAAAAGTGTTAAAGTGGAAGTTACTGCAGTCACATCCTTTCTGGCAATTTTTCGAATTTAAAAAGAGAGCCGAGCTAATAGTATAAAAAAATCAGATGTTTTGAAGATCAGAATTATACAATGAATATGAGGTTGTGAGCCCGTCGCTCGAGTTCTAAATATTTCGTCTAGATTGCTTGTTGCGTTTAATCTAACTCCAGGATAATTACCTAGACTTTAACCTCATAACATGACGCTAAATGACGCCACTAACACAAAAACTATTTTTTTTTAATGTTTTCTAACAGTTTCTCCATGTTAATTACTAATTAATTGAATTAATTAGAGTAATACTAGTTCACACTCCAGTATTTTTTAGGTTAGGTGAAATAAGGAATTCTAAATCTGAGACGCCAGATGATTTTTTAAACGAAATTCACAAATGGTCTTTGGAATGTAAGTCAAACACCCATTTTTAAATCCATCAATAAAAAAGTATTTATCTTTCAAATTGCTTGTAACAAACAGATGAAATCTTTTGATCTAGAAAAAAATTATTTAACAAAAAGTAGATATACATTATCAAGTCATTATATATATATATATATATATATATATATATATATATATATATATATATATATATATATATATATATATATATATAAATATATATATATATATATATATATATATATATATATATATATATATATATATATATATATATATATATATTTTTTTTTTTTTTTTTCTTGGGGAAATTGGTTGGTTTCGGGCTAGCGGTCAGCAGTAAAACAAGTGTTTAATCGTCTCAATATTTCGTCATTTTTATTTTTTTGATGACTTCATCAGGAGACTCTAAAATTATTTTTTTCTTTTTTTATTTAATAAACAATGAAATAGTATAGAACACCGACATGTTAAAATATAAATTCACATAACAATAAATATATAAACTTACAATTAATGACTATGGTTTAAAACGTATGTATCTAAATAACGTTCTTGAACGATACGGGCCCCAACCAGGAATTAACAATCTTTTTTAAACACTAAGGTATTTCAACCTGCAATCATCGAGGTTGAAAAGACTGGAGCACTTTCAACACGAACATCCATTGTTTGGTGTTATTTGAGAATATGGCAATAAATACTACTAAGATCACTAGTATCTGATTTAAAATTCATCGTGGTTTTATTTTGTCTTATATGACACATCTCCAAAAACAGTCTTTTTTTGTAGTTGTTCATCTGTTGTATGACTTTTACATTGTCGAAATCCATATTATGTCCAGTACTGAGGAAATGGTCAACCACAGCACATCTGTTGTTGTGATTACGGCAGTCACTCTTGTGCAATGTCATTCTCTGTTTAAGCCACTGACTGGTCTGTCCTATATAAGACTGTTCACAATCTTTGCAGGTCAGTTTATAAATTACATTTGATTGTAGACCAATTGGAATGGTATCTTTGATTTTGGTGAACAGATTAGCGATCGTTAGTTGATTGTATTGACTGATTTTTATGTGAGGAAAGTCCTTGAATACTTTTGTCACCCCTTGGGATAGACCATTCACTTTTGGGATTTTTTTGTAAACTAATTCTGGCCCGTTGTCTTCTAAAGGGCCATCATAGAATTGTTTGCTGTATATCAATCGTTTCAATATATTTTTCGGGTATCCATTGTTCAGAAACAATTCATATAGAATTTTTAATTTTTTTTGTAACAGAGTGCTGTGGCTGATCCGTGTGATCCTGTTTTTCATTTGGACAATTGTGTTATATTTTTGGCTTCTGGAGTGATTTGAATAGTAGTTGATGAATCTACCTGCCGCAGTGGGTTTCTGGTACCAATCCAAGATTATCTCGTTGTTATGTAATCTTATTACCTTGGTGTCCAGAAAAGGTACCGAATTGTCCATCTCTTTTTCTAATGTGAACTGAATGTCTTTATGTATCTTATTGAACGTGTTCAACGTTATTTCTATATGTTCATTGGGGACTGCACAAATTACATCGTCGACATATTTGTAAATGAATGGAAAATGAAATGATAACTTTCCAATTGCTTGTTGAAACACGTGATCCATTGTAATAGTTGCCAATATTGGACTGATTGGAGAGCCCATTGGCGTACCTTTCTTTTGTTGGTAAAATTTTTTGTTAAATATAAAATACGTACCGTTTAAAATGAAGTTTAAACTTTCAAAAAACCCTTCATATGACAAGAATGTATGTCTTTTTATTTCTCTCCAGTTGTCTTTTAATATCTGTATTATGAGATCTTGCGGAATGTTCGTGAACAAGGAAACAACGTCCAGGGATATGAGAGAGTGTTCGGCAGGAAGTGTCATATTCTGCATGTTTTCAACAAATGTGAAAGTGTCTTTTACATTGTAGTTATTTTTGTCATCAAATGCGAGTTGTAATGTGGTGGATAACATTTTTGATAGTTCATAGGTTGTGGAGTTCTTTGAACTGACAATGGGACGCATTGGCACTTCCGGTTTATGTATTTTCGGTAAAAGGTATAGTCTAGGCAAAGTCGAGTTGTAGATTTTTAAATGTTTCTCTTCCTGTTCATTGATCTCTCTTTTTGTTTTTAATTTGTTTATCAACTTATTGTAATGCATTTGTGTGCTTGTGGTTGGATCCCTTCTCAATTCTATATATGTGTGTTTGTCTTCAAGCAGAGAGATACCTTTATTTATATATTGTTCTCGTGTCATCGCAACGATAGTGCCTCCTTTGTCTGATTGTAATATGACAATTTCGGGATGTAACTTAAGAAAACGTTTGCTTTTGTTATATACTGTGTGTAACTGGTCCATTGTATGTATATATATATATATATATATATATATATATATATATATATATATATATATATATATATATATATATATATATATACGTATATATATATATATATATATATATATATATATATATATATATATATATATATATATATATACTATATATATATATATATATATATATATATATATATATATATATATATATATATATATATATATATATATATATATATATATATATATATATATATATATATATATATATATATATATATATATATATATGAACATTTTGTTGATTATTTGACTGGGCACCACCCATCCCTTCCACTGGAGGGCACATGTTTCGTCTGTTTAGACTTTTCAGGGCACCGACATCAAGAATAATAAGAATAATCTCTCGTCAAGAATAGGAAGATCCCGTCCACAGTCAACAAACCATACTTTTCGACGACTTCCCGTCGGATGGCGTATATATGCAGTGTTAGAATTCTAAACTAGAATCCATTGGACGTCCAATGAGACAACAACAGGGCTGAGTGTCATTAGATACCCAACTGCTGGGTTTCACAACACAACAACCTGCGTCTCCGCCTAAACGAACATTTTGTTGATTACCTTACTGGGGACGGGTCCCACCCTTCCCCAGTTGTGTGTTCCCCATGAGATTGTGGAACCCAGCAGTTGGGTGTCTGGTGACACTCAGCACTGTTGTCTCATTAGACGCAGTCCAAAGAATTCTAACACTGCATATATACGCCATCCGACGGGAAGTCGGCGAAAAGTATGGGTTGTTGACCGTGGATGGGATCTTCTTATTCTTGAAGAGAGAGCACATGTCGGTGACCTGAAGAGTCTAAACATCAAGAGACGAAACACGTGCCCTCCAATTGAGGGGATGGGTGGGGCCCGTCCCCAGTCAAGTAATCAACAAAATGTTCATTTAAGCGGAGACGCAGTTTGTTGTGGGTTCCACATGCGATTGTGGAACCCAGCAGTTGGGTGTCTGATGACACTCAGCACTGTTGGTTGCTTCATTGGACGCAATCCAAAGAATTCTAAAACTATATATATATATATATATATATATATATATATATATATATATATATATATATATATATATATATATAATTTGATATGTTTCTCGACCGTGCAATTTATAGTTTTTTTCTTGGGGAAATTGGTTGGTTTCGGGCTAGCGGTCAGCAGTAAAACAAGTGTTTAATCGTCTCAATATTTCGTCATTTTTTAGTAGTATTATTACTAAATTACTTAAATATTACTTAGTAGTATTTATTGCCATATTCTCAAATAACACCAAACAATGGATGTTCGTGTTGAAAGTGCTCCAGTCTTTTCAACCTCGATGGTTGCAGGTTGAAATACATTAGTGTTTAAAAAAGATTGTTAATTCCTGGTTGGGGCCCGTATCGTTCAAGAACGTTATTTAGATACATACGTTTTAAACCATAGTCATTAATTGTAAGTTTATATATTTATTGTTATGTGAATTTATATTTTAACATGTCGGTGTTCTATACTATTTCATTGTTTATTAAATAAAAAAAGAAAAAAATAATTTTAGAGTCTCCTGATGAAGTCATGAAAAAAACGTATATATATATATATATATATATATATATATATATATATATATATATATATATATATATATATATATATATATATATATATATATATCATCATTCTCATCATCATCAGCCTGTGTCGATCCACCGCAAGATGAAGGCATTCAGTATGCTTCCAACTCTCGCGGCCCTGGGCTTTCCTCTGCTATTTGGATCCAATATACTTAACGATGTCATCAGTCCATCGTGCTCTCGGTCTTCTTCGCGGACGTTTGCGACCAAGCAATATCCACTCTAGGATTGCCTTAGTCCATCTCTCCTCCCATCACCTCGCTATATGGCCTGCCCATCTCCATTTCAATTGCTTTACTCTTCCAATGCTATCACACACTTTCGTTTGTTCCCTGATCCATGTGCAGGGCTATCTGTCTCGTCTTGTAATGCCAAGCATACATCTTTCCATCCCCCTCTGTGCTACCCGAAGTTTTTGAACAACATTAATGGTATATAGCAAAACTGCAGATTTTTTGAGTAAAAATATTGCGATTTAACCCAACTTACCTTAGTCCAAAAGTTAATAGTAACCAAGATATAGAGTGTTAAAGTTATAATTTTATT
This sequence comes from Cosmopolites sordidus, assembly GCA_031761425.1. NCBI lineage: Eukaryota > Metazoa > Arthropoda > Insecta > Coleoptera > Curculionidae > Cosmopolites > Cosmopolites sordidus. The sequence goes on from JARFXV010000040.1 coordinate 36,208, forward strand.
TTCAATTTTCAATAACTTTCTTAAATAGTATCCTTCTTGAACGAAATTTGATAGTGGGGGAGGAGGTTGTAAAGATAAGAAATTTAAATTTCTGAAAAAATTTATATAAATTGTAGAAGGCGCTGCCTACGCCACTTTTCTACGTTTGAAAGGTTACAACTTTTTTGCGCCTTTGTGAATTTGCATTTTTAATGAAAATCTTATTTTGTCCACTTTTTTTACGTAAATAAGGTATACCTTATAAATGTCGCGACAGATGGACTAAGGCAATCTTAGAGTGGATACTGCTTGATCGTAAACGTCCGCGAAGAAGACCAAACGCACGATGGACTGATGAGATCGTTAAGTATATTGGACCCAAATGGCAGAGGAAAGCCCAGAACTTTGAGAGTTGGAAGCATGTTGAAGGCCTTCATTCTGCAGTGGATCGACACACGCTGTATTAAGTATGTATTATTAAGTTGATCTGCCCTGTATTATTAAGTTGAACTACCGACAGTCACTTAATGTTCTGTAGCAATTCTTTTCGCGAACCGAAGTTTTGTAGTACATTCTGAACAACTCCAGTAACAACAATTTTGAGCAGGTATGCGCTATCAGTTTGATTTCAGATTGGACACACTACGATAGAAAGTTTTACAATACTTCAACCGGCCTATGGAAATAGTGTTTTATAAAGAGCCCAAGTTTTCAGGTAGTTTAAGGCATTCTCATAAGGTCGAGACTCGATTGAAGATGAACCCAGCTCAAGGCCGTCAACTGTAAGAAGTGATGAAAATATCCACAGAATCCGTGATCCTACGCATTCTGATCAGGTCAACAACCCAACAGTCATACAACCTTCATCAGATTTTGACCAATAAATTGGGGATGAAGAAAATCTGCACAAAAATGGTTCCGCAAAAACAGGAGAAAAAACATGTGTTGACTTTTTGGGATGGTTTGAAATTGACCTTCAATATCTAAAGCGTGTCATTACTGGTAACGATCCTTATATTTTTGAATACGGCCCAGAAATGAAATGCCAGAGTCACAAATAGCAAACTCCAACACCGCAACGACCAAAAAAAAAGTCAGAATGAGCGAATCAAAGATCCAAAGCATGCATTACAAAGCATGCTTTTTTGCTAGCCAGTGGATTAAACATTGTATTTACTAAAAGTTTCTGGCTCTAAAACTGATCCAGATGATTTTTCAAATATCCCAAGGAATTATAGTTTTTACCACCTAAACTGTTTTGAAGCGATCTAAATAAATAGTAACCGGATCTCCATAAGTATTAAATACAAGGTCAGGAAATACGCTGGATAGACAAAAACATCCCAGTCAAGTTGTAAAAGTTTGTGTCGGGTGCCCAACGACGCTTGTGGTCAATGGAACGAGTACCATTTCTGTTCGCTAATTGAGGCCGCTTCTGATCGATTGCTCGCTTTTATCCCCTTAGTTGTGCGTAGTATGAATTGTCTGGCCTTCAGGTATCAGGCTCATTATAAACGATTACCTTCCAGTGCTATCAGCTTTATAGCATAACCTTCTTCGGATGTAAACTGGCTCTTGCGTTGATTGAAGAGGCTTGCTGACCCACTTATGGCACATGGAATCGTCAATGGCACCCTCACCGTACACAGCGCATATATTATTTTGTATCTGCGAAGCATTCTTACCTATTCAGAAATTTAAAAAAGCGTAATATGTCAAAAATGCTCCTAATTTTCTGCTCCATTTAAATTGTTTAACAAATAAAAAAAAACATTTTATTTCAAACTATTCGCTAAAATTCCTTGTTAAACAGCATCAAAACTTTAAACTTTTGTGAAGTATACGAGGGTTGCTATTTATGTATCCGGTATAATAAATAAAGACAAATATTTATTATTGAAAATGATTTTCGTGTTTTTCAAAATATTCTCCGCGATGACCGATACACTTTTGCATACGTTTGAACCAATTTTCGTAGCACTTTTTGCATTCGGATTGAGGTATCTCCAAAACATGCATTTTGAACGCATCGACCGCTCCTTCTGGCGTCGAAAATCGTTAAGCACGTAGTTTATTCTTCACAGACGGAAACAAAAAGAAATCATATCCTTATTTCTTCAAAGTCTCCTGGCAAACAAATGGTTGTGTACCATTCAAAATTAATCGTTCTACGATTATCTAGTGCATCGTTGCTCAACCTGGGGGTCGCGACCCTTAGGGGATCGCAAATAAGAACCGTATATGAAATATCCTTTAAAGGATTATTAAAGAATTTTTAATTTAAAAACAAGTGTTAGAAAATGAAATATTACCAAGTAATAATAACATAATATAATAAAGTAATAGCCAAAATTGTTTGAAATAATAATTTAATGCGACGGTTGATTTTGTTTTTCACTTCACAAGTTTTTCTAATCATGGATCATCATTGCAAACATACATTAACAAATTATTTTCCAGTGAAAATAGGCGATTTCTAAATTTAGTATTTAAAGCCACTATAGACGAGCTTTTTTCGCATAGGTAAGAAGTAGCGTAGGGATCAATGTTTTCAAAGCTTCGTTACTAGGGTTCCATATTCACATCGTCATACAAACCAAAACTTATCTAAATCTAGATTTAACAATTCTAGTTGTAGAGATTTGTCGGCCGATATTTCAATAAGTCGTTTGTCAATCAATTCGCGTAAATGCATTTTCATCCGCGTAAATGCATCAAATCCATATTTTTGGTAATATAATCCGAAGTTAAAGAGAATGCATCAAAATTGGGGCGTATAATCCGACCTAACCCAGCTTCTTGATGATGGCATTGATATTGTCTGTCATTAGTAAAGTGTTTTTGTTACAGCCTTGTAAACGTATATTCAAGACGTCATTCAAATGTGAAAATATTTCACTAAAATAAGCCAACAATAATAAATTTTCTCCGTCTTCTAAGAAATCTGAAAATGAGCTATTTTTATGTGTAAAAAAGATCTTCAATTCATCTCGCAATTCGAAAAGCTCCGTTAAAAATTTTCCTTGCGACAACCAAATAGCTTCAGTATGGAAAAGCAGTGAGTCGTAATTGGCATCCATTTCTTCGCACAATATGGAAAGCAATCCAGTCTGCAATGGTTGTTTAATAAAATTAACTGTTTAATTAAGTTTAATTAATTTTTCTGAAGAAAGCAGTACATTCATTTCATATGAGGCATAATGTCTTTTAATTTTACCATCACACCCCTGTTCTTCCCCGTTAATGCTTTCGCGCCATCAGCACATACCGCAATGCATTTATTAAAGTCCAAGTTTTCGTTTTGTGTTGCATAAATAAAGCTTTAAAAAAGTGCTTCGCCAGTTATACGACCAGGGATTGATTTGCAAAATAACATATTTTCTTTAATTGTCCCTTGCATTCGTATCGGACAAAACAAAAATTGCGCCAAGTTCGACACGTCTGTTGACTTGACAAACTGAATACTAAAGAAATTCACTTAATTTTACGTTTTCAATTATTTCATTGTGAACATCATTGGCCATTTTATTAATATGTCTCGATATTGTGTCATTTAAAAATGGTATAGTTTTCAACTTATCATCACATTGACCATATCAATGGCAGCGGGTAAAATGAGCTTTTCCGCAGTCGTATGGGACCTAGACGCCCTGCCCACTATTAATGCTACTAAATAGGATGCTTGAGTAGCGGTCTCATTACGGCTTGATTTGTTGACAGCAATTTGTCGATTTTTCAAGACGAGTGATTTACGCTCGAAAAATTCTAATTGGGTGTTTTGTTTCCAGATGCCGAAATAATTTTCAAGGCTTCATGCTTTCCGCGGACAGAATTTGATAACAAACAACACATTGCGGCTTGTCATCCAAGGCAATAAATCCATATTTTAAATATGTTTTATTGTACTATCTGGTATTTTTCTTTAGTGTTTCACCAGATGTACACGGTGCATTTCGTTTTATCACAAATTTGTTCATTTTATTTAATATTATTAATTTATTTTATTATCACACTATTAATTCAATTTATTTAACACTAAATGAGTGAAGAACTCGTAGTATTTAACACTGGGTGAGAGAAGAAATCCGATCTCGTTGCTTTGTTTTTATTACCAAAGCGCATAGTTTGTACGAACCTACCAAAGTGCGCTCGGAACAAATAAACCATCTCGCATGCGCGGGCGAATGGAGCGAGATTCGCGGACGGGTCATTTCACGAGTGCGTGCAAGTGCAGGACACAGATTCGAAGTGGTAAAAGTAATATAAGAACAAGCGGTTACACAAGTCTTGTAGTTCGGTATTTTATGGCAGTTTGTAATGAGGAACTCACAACATTTTTTACTTACCTGTTTGGCTATTTAGTGGGTCGCGACACTAGAGAGGTTGAGAAACGATGCTCTAGTAGCACTATGTAGCCACATGCCCATTTATACCAAAAAAAAACAGGCGACCATGTGCTTCGAAGTGCTTCTTGCCCGAACACATTTTATTGGGTTTCGCTCATTTTAAAAGACCCATACAGTCGACTGATGTTTACTTTCAGGCTCATACAAATAGATCCAAGATTCGTCACCTGTGTAGATGTTATATACGGCTTTTGACGCACCATAATTGTCTTTTTGAGCATTTATTTACACCAATCGACACAAACCATTTTTTGAACGACTGTCAAATTATGCCAAATACAACGCGGACAAATCTTTTTCACGGCTAAATATTCATGTAAAATCTTATGTATGCTTGTCATACTAATGCCCAGGGATGCCTCAATCTCACGGTATATCACATGACGATCTTGCTTTATCAGTTCGCGCACAGCATCAATGTTTTCTGGCACAACAACCGATTTTAGACGACTTTCTTTAAATTCGTCCATGAGAGAACGACGGCCACGATTCGATTCACTAAACCAGTGATATACAGCTGTTTTAGATGATGCTTCATTGCCAAAAGTCGAAGTGAGTTAATCGGTGCACTGTTGTTGAGATAGTCCATGTCGAAAGTCGTAGTAAATCATCATACGGAAATGCCCACCAATTAATTCCATTTTTTGACTGAGATAAAATTTTCAAATTACTAAACAACACAAATAGCGTCCGTATGACAAACCGTCCTGAGTACGTATTTATTTCTGAGTAACAACGTCAAACTTTACGATGTATATGTCAGATAGCGCCTAGCAACACCATTGTTGCCAATTCCGGATACATAAATAACAACCTTCTTATAAAACTTTGATCTATTAACACTAATAACACAATGTTGAACCACAAATGAAAGAAAAGGAAAAAGTTTATGAAAAAGTGACCGCATTATTCAAATATAATGAAAAAGTGACACATTAAAATTTAAAGATATCCCTTCATAACATAATATGTTCAATAAATGGCGTTAATAGTTTTTTTTGTATTAAAACTAATTCAGAAACGTTTAGGACAGAGGATGTATACAAACCAACATGTTGTTTAATTTTCAGCTTTAGCTAGAATTGCCTTAGACATCCGAATGGGATGTTTAGACAAATATCCTCCAGAAGACACCCAAAAACTAATCGACGCTATAAATACTTTTTTTCTCAATGTTCCCATTTTGGAATTAAAAATTCCCTTTTGGAAACTATTCAATACGCCGACATTCGACCAATATATCAACGCTCTGGATTGTATCAGAGAGTAAGAAAAGATGCATTTAATTTATAACTCGTATTACTTCACCAAACAGTTGTTTGTTTTAGAATTTGTTTAAAATACATAAACAGATCCATGGAGAACTTGAATCGACTTGAAATGGATACAAATGAGACTCAACTCTCCGTGATGCAGAAGGTTCTCAAGAAAGAACAAGATGCCAAACTGGCCAGCATTCTTGCTTTGGATATGTTCTTAGTTGGAGTGGATACAGTGAGCCTCGGTCTTTTTTAACATCTTTAACATTTATTTATAAACGACCCAATACAAACTTAACCTTCGAAATAATTTCTGTCACATTCTATACACTTTTGCCAACTTACAGGCAACCGTCGAATCCCAGATCGAAAAATACTTGATGGTTTTTTCGATTTCTTCAAGAGTTGTGAAACGGCTATGGTAATGTTACAAGGATCGGAATAGATGAAAATCGGAAGAGGCCAACTCTGAAAAACACGCCGGATGCGATGACATCTTCCAGCCGATATCAAAGATAATTTTTGCAGCATAGCCGTGTGTTATCCTGAAGCAAAATGACTTATTTCCCTAAGACGATTCAGATGCTACTGATAACGGTCACCAATGACCATTTCACCAGCATTGTACAATGATTTTCTAGTAGAGCTTCCAATTCCTTATCCTCCATTTTTTTGGCTGTCCCGGACGTTAGAAGTCATTTAAAACAAAATCTACACTTCGAAATTACTGGAACCACTTCTTAAAAATACTGTACGACATTACAGGATTATCTCCCACTCTAATTATATCCTGAGCTTCTGCAGTATTTTTTTCAGTTGACAGACGAATAGAAGACATTGCATGAAATGTTGGTTTTTAAACATCGCGTCTTCAACTGATTTTTCAGGTTAAATTTAAAGTAGGTTCGTATATTACACCTTGTTTTGAAGACGAAAGACGGCCCTTTAAAATAAGTATATGATGGGAAAAACCTCTAATTCGAATAAATTCTACATTCGATGGAATGTTGGGGCTGAGAACTAAGTTGAAGATCTACTATATGGTTATAGTAGTAATACAACCAAAAAGTTAGAAAACTTATTGGAGATATTTTATTAAATATAGCAAAATAGTTTATAGTCAACTAGATAAAATATAGTTTTTATATACCTGATAATAATAATATTAGTAGTATAGAGGCAAGCGATTTGGTATTTCGTGAAAGATATCTAAGTCAAAAACTAATTCCATGATTTTTCAATCGTGAGTATAGTAAAACAGTTAAAAATATATCGAAATAGAATTATTTTCCAAGAGACCAGGATTGCCTTGGTCCACCTGTCGCCCCATCGCGCTATATGGCCCGCCCGCCTCTATTTCAATTCCTTTACTCTTCTAATGATGTCACATACCTTCGTTTGTTCTCTGATCTATGTGCAGTGCTTTCTGTCCTGTCTTGTTATACCAATGTGTGATATGAGTGTCCAAGTTTCACTTTCGTATGTCATAACTGACAGGACTCACTGATCAATAACTTTTCTTTTCAGGGAAAGTGGGAGTTTCTTATTAAACATTATCTTGAGCCTGCCAAATGCCTGCTAGCTACGTTTAACACACCTTCCGGGCGGTATCCCTCTCCACTGAAATCCTCTGTCTAAGTGTAGTGGTCTAAAACCTCCAAATCCCTTCCTAAAATAGAAATTCTTCTGTCCTCAACAAATGTATATATATATGATGGTTGCTATTTATGTATCCGAAATTGGTAACAATGGTTTTGCTAGGCGCCATCTGGCATATACATCGTAAAATCAGTCACAAATGGAATTAACTTGTGAGAATCTTCGTGCGATGATTAACTACGACTTTGACGTGGATTATCTCAACAAGAGTGCATCTATCAAACCACTTCGGCTTTTGGCGATGAAGCACTATCTAAAACCAGTGGATCTCACTGATTTAGTGAATTCAATCATGGAGTATATATAGATATAGAGATACATTACACATAGAGATACATATATATATATATATATATATATATATATATATATATATATATATATATATATATATATATATATATATATATATATATAATATTTCTTATATATATAAGAATACTTCCAAGAGAAAAATCAAGCAGATGTCCTAAACTTTACGGTCTACCCAAAATACATAAAAAAGGAGTTTTTGGATCTCCTTATCACAAGGAAACTTTCTGGAACCCTCAAATACACAGTGTATAGTAAATTAACTCACACCGATCGATACCTCAACGCCAAATCCCATCATCATCCTTCTCAAATCCAAGCAGTAGCGAACACCTTGATTTCCAGATCCTTCCGACTGACACTACCAGATACACGAAGCGAAAAACTACCAAAGCCCTTACCACAGTCCTTAGACAAAATGGATATTCAGAAAACTATTCAGGAAGGCCATTCGCCGTCAGGAAACCCAAACACGAAGAACAATAGAGGATCATAAACCAAATACACTAAAGGACCTGCTACCGTACGTAAAAGTTCACAGAATCACAGATAAGATGAGCAGACTACTGGAAGGAAACATAAGATCAGAACAGCCTACAAGCCGCACAAAACTGTCGCAAACATCCTAAAAAACCGCAATGACAAAGTTTGACTGGAAAATCATGGGGTGTATAGTATATCTTGTTCCTACTACAACAGAACATACATAGGACAAACAAACAGACGGATATCGGCCAGAATACAAGAACATAAAAACAACTTAAAAAAAAACAAACCACTCCGCTATGTTCCAGCATCACCTACAAACAGGACATAAAATCAATTTTGAAGGAGCCAAAGAAATAGCGAATACTGAAAACTATAAGGTCCGAACAATCAGCGAAGCCCTTGAAATAGAAGAAAGGGATGAGCTAAATGCGCGAAACGACGCTCGCAACATTCCAAAAGTATGAAAATCCCTTCTGAAAAAAGAAGAAACGCGGCAACGTGGGGGCGAGGTAGAAAAATCAATAAATGGACGCCCGATAGTGTTGCCGAGCACCGCAAATAGTCCCGAACTACCCCGATATAATCTGCGCAGTCGCCGATCGACTATAAAAGCGAGCACAATGACCCGTGCACGTCAGTTAGACTTATCAGTCGAATCGGACAACACTTGAAAATGGCAAATGAGATTTTGGCGAAACGTCGTGACTCTTTACAAAATCAACGGATCGACACCCAGAATGATATATATATATATATATATATATATATATATATATATATATATATATATATATATATATATATATATATATGTATATATATATATATATATATATATATATATATATATATATATATATATATATATATATATATATATATATATATATATATATGTATATATATATATATATATATATATATATATATGTATATATATATATATATATATATATATATATATATATATATATATATATATATATGTATATATATATATATATATATATATATATATATATATATATATATATATATATATATATATATATATATATATATAGAGAGAGAGAGAGAGAGAGAGAGGAAACGCGCCGATTCAACATGTAGCTTGTGCAAAAAATTCATTGTTTCAATAGAAGGGGATACCGTCCAGGAGGTGGAACGACGAGTTAAATGTGGCTGGCCGGCTCAACATGGTGTTTAAGAACAAACTACCACTTTGTCTGCAAAGTAGGGTCTTTGATCAGTGTGTCCTGCCCGTTATGACATACGGAAGTGAGACCTGGACACTCACATCACAGTCAGTTCAAAAACTTCGAGTAGCACAGGCACAGAGGGAAATGGAAAGATGTATGGTTGGCATCACTAGACGGGATAGAAAGACCTGCACATGGATCAGAGAACAAATAAAAGTGAGTGACATCATTGGAAGAATAAAATAATTGAAATGGAAGTGGGCAGGCCATGTAGCGAGGCGACGGGACGAAAGATGGGCCAGGGCGGTCCTGGACTGGATGCCGCTTGATAGCAAACGTTCACGGAGAAGACCGAAAACACGATGAACTGATGATATCATTAAGTATACTGGACCCGAATGACAGATCAGAACCGCGAGACTTGGAAGCATGCTGAAGAGCCTTCATCCTTCAGGGGACTGATACAGATTGATGGTGATTATTATGGCGATTATTTCGAGGAACAGACTTGTTAATTTTCTCACTTTTCGCAAATTCTTCGAAATTATACGACCTACAAACTTAAAATTTGGCAGGAATGTTCTTCATACATCGTAGATGTTTGCTAAGGTAGAGGGTTCATAAAAATTAATTCATAAGGGGGGTTGCGGGAGCATAAAAGATAAATATACGCCCGTTTTTTAACATTAAGTCCTACAGATTTGAAATTCGGCAGGAATGTTCTTCATGTATCGTATATGTTCGCTAAGAAAAAGGATTCATAAAAATCAACTTTTAAGGGGGGTTGCGGGGGCGTAAAAGATAAATATACTCCCTTTTTTAAACTTTAAGTCATATAGACTTGAAATACTTAGCGGATATTTGAAATTTGGGATTGTATCGTTGTAAATCCATCGCAATTTTGTCTTCATGATATTTATAGAAAAAAGCTGTCGAAAAATCATCCATTGTTTCATAGTCTACTAAAAGAAAAATATATTTACCCTAAAACAGACCGAAACACTTTTTTGTCATTTTTTAAAACTTATTTTGAAAAAAAAACCATACAATATTTATCTCGTTAAATTCAGAAAAAATGCTCTTTCAAATTAAAAAATCAAATTAGCCTTGGATTTCAAATATGCGACAAGAAAAAAAAAAAGAAAATACATCCAAAAAGTGGCAAACATTTTCTTATGTTTGTGTACAAAATTTCATTAAGAAATCTTAAAACGTTCTCGACATATTTGACCGTTTCCATGCATAATAGCGACCGTGTAATCTAATTTGTATATTGTATATCAAAATTAGACCCTATTAAACAATTTTCAATTTCAGACATCAAATTCAGTTGCATCAATTTTATACCAACTAGCGATTCATCCAGAGAAACAGCAAAAAATTCATGACGAATTAGATAAGGTATTGTCAAATGTTGATATGGAAATAACAACTGACGATTTGGAACAAATGACATATCTAAAGGCTTGTATCAAAGAAACATTAAGGTGGCTATAATAAATATTGCTGAATCGGTATAGATATAGATTTTATTCCATTCCTTTATTCCATTTATTTAAGGATGTATCCAGTGGTAATAGGTAATGGTAGAGTGATCACTTCAGATTGCGTTATCGGAGGATATCATGTGCCAAAAGGCATTCAAGTAGTATTCCAACACTATGTTATGAGCAACCAGGAAGAGTATTTCAAGGACAGCGACCAGTTTCTACCGGAAAGGTGGTTGAAAGGCAATTCTTTGTGCAGGGATACACATCCTTTTGTATCTCTGCCTTTTGGATATGGAAGACGCATGTGTTTAGGAAAGAGATTCGCCGAACTAGAAATTCAAATACTATTAGCCAAAGTAAGTGTTTATTTAACAAAACTGCACTTTTTGCTTTAAATATTTGCTACAGCAAGATTTTTTTTCAAATTTTCAAAACATTCCCATCTACTGACGACTGACCAAATCTACCTAATTGTTATTTTATACTAACTTAGTATAAAATAACCTGTATTCTACGGAGCTTCCTTTAATCATGTAATCTAATCTATTTAAAATTCCAAACTTTAATGTTTTATGTTGAATTATTTTAATTTTTCCTAGATCTGTCATAATAAAATAACTGAACAACAAAAAATATTTTAAAAGCACCTCATAAACACATTTGATAACACAGGCCAATAGTTGTTTTGGTGCCGGAGTATTGTTGGGAATTCGGAGCTGATTTTATACAATACTGATTTCATTTGATGCCCTGAATTCTAATATGGCATTAATTTTTACCTAGAAGCACAAGTTATTAAGATATAAAATTTTAGGAAAACAGTCTAAGTGCCTGTGAAATTGTGCACATTAACGCTCATGTTATACCCAAAGAATCTGAAACTGTTATGCATCTTGTTTACCAGTTTTCAGCTTTGTTTTTGCCCAGAAAATGTTCGACAATTGTAACAACTGAAGTCCAGGCTTTTCGCTCAGTCTCATGCATATAATTTACGAAGGCAGGATCCTTAATGAGTTGTCTTATTTGTGGGCCATCAAATATTCCTGCTTTAATTTTTTCCTTACTCAACTGACGCATGTTTTTCCCCATATATGCAAAGCATAATCCATTCTTATCTAGAGCCTTTACAAACTGCTTCATTAGCATTAGCTTGATATGCAGTGGACGAAAGATGATTTTCTCTCATCCAACTAAGGGGTCGTTAATATCATTATTTTCACCAACGTCCATGTTTTCTCTCTTAGACCGCTCTGTTCTAACCCAGAGGTGTGCTTTGTCTCTGCTATCCCCGAGGCACAAGAAGCAAGAATATTTGGTGTGCATTTGGTGGGTTAATAGATAAGTGAAAGTATCTAAAAAGTAAAGCAGATAGAGAAAAACTGATTTCATATTTACAATTAGCGCCCCAAATATATCTAAAAATCAAATCTAAAATCATAGGCACCAAAAAAATGTTTTTTCTTGTAAGCCTGTGTAATTAAAAAAAATCATTTGCATTTCATCAATAATATTTTTCATAAAAAATCTACGACATGCGATTCCCATCTTCTTTTTTTCGTCTCGTGTTATCTGCTCCGATGGAGTTATTTTGAACATTTTTTTTTTTACTTTAGATTCAAAATAACGTAGGACTAAGCAATTGTTATGTTTATTTTCGTTATTAGTCCAAAATTGTGTATATAATAAAAAAAATATTTATAAAAAAAAAAAACCCAATAAACGTATGTCGTACTTTAAGAAAATTGGAATAACAATTCCACTAATGCCATTAATGTTGTTTATACTGGTACCTTGAATAGCAGAATATAGCAGCGTTGGTTATACAAATTTAAGAAAGGTGATTTCAATTTTTTCGACAGCAAAAAATCTGAAAGGCCTGTTGAGTTTTTTAAGGATCTGTTGTTGGTTGAAATTGAAGCTGATCCCAAACAAACGATCCAGGAATTAGCCACTAAGTTTAAAACTTCATGAACGGTGTTTAAAACAACTGAACAAAGTGCAAAGTGGAGGAATGTGGGTGCAATATCAACGTTTAGTTGATGACAAAATTCAATATGTAACCATAGGCAGTACACTTTTGTTCGAATTACGCAGAGATCCTGAAGAGGTTCTGAATCCTAATGAAACCTTAAACGCTGAATATTAGGGTGCTTAGCTTGACAGACTAAACATAGCTTTGATTCAAAAACGTCCAAGACTGATTTATCAAAAGATGATATTCAAGACCTCATAGCTCCAGAATCACCCAAGGAAACATTGGACTAGGAAGGAAAGAAAAGAGAAAGAATTGGGCTAGGAAGTACTTCCTTACTCACTGAATTCTCGTGATGCTGCACCGTCAGATTACCATTTCAAAATGAATTAGATTCAATGATTCAAATCTATGGATATTATATGGATGGATATTATATTTTTTCATGGAAAAAATGTTGTACTGCGACAGCAATCAAAACTGCACTCGAAAAAAAATTTTCTTCAAAATAACCCTCATTTTACAAAAAGTGAATACAAAGTGTGTCATCTTTCTGACAAATTTGTCAAGGACGAAGGTTGTCAATAACGAGATTAGGGTCCATTCAGATAAGACAATGTATAAGAAGGTATTCCAATCCTACAAGAGATTATGGGAAATGTGTCAAGCGGTGGCACCACCTCACGGCCATTTTAATTTGGCAAACGATACAACAAACACCCTGTATAACAGTACAACCAGATAATCAGAATATCGTCGTTTGCAGCTCTAAGTGCGAAGTGCATACATGCGAACTTCAACTAAAACCACTTGGAAATGAATATATTCAATTTGTTTTTTTTTTGACAAGTATATTGATTCTTTAATGTTACTGTCCTTTTTATATTATCTGAATAAATTATAATATTATAATTATAATATAAATTATAATAATTATACTTACTGCAGGCTTTTTCAATTAAAATACAAATGTGTATGGTGAATGACGTACATTTTTTTATTTTACTAATTATTTTACCCTAGAGACTAAAAAAATAACATACAACTTAATAATTATCAGAAATTAATAATAGAATAATTTTAATACAGTTATTGAACAAAAAAAAGATTGCAATGGAGAGGATTTGAATCCTAAACTGTTAAGTCGGCATGCCATAAAAAGCTTAAATTGATGTCTTGGATACCCGTGAGAAGGCGTCACCGCTTAACACATTCTCCATAATCCGCTGTAGGATTGGAATACCTTCTTATATATTGTCTTACATGCAGGTAAATATGAGACACTTTTTAATATGAGGCTCAAGTTTTTGCATACGACAATTCTATATATGAATAGCCTATATGTTGCCAAATATGTCATGACTATATAAAAAATTCTCATCAAAAAGTCTCATTTTTGCCTTTGCAAAAGGCAAAAAAAAGATACATGAGGGCAAAAGTTAGACGTGTTATGCCGTTTATTTTAGATATTTTAGATTGTTTGGAGCAAAAGTGAGACCGCGCCTTAAAAATATAAGACACTTTGATAATGAAATGTTTCATACATTTGTTTGGAAAGATGGTTAAATGAGGCAAATAATGAACGGCACATAATTAAGCTAAACCTAATAATACTGTGATAAAGATTAACCAATGTAGGTAAATATAAAATAACTCCCAAACTTACTTAATCTTAGTTGTTAAAAATATAGATAATTATGTATTCTTCAAATAATGGGATTTAGTAGTATTCATTGGCCTTTATTGAATTGTTAAAAATGTACTTCACTCTTTTACCCGATATCCCTATACCTGGGGTTGGTAATTTACCAACAGCACAAAAGCTAATAACAGAAATATCATCCTCTTTGGTTTTAAACACAGTGTGGGATGTATCAGTGGCGTTCATCACCATTGCTGATATATGTGTCTCACCCAAAATACGTTGAACAATTCACACATATTATTACGTTTATTTATTTCTTTTGTCGCCTTTGAATTCTGCAAGTATAAAGTCTACTTTTATTTCTTCAATCTTCCCCACGTCATATAACTCTGTCATATCGTCTTTAGAAGGGCCAATATAGTCATCTCCACTGTCACTTTCTCCGCTTGCTGCCCACGAAGTATCCGACTCTTCATAGTAAAAGTCATTAGTGGGTTTCCTAGTAAATTTAATTTTTGGTTTTCCTATCGTTTCTGTCTTTAACTTTCTCTTTTATTTTTTATTTTTTTCTCTGGCCTCTCTTAGATTATTTATTTATTTGATGCTTTTTATAAATTCATCCTGTTACAACATTAGCTTTTAAATATATTTTCCTGCGGGAAGTAGAGGTTGCGCAGGTATATTATGTCTTGTATAAATAACAGTCATCCACTTACGAGTATAAATTTGTAACTGACTACATTTTCTTCAAATTTATTCAGTAAAAATAGCAAACACTTGTGTCTCACTTTTACCTTACACGATGTCTCATATTTGTCTTTGGAGGTGTCTTAAATTTGCCCTCTGCCTTCATTTACTTATTACAGGTTTATACTTACAAATTAAAGTAAACGCAATCACAACCCAATAGAGATCGCTACAGTTACTGGCTGGATAGTAATAACCGTATTCTATCTTTACGGCACATCGCATCAGATGTGAAATTTTAAGGACCGGAATAAAATGTTTTTATAGCTTTTTATGAACGTTCAGCAAATAATGTGATATTAATTTTACAATATGATTGAATAATTATAAATTTAAACCCATGTGATGCAGGGGGTTCTAAAACCACTGTATATCACTTGTTTGGTCAATTCAATCGTGGCCGTCGTTCGCTCACGTATGAATTTAAAGAAAGTCATCCAAAATCGGTTGTTGTGCCAAAAATATCGATACTGGGCGCGAACTGATAAAGCAAGATCGTCATGTAACAAACCGTGAAATTGAGGCATCCCAGGGCATTAGTATGACAAGCATATATAAGATTTTACATGAACATTTAGCCGTGAAAAAGATTTGTGCGCGTTAGATTCCACATAATTTGACAATCGCTCAAAATCGACAAAGGCTCGTGTCGATTGGTGTACAGAAATGTTCAAAAAATACAATCGTGTTGCGTCAAAAGCCGTATATAACATTTACACAGGTGACGGATCTATGTGTATGAGCCCGAAAGTAAACATCAGTCGACTATATGGGTCTTTCAAAATGAGCCAAACCCAACAAAAGTTGTTCGCGCAAGAAGCATGGTCGCAGCAAATGGTCGCCTGTTTTTTTGGGATAAATGGGCATGTGACTACAGTGCCATTAGAGAATCGAACAACGGTCCATTCTGAATGATACACATCCAGTTATTTGCCAGAAATCTTTGAAGAAATAAGAAAAAACAACCAGCGACGCAGGATCATTCTTCACGACATGACAACGAGAGCTCTCACACATCGGAGCGAACAACTCAATTTTTGATCGGTCAAAATATCGAATCGATGGGTCATCCGCCGTACAGTCCTGATTCGGCACCCAATGTTTGTTTTGTTGTTCCCATTCGTAAAGAATAAATTACGTGCTCAACGATTTTCGACGCCAGAAGAAGCGGTTGATGCGTTCAAAATGCATGTTTTATACATTTACCTCAATCGGAATGGAAAAAGTGCTATAAAAATTGGTTTAAACGTATGCAAAAGTATATCGATCATCGCGGAGGATATTTTGAAAAACAATAAAATCATTGTCAATGATAAATATTTATTTTTATTTATTATTGCGGATACATAAATAGCAACCCTCGTACAAGAGTCCCATATTATGTCAGTATGATGTCATAATCATATCATACAAAATGACATCATATTACACTCATGAAGAGAGCCAGTTTTATGTCAAATTTACGTAAAATTTTATTAGATACATATGACCTACGTGGGTACCTAATAACTTGATATGATTTTTTGCCATATTGTGATAACCTGGTTGTATAATGATGTTATCAGCTGTACATATTCCTCAACAAAATCAAGTTACCATAATGGTCGTTAGTGCCAATTTATGTGATCAAAACGTCGTGAATAAATTCAAATAGATAGTTCAGCAAATTTCCAAAGCTCTAAATCTTCAACACTATGAATATGAGTCAGCTAAACAGCATTATCATGAACCTGGAAATAAATTGCAATCTGGGAGTATCAACCAACTTTAATGACTGGTTTTGAAACATATACTCTTCATCAGATGACCGAGAATCGAGACATCAACTCAGTACAGAGTATTACATCCCAATACAGAGGGAATAAGCAACGAGATATCTATATCAATACCATAATTGATAAATTACTTAAAAAAGAGAAGAGGAAGTTCCACATTCCAGTGGAGGTCATCCGCCCCGAACTTCGTTACAGACATTACCGCATAACTTAAGACTTAACAGGTTATACTTTCAACTCGACTAAATTCTTCTATTGGAGCGTTTGGGGTGACATACTCTAAGAAAATTACCACTAAACACCAAATTATTTAATTTGATTTGATTATTAAATTATTAAGTTTCTATTCTAATAAAAACATCATCAGGAGATAATTCAATCTGATTAAATAACCTCCTGATGATGCTAACATAGTTAGCGAAAGTCGCATCTAGAAGTTAAAAACAAGTGATTTAGAGTTTAGTGGTATCTCCAGTATCTCTTGGAGTGTACTGGCCTTATGGTAAATTATTTTTAAAGTGATATTAGTTACGTATCATATAGCATACAGTAGGCAAAAAAAGTATAACATGCCCTAATTTTTAGGGGTTTATCTCTAATATCCCTTATTTGTAAATATAACAAGAAATGAGATAACATAGGATAACAATTTATTTGAAACTATCAATTGAATAAATATCTTTAACAATAACGTTTGAAACCGTGAAAAAAAAATATTTGTACACCGCCAAGAACCAGTAGTAATTTTTTTAAAAACCAATTTCCATTAGCACCTAATTTAATAAATATTTTGTAATAATCCCAATAAGTAATACACAATTTGTAATATATCCAAATAAGTTTGAATCCCCGAATGACAAATTCCAAAAGTCTAGGCGTCGATTGAACTTTTTTAGGCATCTTATACAATTTACAGTGTAGTGAGGACTCGAGGACGATCAAGTCAGGGTTTGTTTTCAATTGTTCCCGCCATTTAATTTTTTTGACAATATATATATATATATATATATATATATATATATATATATATATATATATATATATATATATACCACTGGAGAAAATAATAAATTAAGATGTCTTCCCATTGATCTATAACTTTTTCCGGTATGGTATAATGCCATTGTTTACCCCGCTCACTTCAGCAAGAATCTCTTTTCAGCTCATTTCATAAACACAAATTAAAATCACTTGCTAAACAGAAATCTCACTGTAATCTAAAAGGATTAACAGGATTAGTAAGTACAATAGACCACACTAATCTTCACAGTTCCCTTGTTTACGTTGAAGCAGTCTCTATGCTAAGTGTGCAAATACTTTTATTGCAGTTCAAAATAACATTGTTTAGTATATTATTTATGTGACTGACATTGAAAACTTTATTTTACACCTTCCTGTTATGTTTACAAATATTTTTTTTCCATTTTGATGTTTTAAGATAAATCTGTAAAAATCAGGGTGTGCAAATACTCTTTTTGCCTACTGTACTGCTAGTTTCAAGGGGAACCACTAGTGACTTTTCCAAGTATTCACAGTTCCATGATTAGAGTTTATCATTTTCTTAGACTTATCAAATTACAAAAATATATTTTTTGATTGGTTAAAAATGGGAGTGTGTCACACTCTTACACATATAAATATGTATATTACACACATGTACATATCAATAAACTAAACTTGTTATCATTTGAAAACCACTACCTTATAATTGTTTATGTTTATTTTAAAATTCCAGATATTGCAGAACTATGTGGTTGGGTATCACTACAAACCATTAGATTATTTTATTCATCCGATGTACACTCCAAATGGACCACTAAAACTAAAATTTGTATGCAAAGAATTAATAAAAAAAAAGCTGTAAATTGTAAAATAATAACTTTATTAATTTAAAATATATAATACAGAATAAAAATAAAGATACCCCATAATAAAGAAAAAGTATATATCAGTTGGAAATCAACAACACGATCTGTTCTTAGAAGTGTCTTTAACAACCTGCCCTGTAATCCTACAAGAATTGCTATCTCCAACTGGAAAATACTGTTTGTGATTTTTCAGTTTATGAGCCAACGTCAAAAATATTGCATCTACATTGTCACAGTCTGAGTCTAATTTTGCTGATGTTTCAAACAACTAAAGATAAGACAACATAAGTACAAACTTTTGTATTGAATATATTACTTACTGGCATATCATGTGCGTCTGCAAATGTTTGGGCTTCTCTTGTAGGCACGGCAATATTCTCATCACATTTATTTCCAATAAGAATCTTTGGTATGTCAGGCATACAATTTAAATTTGATTCCTCAATCCATTTTTTTAATGAAAGGAAAGACCCTGGAGTTGTTACATCATAAACTAATACAACTGCATCTGTATTTCTTAATGACAAAAAACCATCAACTAAATGTTTATGTGTACACACTAGAAATATATTACCGGTAATAATGTTTCACCATAGACATTCTGTATCTTTCCTGCCCCGCTGTATCCCATAGTTGTAAAGTAATCTTTTCACCATCTATATCAATACTACGACTTCGAAAATCCACACCTATAGTGGATTCTGCAAAGTCTAAAAATGTGCCTTCACAAAATCTGTAAAAACGATTTGATCGTTTTTGTTGCCTGTTATTCTACTTTTTACTTACCGATATGTTAAAGTAGTTTTTCCAACATTCGAATCGCCGATAACAATAACTTTAAACACCTTATTATTATTTTTGTAATCGGTTGACGATTCCGCCATTGGTAGCGATAGCAACGAAAATATTTTGTAATTTTACATCAAATAAATCAATTAAATTAAAACTACCATAATATGAAAATAGTCAACTGTGCCACATAACATTCCCAAGAAATATTTAAATTACACAGTTCAAATAGAAAACATAACTAACCAAGTTAAATCAAATGATCCTGGTTTTTACAGCTGTTGAATCGCTAATTGCGCTGTTGCCAAGTATAAAAGAATAGATATCACTTGTTAAGTAAACATTCAAAAATGAAAAAAACCACCAAATGAACTATAATGTAAAATTTGTAATGATGTGAAATATTGACAGGATAGTTTTAAATATCACAAAACACTATAAAAAATACATGACAATAAAAACATGTCTCGGTATTATTATTATATAATAGTATAGAATATTTGTAAAAAAGGATAACAAGATACCTATGAAAAAGAAAAGAAATACAGTGAGGGAAAAAGTACACCCAACCAAAGTTTATAAACATGGCCAAAGAAAACTCAGTATTTTGTATGGTATAAAATATTTTATTAAGAAAATAATGAATAGCAATAATTACGTATCACTAAGAGAATATTAAATAACCTCCTGGTGATACTGACTTGGCAAACGAGACACGCATTGTAAAATTACAAGCAAGTGATTTGGTGTTTTATGATAAATCTCTTTGATTTTAGATTCTAATATAAATCTAATATAAGAATTGCCTATCTAACTTGTTAATTCAAAACTATCTAACTTCAAAAATTTGACACGAGTTAACTTCATTGACACAAGACGATTTTTTAAAACTCTTTATTTTTACAAAAGCTAAAACTAGGTCTTAACTCTACGAAGTACAGATATGAAGTGTTCTAAAGTAAAATATGATCTTTAAATATACTAAGGGCTGACTATGGAATAGGCAGGCCTTTTCCTGGGACTTATATTTTTGTGGGAAAAATGTTTATTTTCGACCTTTTCAAGTGGCGTCCTCGATGCTCGTTATTGAATGGTTATTAACCAAAAAACATAAATAGGACTAAAAAGTACATTAGCAAAAAGTGTTGACGTCTTTAAGAGGCCAACTGGTCAAAACAGCCGAAACATCTGGGTTATATAACTCACGCTTGTAACACAGATTAATGATATTGTGTAGTGCGACTTCTGACTAATAATGAACGGTATGAAAATGAAAACTTGCATTGCACGTCACAAAAACTATCTGAACTAGCGCCAGCTATCAGTAATCCCATAAACTTTTCAGCCCGCTTTCATATTCTTAAAACGTGTCCTATTTGTATTAGCACTGACGCATTTACGTTATAACAATAATAACACGTTACCTTTATCACTTGAAAATCGGTGCTTGATAAATATTTGTTTGAATTTATTTTTAAATTCCCCATATATTGGAACTCAATAAATCAATAAAAGAATAATCCATCAAATCATCAAAGATTATCTAATGGTTTGAGATAAGATTATTACCATAATTTTAAGTAGATAGACATTATTTGATATTGTTATTTCTCAAAATTTATTTGTGTGTATATAATAGGAGTTTCGATTAATAATGTCGATTTTACTAAGAGATGGGCTTACTAATACACTTGTTGATATAGACTAATGACGTCCGTGTTGTTTTTGAGGGTAAACATACGCCATCAAAAGCCAGTTCATTATCAATTATCACTGTGCAAAAAATATTATTTTTCATAGCTTTGAATATGTCGAATTCTGTACCAGAAAAAGACGTTTTGCAGTGAAGTTTAATAACCTTCTTTCATTTGAAGAAAACAGCTGCTGAAAGTTATCGATTGTTGGTTGAAGCTTATGGTGAACATGTTATAACCCAAAAAACTTGTGAACGATGGTTTAAACGCTTTAAAGGTGGTGATTTTGATATAAAAGACAAGGAGTTTAAAGATGCAGATTTGTAAGCATTATTGGATGAAGACTCAACTTATACGTTGAATAATTGACAGAAGTATTCAATGTTGCTCAATCGACCATTTCCGAACGTCCAGATACACTGGATAAGATCCAGGAGGAAAGAAAATGGGTTCCATATGAATTGAAAGGAAAATATATTGAAATGCGAAAAACAATTGTGCAATTTTGCTTGTTAGACAGAAAAGAAAGGGTTTTTTGCATGGAGTTGTGACAGGTGATAAAAAGTGGATCTATTTTGACAACCCAAAACGCTAAAAATGATGAGTAGATCCAGGCCAGCCTTCAACATCACAACAACTTCGCAATATACAAGGAAAGAAGGCTCCGTGTATTTCGTGGGACAGTAGAGGAGCTGTATATTACAAACTGCTGAAACCTGCTGAAACGATTACTGGCAATCGATACCTACAACAGTTGATAAAATTGAACCGAGCATTGAAGAAAAACGACGAGAATACGCCCAAAGACACGACAAAGTCATTTTTCAACATGACAATGCTCGGGCACATGTTGCAAAATGTGTAAAAACTATTTGAAAAACGTTAAATGGGACGTCTTACCCCACCCGGCGTATTCACCGAACTTAGCCCCCTCGGGCTACCATTTATTTCGATCGATGCAGCACTGGCTTTCCAAACAACACTTACATTCTTATGAAGAAGTGAAAATTTGGCTTGATGAATGGTTGGCCTAAAAAACCTAAAAGTGCTTTTAGCACGGAATCCATTCTCTGTCAGAAAGATAGGGGAAAAGGTAATAGCTAATGACGGCCAATATTTTCATTATTAAGGTAATTTATTTTGTTATGGAAATAAACGAAATTTTGAGAAAAAATCGACATTATAAACCGAAATCGATGATCTTTTTAGTGCGTCCGAATTTTAAATGCAAATAAAACACCAACTATAATTCGATGTTTAAAAACAATTACGGACAAATGTCGGCCACAGCTACTTCTGCAATGACTTGAAGTCTTATGTCCGCAATTGCCCGAGTTATGTTGACTTCCAAGGCATCAATAGTTGCTGGTTTATCGGCATAGACCAAAGATCTGACATAACTTCAAAAAAAAATTATTTAAAGGCATTATATCACATAACCTTGGTGGCCAATTAATAGGTCAGTTCCTCGAAATTATTTTCTTACCGAATTGTTCCCGCAATAAATCGATTGTTGCGTTTGCTCATGCTCCACAGGTTTGACATGCTCCACATGTCATACATGAGGAGCCGTCCTGTTGGAACCACATCTTCTCCAGAACAATACCATTCAAATTCGTCATTAAATAATCGTTGATTATCGATCTGTAACCAATTGCGGTTGGTCCATAAGGGCACGTGAGCACCTGCACTACCTAAAAAAATTAATATGAAGTGAAAAAAATTATTTCAGATTTTATATTAATTTATTCTCTGTTCTATCTATGATCACGCTTCTAGCGACTTCTATAGTGTAACATCCATAATGTTATTTATGGGGTTGCCGTTACCGTTTTCTTTACTAACGAGTGCGAAAAACAAAAACACCAATGCATCGCTTTGCTAGTAACCCGGAGATTAAACGCATTTATAACGTCATATCTTGGGCGCTGCCCCATTCTCAATAGTTAGGTGTTTTTCGGCATCGCGCTTTTCGACTTTTCGAGTGGCTGCAAAGGGAATGTTTTGAACGACTACAATAGTGAAGATGAATTCAATGCAATATATAAATAGAAATAATGTCACATTAACATTTGAGGACCGAATTGTCATCAAAAATCACCAATTAAATCTAATTATTGAAAGGTGTTGCACAATAGAAAAAGGTGTAAAGGCGTTTTTTGCAAATCTGTCTGCATTTCCCGCTTTCTTTTGTCGATCATCCAAAAGGACTGGACATCGTCGTAAAAAAGTGTATACCCTGTGCGGCCCCTACCAGATGGAACTTTACGCCTAAATATGTGAATACTGTTTACATTTTCAAAGAAGAATTGCAAATATGCCTTGAAGAAATTATAGACGCCGAGTCGGATAAAAGTTCTATTAATCAAGCTCAGGGGTTAATAAATTATATAAAATATAAAATAATGCCTCACTGCGACATTCTCTTTGATCAACTGCAAAGCAGGCAACTAGATCCACTTAAAGTTAAAAAAAATGGTAACTTTTTCAACAGCCATTCAAAATATTAAAGTCAATATGGAAATACAAATTAATCAAGAATTTGGTAGCTTAGCTGGTGAAGAATCTACAACGATCTTAGAGAATCGCGGAAAGAAACGGAAATTTACTGATAAGGAGGACCCCAATGCGAATGTCAGGATATGCAAAGAAATCTGTGATACCTTAACCACACAGGTTCATGAACGTTTTAGTTTCGGTGTATACCAAACTGTTGCAAATTTATTTGAAACTGAAAAATTTGGTGAATATCGAGCCGTCTTTCCAAATGAAGACATTAAAATTGTGTGTAACCTGTTTGCAAATCTAAATTACTTAAAATTAAAAAATTAATAAAAAATAACTCTCGGTAATGTATGCACGGGACGATTTTATAAAACACAGGGGGACTGTGCCGCTGTTACAAATGTTTATCCAAAACACTTTAACATCAACATTTAATGAATCTGTGAAGTTACTGACTGTTTTGTGTACCGTCCCTATGACGACTGTGGAAAGCGAAAGATGTTTCTCTGCCCTCAAACGAATCAAAACATTTGTAAGAAACACTATGGGCCAGGAACGGTTGGGCGCGTTAGCAATGCTATATATTGAAAAAAAAACTTCTGAAGTCAATTTCAAATTTTAATGATTAAGTCATCGACCACTTTGCTGCTCAGAAATTTAGGAGGATGGACTTCAACTACAAAAGGATTTAATGGTCATGGTCCTATGGTGAGTTTAGCAAAATTTTATTATCTAGGTACCTATTTGAAAATTTGATGTCTGACAATTATACTCGTATTTCTACACAGCAAAGTGTGTGTATGTAACGTGCTTTAGAGCTTGATTTTTAAAGAAATATTGTAGCGTTCACAAATTCTTGATCGCTACAGGTAGCATTCGTAAATTGTTGATCACCACTGGTAGGTTTATTTCTGACAAATTCTTAACTGAAAGAGCTCCGGTATCGTTTGGACAAGGCAAGACAATCTAACGAGCGGACGTGACGCAGTGAGCGGACGTTTTCGCGCCTTACCCTTCCGACCGAGGTACGTAGGTTTGCTGGCCAAGTCACGCTTGGGTTGATTTTTCTGATATTCCTATAGAGGGTTTTACGACCCGGCAGCAGAGAATCCGATCAACAGATATCAGGCCATTGAACGACCACCTATTACAGAGCCCGACCATCGTGGAAACCTTACACCTTTTTAGGGCCACATGGCGCAGTAACCGCTTGGTCAGATCAAGATTATTTCGGGACCCCCGCATAGGGATACCGGACTGCCCGCAGTCGTACTCAGTGTTTTTGGACACCCAATACCGGATAGGGAAGGATAGACAACATCAGGAAATAAGGCCAGATAAACACTTTTTTTATTATATTTTCATGTACCGTTAAGGATTGCAGTTACCATTTATTTTTTACAAATACATTTTTACCATAATTTCTTATACTGATAGTGGTCACGTTATCACCTTATATTTTGTTTCTATTTGCCGTCTGACCATTCTTGGTTACCCTAGCGTTATATATTTATCTTTTTACTATTGTCAGAATAGAGGAAATAACCTCTAATTTGTAAGTATAGGGACATAACGACCAGGTGGTGTAATTCAGAGCTGTGTATTTGATTTTTGATTTCTTTCACGGTAAGGTTTGGAGAACCACCTTCCCTAAACCTTCCCGTGTCTTTTGTTTGATAGTTTTAGTTATTCCCTTTTTGTGTGCTTTGTGTCGTTCTTTTTTGAGTGTGCTTTTGTAATATATATATATATATATATATATATATATATATATATATATATATATATATATATATATATATATATATATATATATAGGTATAAAATTCTAGTAAACCGTTTTATTTAGGATAGACCCCTTTCCGGTTCCAGGGTCTTTTCCGATATACGAAGTAACCGGGTGGCGCTCAACTTTTGTCGTGGCTTCATTCTGTCCTGGACCTTCTTCCCGGTGCTCCCGGCGAACAGCTGCCGTCGTTGTGATCTATATATTTTTTATTTTGTTTCAAAAGAGAAAAAAATAGGTCACATAAATTTGACGCCCAACAACGTGGGGCTTGATTTCAAGGAGAGTTTGATGCTTTTAAGCACAATCTCAGAAAAGAAGGCACAAGTACGGAGGAATTGTAAATTTGTTATTGAATAGAAACATTAGAAGTCAATAAAATTGCTAGTTAAGACGGAAACGCATTTCCAAATCTTAAAAAAAAAAAACCATCGAGATAGCGAAGAACATTCCTTAGGTGTACCGGAGAATGATACAGTAGTTTGGAAATTTTAAATGTCAAGGTCAAATTAAAATAACTAAATATCCGAAATAAATATATTTGCAAGAAGGAAGGAATTTTCTTATCAGTTCGTCAACATTTTTTTGGGAAAACAAAATTCGCCTTCGATAGCGTTCTTTCTATCTTATTTTATATTTTTATCTTTGAATAATGTACAATGACCTTGTATATTTGCAATTTATGAGTTAATATAGAGTTAATCTATTTTCTATTACGGTATTGTATCTGGGATACCGGGAGAGTTAGTTTAGCTTTTCTGAATTTAATACCGGGTCTTTTTAGAAAGATTTGGGAATGTAAAAATTTTTTGGTAAACGCGATCTTACTCTTACATGTTGTTTTTTGATCTGGTTTCTTAAGTTTTATTAAATCATAATGGCTGACGAAAGATTCCAAGTTAATCATTTATTAGACTACGAACTGGATTACGAGTTGAGAATTCGCTCTGTTCTTACAGATAGAAATGTTAGTGAAAAACTAAAAATATTAACAAAACTCTTAAAGAAAGAATCCCCAAATCCAGGTTGTTTGGTTAGGTTAGAAACCTATAATGTTGATTTTTCAATCGAACAGTCGGAAATCCTGAAAAGTACCACCTCAATAGTAAATTTAATAGAAAATTTTGAAGGAACCGTCACTGATGGTGTATGTTTGCGTGCGAGGTCTAGGCTTGCCCATCTGTCCGCTAGGATTCAGAGAATTATAGTACCGGAGGACGACAAGGAAAACGTAGCCGTGTTTAAGAACGAATTTTACGCGGGTTGTATTAAGTTAGAGTCAGATCTAGACGACAAGTTGTTAGAGGATCCTGACGCTACAAGTACCGTAGGCAACGTAAACCAGATCCTGCCTCCTGTAATTCATGTCAGTCCAGTTGTTAACTGTTCTGCTGGCAAACCGTCGATCTCGACTTGGGGTGTTACGTTTAATGGAGATTCGAAAAATGTTTTTAGTTTCTTGGAGCGAGTTTCCGACTTATCCCAGTCTCGTAATTTTTCAGAGATAGAACTTTTTAATTCAGCTGTCGAATTTTTCGTTGGCGACGCCTTTGTGTGGTTCCGAAGTGTTAGGGGTGTTGTGTCAGATTGGTCAGGTCTTGTTTCAAGTTTGAAGAGAGATTTTTTGCCTCCTCATGCAGACGATGATGTCTGGGAACAAATCCGACAAAGGAAACAGAGACGCGCTGAAGCAGTTATTATTTATGTGGTTCAGATGGAGAATTTGTTCTCTCGGATGTCCGTGACCCCTGTTGAAGTTACCAGAGTCAAGTACATCCGGAGGAACTTGTTGCCTGAATATGTGGCGCAGTTGGCGTTACACGATACTGTTACTGTCTCCGAACTATCTGGTTTGTGTAGGAAGTTGGAGGATGTTCTACCCTCTACTTCTAGAAAACCCTCTCAGTTGTTTGCTTTCGGTGACCCTCATAAGAGTGGCTGGTCACGTCGAGAAAAGAGAGACAGTGCTGGTGGTTCTAAGGAAGATCCACTTCACCGTGAGTCAAGTTGTTCTAGTGGTAAGGATGTTCGTAGTTTTGGTAAAGATTCCGGAAGACCTCCTGCGGTTGTGTGCAAGGGAGATAGGAAAAATAGCCCTAAACCTAAGGTTGTGTATTTCAACTGTAAGTCAATCACACCTTTCGTTCGTGTACCGAGAAGAGAACAGTTTTCTGCTTCCGTTGTGGTGAACCTAAAGTTAAGCTTGGTTCTTGTCCTAAGTGCTCAAAAAACTAGTTAGGCCATCAGGTGTCGCATGCGGTCGGTATCCTGATAGAAGGCAAACCGCAAGGTCGCTCGTTAACGGGTCAGGTTGGAACAAATGGTTAGAACACGTATCTAATTTTTATAAGACTTATACCCGTGATTCGGAAGTTTTACCATTGTTTCTAAAAAAGGTTAATGACAATCGTCCATATATTTAGCTTAGCCTTAGCTTAGCCTGATTTTAGTTAGAAATTTTTCGTTCAGTCCGATGCGTCTGATGTCGGCATTGGAGGTATGTTGACCCAGTTTATAGACGGAGAGGAACGAGTAATCGCTTACGCGAGTCGCTCCTTATCTAGAGCGGAGAAGAATTATTCAGTGACGGAGCATGAATGTCTAGCCGTTATATTCTGTATTGAAAAGTTTAGGCCTTGGATAGAAGGTTCTCGTTTTACGGTCATCAGTGATCATTTTAGTCTCCTGTGGCTTTTTAATTTCAACACTCCGTCAGGTAAACTTAGTCGTTGGTTACTGAGGTTAAGACAGCATACTTTTGACCTACAGCATAGAAAAGGTTCGATGCACTTGGTTCCTGATGCTTTGAGTAGAATACCGCATCCTGAGGCAGAGAGTAGCCTTTCAGCAGATTCCGAGAATACGTGTTTGCAAGTTTCATCCATCTCGATCGAAGTAAATTCTCTTGACCCCTGGTATATTGCGCTCCGTGAAAAGATTGTAAACAACCCTGACAAATTTCCTCAATGGCGAGTTGAGAACCACTACATTCAGAAATTCATTCCTTGTAAGCGGAATCATACTTTTAATATTCGAGAGTGGAAAACCTTGGTTCCTAAACATCAGAGAGCGAAAATTATCGAGTCGTGTCATATTCCTCCCACTAGTGGCCATTTTGGTTTTCGGAAAACCTTGTTCCGAGTACAGGAGATGTATTATTGGCCTAAGATGACGTCAGATATTTTAAGATTCGTAAGAAGGTGTTTGGTGTGTGGCGCTCAGAAACACTCAAACTTATGTAAGATTGGTATTATGGGTAAGGAGAAGGTAGTTGACCGACCTGGTCAAATCTTTTCGGTGGATTTTATAGGTCCTTTTCCTCGTTCCAGAACGGGTAACAAATGGTTATTGGTAGCCGCGGATTGGTTTTCTAAGTACACATTCATTTTTCTGTTGAGAAATGCCAAATGCCCTGCGGTCATGAACCATATAGAGAATCACATATTCCTTTCGGTTGGAGTTCCCCAAATCCTGATTTGTGATAACGCTCTGAATTTCAAGAGCAAGGGTATGAAGGAATTATGTGACAGGTATAAAGTTAAGCAATGGCTCACCCCGTTTTATTCTCCTCAGTGTAACTTCGTGGAACGTAATAATAAAACCATTACGACAGCTATCAGGTGTTACATAGATAGACACGAGGACTGGGATTTGCATATTCCGGAAATCAGACAGGCCATCAATACCGCGATCCATGAAGTAACCGGTTTCCCCCCGTCATACCTGATGTTCAGAAGGCATGTTCCCTTATCTGGAGAATATTATAACTCCCCTTTCCCGGACCAATCTGTTGAAGTCGTACCAGGTGACAGGGGCACTTATGCCGAGAACTTGAAAGAGTTTCGTGATTTGTTTGTTGAGGTGCGTCGGAAACTTCACTCCGCATATAAGAGGAATTCAAAATCCTATAACCTCCGGAAACGGGATGTAAGTTTTAAAGTGGGTGATAGAGTTTGGCGTCCTAACAGAAAGTTGTCGAGTGCTCCCGATATATTCGCAACGAAACTTAGCACCATACACATTCTTTCCTTTGTTTTTAAGAAGTTGTCTCCTTTAGTTTACGAACTAAAAAATATGGATGGGTCACGTGCAGGGAAATGGCACGTTAAAGATTTATTACCCTGTGTAGAGTCTTCCGATGTTCCCGGAGTTGACCATAGTTAGACTCAGTGACGTTTTTGATATATTTTTTTGTTCTGAGCTGGCAGTTTTTAGGTACAGCTTCGCTCAGCCTTTTTAGTTCTTTTTTGGAAACGTCACTTTTCACTTTTCTTTTCCCTTTTGTACTTTTCCAGACTTGTTCAGTAAGAACAAGCCTGTGTTACGTTATCGAGTTTGCACTAGACGCATCTTATTTGAGAGGAGAAATCTTTGTTCCTCCGTTCTGAGTTTGTCTAGAATTACTTGGAGAGTAAATCTAGGTTTAGTTTAAGTGAAGTAAGGGCCTTACTTCGTTTTGTCGACATATGGCAGTGTTGTCCACCTTTGGTTCCGCTGTGCCGGTGCGGTGATTTACCTCGTAACCTTAGGATCAGATGGCATTTCCATTGCATGTCGCTGGCTTTAGCCAAGTTACGTTCGGTAGAAGTTTCGCATTGGCATAAATTGCTACGGAAAAGTTTTTGTTTTGTCGACACTGGACGTTGATGTCTGCCTTTGGTTCCGTTGTGCCAGAGTGGCGATTGAGCTCGTAACCTTAGGAACAGCTAGCGTTTCACTTCGGTGTCGCAAGTTTTACTTAGCCAGGTTGGATTTACTTGGGAAGTAAGTCATGAATTGGCTGTGCGAATCTTTCGCGGTCGTTCTGCATTAAGTTTCGTGTTGGCGTGAATTGCCACGGTGACGTTTGGTTGACACATGGCCGTGCTGTCTCTCTTTGGTTCCGTTGTGCCCGAGTGGCGATTGAACTCGTAACCTTAGGACCTGATAGCATTTCCATACCGTGTCGCTGGCCGTAGCCAGATTGTGTAGATTTACTTGAGAAGTAAATCGTGAGACTATATCTGCGATTTTTCGCGGTGATTTGCGTTATGTTCCGTGTTGGTGTGATTCGCCACGGTATCGTTTTCTTTGGTTGACACTTGACAAAACTGTCCGCCTTTGGTTCTGCCGAGCTCAAGTAGCATTTGAGACTCGTAACCTTAGGATTAGATAGCGTTTCCGTTTGGTGTCGCAGACTTTACTTAACTCAGTTGTATTCGCTTGGAAAGTGAATCTAGAGTTGTTCCTGCGAGCTCCTCGCAGCGAGGCTGCGTTACTTTTTGCATTGGCGTGATCCGCCACAGCAAAGTTTTTTCGACCTTTGGTAGTGCTTTCCGCCTTTGGTTCCGCTAAGCCCGAGTGGCAATTGGACTCGTAATCTTAGGATTAATAGCGCTTCCATTCGGTGTCGTTGGCCTTTGGCCCGGGTTTGATGGTGAATATGTTGGTACTACCTTTCGTTAGCTAGTTTGGCGCAAGCCGTGGGAAGGATTTAGGCAAATATAAATGTATTTATGCTTGGATTTTAGTCCTTTCTCATAACCAACAACTGTAGCCTTCAGCCAATAGATTTTTCTTTGTCTAGATTTTTAAATTGGTACGATTGAATGTTACGAGGGAATTGCGTTATTTTGTCTCAGCGACAAGCTTGTTTGCTTTTCTGGTTTAGAACACACCTACTTATTGTGACTCCCATAGGAACGTGTGATACGCGAAAGTTATCAAGACTAAACCTAGTGACAACCACGCTTCTGTGTTTCGCAAGCGCTCGTTATTGCTTATTCCGCTGCTCGTATTATCTCAGTCCTATTTCTAGACTCGACTATGTCGGTTTTCTTTATTTTACCTCGCATCTTAGTTCACTATCATGCAGGCTTTAGAGTTTTTTTTTTCGGTGTAGCTCACTGAGTATTTTTCCATTTTTAAGGGCCGTTTTAGGACCGGTGCCATAGGATTTCGGGATACAGTCCTTGGACAATTCTCAGGGAAGGACACACTACGGGGGATGATCATCTGGTTGCAACTTCGCCTCGTAATTGAGTGTCACTACTGGATGGCGTCTCAACTCCCTCAGAGTGCGTTCCGGAAGACCTATGGCAGTGTCTGTTTTACGGTTCACCTTGTAGATTATCACTTAATTTCGTTTGAGTTTTTTTGTAAATTTTAGTTTGGTGAAAACTATATTTCACTTCCTTATTGTGGTGGATATTATTGTGGAGTTATTGTTACGTGTTTTCCACCTTTTGGAAGTTCACTTGCTCTCAGATCGTTTTAAGGGAGGTCTGGAGACGTGGCTGCGAGTGTTGTGTTGTTCAGCTGAGGTTGGTAAACGAGGTGTCTTTCCTTTCAGTTTTCGGTAAGGGCACGCAATGCCAACTGAGTTACCGTCGCACCCACCTAGCCGTTATGATCTAACCAGCTTGATCAGCATGACGTCTGTTAAGTCATAGCCTTGGGTTCCTAGACGACTTTCTGGGTAGATGAGTTATCTTCCGAAATTTATTTGGTGTTGTGTTTTGAATATCGTTTGGTATGTACTTTAGAGTGCACACGTTGTATCTATATTATCTTTTCGTATTTGGTATACAAGAGGATATTTCCTTTTTTTGATATTTTCTTTTGGGATAGATTGGGTATTTCCTTACCACTGTTCCAGTGTTCCAGTGTTCCATTCCATAGGGATACGCTTCAGGGTAATCTCCGATATGGACCGATCAAAATGAAAGCCTCCTCTCGCAGTCTTTAATTTTCTTTTTGGAGGGAGGTAATGTAGCATTCACAAATTCTTGATCGCTACAGGTAGCATTCGTAAATTGTTGATCACCACTGGTAGGTTTATTTCAGACAAATTCTTAACTGAAAGAGCTCCGGTATCGTTTGGAAAAGGCAAGACAGTCTAACTCTAAATCTCCCGGTGAGCGGACGTTTTCGCGCCTTACCCTTCCGACTGAGGTACGTAGGTTTGCTGACCAAGTCACGATTGGGTTGATTTTTCTGATATTGTTATAGAGGGTTTTAAAACCCGGCAGCAGAGAATCCGATCAACAGACATCAGGCCATTGAACGACCACCTATTATAGAGCCCGACCATCGTGGAAACCTTATACCTTTTTGGGGTCACATGGCACAGTAACCGCTTGGTCAGATCGAGATTATTTCGGGACCCCCGCATAGGGATACCTGACTGCCCGCAGTCGTACTCAGTGTTTTTGGACACCTGGTACCGGATAGGCAAGGATAGACAACATCAGGAAATAAGGCTAGATAAACATTTTTTTTATTATATTTTCATGTACCGTTAAGGATTGCAGTTTATTTTTCACAAATACATTTTTACCATAATTGCTTATACTGATAATGGTCACGTTATCACCTTATATTTTGTATCTATTTGCCGTCTGACCATTCTTGGTTACCCTAGCGTTATATATATATATATATATATATATATATATATATATATATATATATATATATATATATATATATATATATAGAGGAAATAACCTCTAATTTGTAAGTATAGGGACATAGAGACCCGCTGGTGTAATTCAGAGCTGTTTATTTGATTTTTGATTTCTTTCACGGTAAGGTTTGGTCCCTAAACCCCGTGTCTTTTGTTTGATAGTTTTAGTTATTCCCTTTTTTGTGTGCTTTGTGTCGTTCTTTTTTGAGTGTGCCTTTGTAATATATATATATATATATATATATATATATATATATATATATATATATATATATATATATATATATATATGTATGTATAAAATTCTAGTAAACCGTTTTATTTAAGATAGACCCCTTCCCGGTTCCAGGGTCTTTTCCGATATATGAAGTAACCGGGTGGCGCCCAACTTTTGTCGTGGCTTCATTCTGTCCTGGACCTTCTTCCCGGTGCTCCCGGCGAACAGCTGCCGTCGCTGTGATCTATATATTTTTTATTTTGTTTCAAAAGAGAAAATAACAGGTCACAATATGGCCCAATTACAATCCGCACCATAATTGTTAGATCATTTACAGATTATTTTCACTCCAGATGGTTAATTTCCCCGGTTCCAGGGTCTTTTTCCGGTTCCAGGGTCTTTTCCGATATATGAAGTAACCGGGTGGCGCCCAACTTTTGTCGTGGCTTCATTCTGTCCTGGACCTTCTTCCCGGTGCTCCCGGCGAACAGCTGCCGTCGCTGTGATCTATATATTTTTTATTTTGTTTCAAAAGAGAAAATAACAGGTCACAATATGGCCCAATTACAATCCGCACCGTAATTTTTAGATCATTTACAGATTATTTTCACTCCAGATGGTTAATTTTATTTATTTTAACGTAACCATTTAGCCAAAAATGAGCTTCGCAACCGAGTAAAATTTTGCGGTTAAATTCTGAGTCAAGTAGCATTTCATTTGACCCCATTCACCGCACGTACGACGCAAACGATGGTATTGTGACTTGAGTTCTTATGTAACATTTTCCACGTAGTCGAATAACAAAGCCCAACTTCCTGCGAACGGCAACGAATTCATAAATTTGGATCTTCAACAACACTACCAGCAACAGCGACGATATTTTCTTCACAATTTTTTTTTGTTTTAACATCGAGCAGCGTGAAATGCATTCAGATTTGTCGATAATTCGGCGAATACTAATATAATTCTAGAATAAAATTCACGAAGTGCTCTAGGAGTATGGCACACGGAACACTGATTTTGATAATAAATTTCGACCATTTGCAAGTATTGTTCGGACATTAAACGTTTCATGATGATTTCCAGACTATACTGAAGACTCGCAAACTCAGTTCGGACACACCAAAAAAATCACCCAATTAATTAAAAATTTAATAATTCCTTAATTTCTTGGTTGATTCCTTTTCTCCAGCTTCTTCTCGGCCTTGCCGTTCTTCTCCCTTGTGATGTCCATGCCTTCATTTGTTTTAATAGCCTATCTTCCAGCATTCTTTGTATGTGGTCGTACCATCTAAATTGTTTATTTTTAATATCCTCCACTATTGTACGCTTTACACCCATTATTTCTCAAATTTTCTCATTTCGTACTCTATCCCTTCTAGTTTTTCCCGCTGACGTCTCCAGAAATCCATTTCGGTTGTTAGCTGTATTTTCTCTGAATTTTGCTTTATTTGTCATTCTCTTCATAATTGTGTTATATATTAGACGTTTGCTGTTCACCATAGGTACAGCCTTTCTCTCTTCGGTGTTTCTGATTTTATTGCCTTATCCAAAGTCTCATCTTATGTTATTCTCATTCCTAAGTATTTATATTCTTCACATTTTTTAATTTCACTCCAATCTCTAATCTTATATCATGTGATGATCCTCCAATACACATACATTCTGTTTTATTGACGTTTACTTTCAGGCCCCATTTTGTACTACAGTTTTCCACTAGTTTTCTGGTCAAGTAACTTAAATCTTCGCAATCCCAATACTCGACAATCATATGATTTTTGAAAATCGATATATACTAGGTGTATTTCTTGATTTACGGCGATTTTTTTTTCAATAACTTCTGTAACACAGTAAATATAATATATGATTGATTCCAACTCTAAAGCCAGCCTGTTATCCCACCTCGAAGTCTTTATATTCGGTTCCGATCTTATTTTTTGGATTTTTTTTACCCTTTTTGTGTATTGTTGTGTGTTGTGTTTGTGTACCGTTTTGGAATCAAATTTTCTCAGGTGTTTGTAAAGTGTTGCTGTTCCAGCTTTTATTAATTCGGAGAATTCGGGATATCGTCAAACCCAGAGAAATTTCTATTTTTGGAGGTCTTAGATATGTCCACAACTTTTGATTCACCCTCAGAGATAATGAGACAATATTTATTTTTGATATATTTTTTTCTTCGTTGATACAATCTACTCTATTTTGAGTTAGTAAATCTTTGAAGTATTGTTCTAAATCCATTATCGTGTTGTTTGTTTGTTACTTTTTTTTATAAAGGGTGCTACAATAAGAGCACAAGATGTGAATTTTAAATAAAACATGGTTTTTCTGTAGCAAAGTATTTGAAATATTTATTGATTTATAATATAGACATTTGGAATTTATATATGGAATAACACATCCAATAAATGGCCGCCACATCTTTGGTGGCACACGCTTACTCTTCTGATGAAATTTTCAATAATGGTTTTCATTAATACAGTGTTTACTTTCGGCGTTCAGTGCTTGGGTGGTCGTGAGCTTGTTGGCGTAAACCAAAGACTTGAGAAAACCCCACAAAAAACCCATAGGTGTTAAATCGCAAGATCGTGGCGACCAATTGTGGTCACCAAAACGAGAGATGACACGACCTGCTGTGCATGATCTGTTGTAAGCTGAATGAACTTTGTAAGCATAGAGATGCAATTCTTTAATGAAAATACAGTAAAGAGTGGTTCTTAAAATGTCCAATTCTTGTACACGGTGATGAAGGGAGGATCCTGTACTCTCGGCCACCCTCTCACGAACTACCGTGATGTTTTGTTCTGAACGACTACAGTGAGCTCGTGTGGTGTGTTTCACATCAATAACTGAACCAGTACTTTCGAATGTTTCGATTATTCTTTTCACAGTTTATAAATTTGGAACATTATTTCTATCGAAAATCGGATGCACTTTACGAATCGTTGCAACCAACCTTACACCATTTTGATAGTAATGTTTAACAATAAGGAAGCATTGCTGTATCATGTAGCGCTCCATGTTTATTAACTCCTGTCTCTTATCGACCTGTCACAATTCTTAACATATGGAATCATGACAGCCAAAATAGCGCGCGATTCAAATCTTGCAATCTTATTGTAACACCCTTTACATTTCTAGTTTTCTGTACTCATCCTTCTTCCAATGTAATTATTTATTTTGAGGAGGCAGTTGTTTTCGCACAATTCGATTTTCTTTTGTGTAATTCGTATTCTTACTCCTGCTTGTGATTCCTTGTAATTTATTTTATCAGTTATCTATATCTATCTATTTATTGATATAAATTTGTGGTGTAACTTTCGTTTTTCTGAGGTTTTTCCCCTTGATGTCTTCGTCCTACCAGTAGGGTTTTGCTCTCAGACGTTCTCAGACGATTTTCAGTTATACTTTCATAGCGCTTCTTCCGCTGCTACATGAATGCACTTCTTGATATATTCGTAGTGATCTTCGGTATTATTAAAGTTACTAGTAATCTTTAGTATCTCATCTAAGCGTTGTCTGAACAGTGATTTGACACTTTCTTGTTCTAGGCTTTATAAGTTATATCGAATTAATTTTGTATCATCATTTGTTTCTGAGTTTACCTCTAGTTTTTCATTTCTATGGTAAATAGTAATGCTGGTTTTGTTTTCAACCTATAATGATTGCAAGATAGACCTCTGCATACTTTAAGTCTTATATTTTCGTTAGTCTCATCTCCTGATGATGATGTAACAATTATTAGCGAAATATGCGTCGAAAAATTAAAAAAAGTAATTTGGTTAGCAGTAAATCTCTTCGAGTTTAGTGGTTCACACTGAAGGTTCCAAAAAAAATTGACCTTTTTATCTTTACACAATGCAGATGCAATTCATATGCTTATGCAATGCAAAAAGAAAATATAAGTGGATGAACCTTTTCTTGTTTCATTTTAAGGTACTTTTAATGTAAGTTTAATATTGACTTTTACTGTTTATATATTTTAAAATAAAACACTTCTATATTTTAAAATAATGTTTTTTTATGGTCGTAAAAGGTCCACTACTATAAAACGTTATTGCTGGCAAACAATTTTAATTTTTATGATTTGATTTGACGTTTTTTACCTTACGTGTATGGTAAAAAGTATCGTCTCGACATTGCTGTATTCAGAGTGCAGTTTTGCTGATGCTTGAAAAAACTGCAGATATATATTAAAATATAAACAATTTTGCAATAAATATATATATTTCTTAAAAACAAATCATTAAAAATATATCAATAATAATGGGTTGATGTAAAAGTTCGCACTTCGGTTTTGCGATGGATCGCAAAACCGAAGTGTTATCTACTTAGCGTGTAAACTTTTGATGTTGCTAGACAAAAGCAATTTCAGAGTGTACTTGGTAAAAATATTATGTTATCAATGTTAAGCATTATGAGACAAGAATGCTTCTCAGACTTAAAAGAAGATATGTGCTGTGTACGGTGGTGGTGCCGTTGGCGATTTCGCGGACCGTAAATGCTTCAAAAAGTTTCGTGAAAATAATTTTAATCTTAACGACGTTCTGAACAATAGACCGAAGTTCTGGGTAACGAAATATTGGCACTAATTGAAAGTGATATGCATGGAACAACTCGAGAGGTCGGACAAATTCTTGGACCCAACCAGTCAACAATGTCAAGGCGATTACGTCAACTTGAACTGGTTAGAAAGATCGATATACAGGACCTCATGAGGAAAAAAAATTATTGACCGAATTTCTGCTTGCAATTCTCCAATTCTCTATAGAAATGCAATGAAATCGATCGATTTTTAAAGGTGGTTAGAGATCTATGGTTACAGATGATGGATGGATGGATGGATGGATGGATGGATGGATAAATAAATTGTGTATAATAATGTTAAGCGTAAGACATCACTGTGTAAGTACGAAGAGACTCAACTCTTTGTTCATATGACAAAAAAATATCACACTTATTTTTATCCCTGCTTGACATTAAATGAACTAAATTAAAATCTTAAACTTAAACCTTGTTCTTAACTTATGACAAAATTATTCAGACTTCTTTTTATCTTTACTAACATCAAATCAACTCTTATTCTTATCTTAAGTATGACATTAATTAATCAGACTTATTTTTATTTCCTAAGCATTAATCAACTCTTTGCTCTTCTCCTATGAATAAATTATTCATTTTAATTTCTGATAGATCAACTTCAGATAAATCCGGTTCTAACGACATAATAAATTTCATATTTTTTTGTTCTTCATTCTCATGTATGAAGCTTTATATTTATTTTTCTCTATGATCTCGATAATCTGGGCGACAAAAAAAAATTTAATCTTGACTACAAAATTAACTAAAAAGAAGTCGCCTTTAACTGGTTTTCTTGGAAGTCCAACAAAATTGCCCCAGTTATATCTATCATTTAGCTGACTATATATGGAAAATTACCATTAAATTGCCTATTAACACTTTAGTACTTATTCAACATTTTTTAATTGTATAAAACACAAGAAAACTACACCTTGTTATCTTTCTCCTAACGCAAGTAGCGCAGCACGCTCCACTGTATTTTTCTAACCAAGTTTGAATATTGTAGTGTGGTTCACGCCACTCTGTAAATTTAAATAAAGTTTTTAAAAACAGTACTTCCGAGACTTACGATTTAACTGGCGCAGTCGGTAGGATTTCAGAAAGCGTTTCTCTTAAATAGTGCCGATCTTAGGCGAAGAAAAAACGCGGTCTCTTCCAAGAGTTCATCCAAAAAGAAACCGCGCAACCCAAGGCTTGAGATAGTACCGATTTATGGTAACTTCAATCCAGGGTTCGACAAAAGTCAAAGAAGGGGGTATACTGCCTGCAAGCAACAGAAAAGATCACCCAGGGCCATCCAAACGCACATTGGAAAAACCCACAATGGAGTACATTCAAACGAACATTGGAACCCCAAACACCAGGATCACCAAACGAAAATTGGTAGAATCCGCAGAAGTCGCAACAAGCGAGGAAAAACCACAACAGGATTCAGAAGAAATCACTCCAATAGAGGACCGTCCAAGAAACCAACAACCAGCCGCAACGAGCAGCAAAACCACAACAAACGCACGCAAACCCAAGAAAACCCTAAGCAACAACACACAACACTCATCACCGTCAGCAAACCCTCAGCAATCTCATCTCGAATGAAGATACTACTTTTGTAAGTACTTTTTCGAATTTTCATTAAAAATCAAATTATTCACAACTTATATATATAATTTTGGATTTAACATACATTTAAATATTAAGAGCCCTAACTTGCCTTATATTTATATATTTCACATTTTGAACATTATATATAAAACTTTTTATACTATTGATTTCCAAATAATACAAAATTGATCCTTCAGTTGATAAAATAGTAAACAATCTCTCGAACTTAACAATCACAAAAAAAAACAAATTAAAATTCCGGAAATTAATTACAACCTATTGAGATACCAATCCGACAACATTCCTAAATTTAATGGAAACCCAAAATTGCTAAATAGATTTTTAAATTCGTGTGAAAACTTAATCAAAGCTTTCCAAGATTCGAATAATCCAACCGCACAAATTAACATCTGTCTATTAGAGACAATATTCGAAAAATTACCCGGAACAGCAGCCGATCTAATTGTACCACGGATAGAGCTAAAAACAAGAAACGATATCAAGTTAACGTTAGTCAACTGTTTTGAAAATCAAAAATCAGCAGACTGTGTAATACAAGATTTAATAAATTTGAAACCACAGAGAAATGAACAACCTTTAACCTTCGAATGAGAATACAAGACTCTAGAAGCCTGTTATTTTCAAAATTAAATGCATCAAATGATCCAACCAACGAAAAGATAATTAAAATGAAGCACTACGAAGAATTTGCCCTAAAGACATTCATTAATGGACTACAATACAACATGCAATTGGTAAGACTAAAGAACCTAGAGTCACTAGAGCGAGCAATGTCTTACGTTCGTGAAGAAGAAAACTTTTTATATCTTAAAAATAATTCTCAAAATAGTAATTAAAACAATAATCAAAGATTCAGTCAATATCAACATAAGAACCAGAATATACCACCTCGCAAAGACCAAATGTAAATAAACCAAATACATCACAAAGACCTAATCAGAGTTAACCTCAACATAATCATTTTAGAAGACCATTCCCCAACACAAACCAAGCATTTTTAAAACCACAATATACACAACAGAATAATTCGAATAGATTTAGACAGCAAAGATCAAATTCAGATAGAAGTCGTCTCAGCAAGACAGAACCAAGGGACACAAGTTCAGGAAATGCCATCCTACACCAAAATATGTTCACAGGCGAACAGGAAACTTGCAATGACTACAATGAATTCAATGAATACGATGGATGCAATGGATACTACGAATATGGTCAACCATTAGACCCAAACGATCTTCAAAATGATAATGATTATAGAAACGACAACAGCTATGAACAAAACTATGAAGACCACATAGATAATGATCAGAATTTTACCCATACCACAAGGATGAATGACTCGACATCGCATATTTGAACAACTGCTCAACGGAACTACCCTAAATTTATATACCCAACCTTAAAGCTAACTTTCTAATTGACACCGGTAGCACAAAAAGTTGTGTTGACCCAGAAATCGCTTATAGCTATTTTCCAAGATATATCAGACAAGAAACTTTTCAAGTTCAGACAGCACACGCAGTTTCTTGCCACAATGAAATAACGATATTACCTTTATTTCCAATTTTAAAATCAAATAATAAACTTACATTTTATTTATTTAACTTTTCGGAAAAATTTTGCGGATTAATAGGTTTGGACCTCTTAATGCAGCTAGATGCCAGCGTAAATTTTAAATATTTGCATTTGCAAACGCCGAACAGGCAAATTCCAATATATTATCGTCCCAAAAAAAGTTATATTACGAATAAAATGAAACCCATTCATACAACATATATAGTTCAACCTAGAACCTTGCAAACGATTAAAATTCCTGTTGAAATGAAACAAGGCTATGGAATACTACCGCTTAAAAAAATACGATCAGCAGAGATGCCACAATTTCTCGTAAAAGTTGATAATCATTTGGCAACTACGACATTACTGAATAATTCTGAATTAACAATTAAGATAAAATTTAACGAGAGCGAAAAAATTGAAGAAGTCGATATCAACGACCTAAATTTTAGAAATTCAAGTCCTGATAGATATCAATCGATAAGTAAAAAGCAAGATAATTTATTAAAAGCCAATATGAAGAATTTAAGGCTACAACATTGCAATAAAGAATAAAAAGGCGCAATAAGGAATTTATGCTTTAAATATCGTGATATTTTCCATCATGAAGACATACCCCTATCATTTACGAACGCAATTAAATACAACATTAAATTAAAAAATGAAACTCCTATATACACAAAGACTTATAGATATCCAGAAGTACATAGGAATGAAGTAAAAGAACAAGTAACGAAGATGTTATCACAAAAGGTAATAAGACCATCCAATTCACCTTGGTCATCACCAATTTGGATAGTACCAAAGAAATTAGACGCATCAAATAAACAAAAATGGTACATGGTTGTCGATTATAGAAAACGGAATGAACAGACGATTGACGACAAATTTCCAATCCCAAATATAAACGAGATCTTAGAATAAACTAGGTAGAGCGTAAAATTTTACATTAGATCTTGCTACTTTACAACAATGCCTTTTGGATTGAAAAACGCTCCAGCGGCATTTCAAAGAGTTATGAATAACATCCTCAGAGGCCTACAAAATGAGATATGTTTTGTCTATCTGGATGACATTATAATATCCAGCACAAGTTTACAGGAACACGTCGAAAAATTATAACAGATATTAGACAGATTGAGATATTACAGATTTAAAATCCAATTAGACAAATCTGAATTCCTTAAGAAAGAAGCACAATACTTAGGACACCTAGTATCTGAAGAAGGAATCAAGCCCAATCCTGATAAGATATCAGCAGTAAAAAAAATTCCTATCCCAAAAACTCAGAAGGAAATTAAATCATTCTTAGAACTTGTTGGATATTACAGAAAGTTTAAAAAAGATTTTGCCAAAGTTATCAAACCAATGACAAAATGCCTCAAGAAAAATGCTAAAGTAATACACAATAAAAAAATTCATCGATGCCTTCGAACATTGTAAAGCAATTCTTATAAATTCACCAATCTTACAATACTCAGATTTTGATAAAGGATTTATATTAACAACAGATGCAAGTAACTATGCCTATCACTATGTACTATCACAAAACATTAGTGATACAAATATAAAAATAATTAAGAACGAAAAACCAATAGCATTTGCCTCAAGAACACTGAACGAAACAGAAATTCGATACTCATTTATAATAAAAGAGTTACTAGCTATCATATGGGCATGCAAATATTTCAGACTCTACCTATTCGGAAAACAGTTTCATATTTACACTGACCATTAGGTCTATCGTCACTTGACAAGCCTACACTTATGACAAAAATGCCAAATCAGTTTGTGACAAACTAACAAACTTCTTTTCATTCATCGGTTGTCCAGAGACAATAATAACAGACGATGATTCTGAATTTAAAAACAACTTGGTAAAACAATTTTTAAAAGCCCACAAAATTGACATTCACTTTACTAACCCAGGCCATCATGAATCGAATGCTCGTATAGAAAAATTCCATTCGACATTAATTGAACACTTGAGACTACTAGGAACAAGAGATCAAACAAAGAAGCTAGAAGACCTGTTAGTATTTTGCTGTTATAGCATATAACAGCACTAAACATACAGTTACAAAATTCGCATCTACGAATTGATTTTAGGACACACCAGCTTTAGGAATCCACTAGATTTGATAACCTATACATTCTATTCAGATTATATGACGACCCATAGAGATAAGATAAATGATATGTATAAAAAAGTAATTGAAAGAACATATTTAGAATATGATTAGAAACAGATTTGGAAAAGAATTATTTCTAAAACAAACACAAAAGGAAACGAATCTCAAGAATTTAAAATTAACCAGACAGTTTACAAAAAACTGACAAAATGAAATAAGGGCAAACCTAAATTTAAAGGTCCTTATGTAATCAAAGACATTTTGGAACACAGTAAAGTCAGAATCCAAAACCCCAAAAATGAAAAAAACTGATATAATACACATTAAAGAATTAAAGAAACCTTTAATTT
This sequence comes from Cosmopolites sordidus, assembly GCA_031761425.1. Lineage (NCBI taxonomy): Eukaryota > Metazoa > Arthropoda > Insecta > Coleoptera > Curculionidae > Cosmopolites > Cosmopolites sordidus. Next base: position 79,683 of record JARFXV010000040.1, read on the forward strand.
CAGATTCTCAGGAATCCTCTTCGGATTATACTTATATACTCGAGAAAGCGTACAAAACCAGCAATCCTTAAAGAATTTTACATTATAAAAGATAGATATATTTTATTCAAAAACACATTCAAAATGAATAAAGATTACCAAGAAGAATTTCACAATTCTTATGTAACAATAGATAATATTGAATTAAAAATTGAGGAACAAATTAATCAATTATTACCTTCAAAAACAAGAAGCAAAAGAGGAATTATTAATGGTTTAGGTTCCATTATAAAACGTATTACAAGTAATTAGGATGTTGAAGACGCCGAAGAAATTGATGTACTAAAAGAAAACCAAAACAAAGTCAAAATCATTCTTAACCAATAGATGTCAATTCTAAAGAAATCAGTTCAAAGCTTCAAAGAAATGTCAAAAAATATTTCACATAATCAAAATACTCTCAATTTACGACTGAAAGAAACTATGAATTTAGTTAAAAAGTTGGAATTAAAACAACTATCACAAACAGCCGCTTTAAAGATACAAATGACATTATTCCAAATATCTTTGTTCAATCAAAATATCTATGATATTTTCGAAATTAGAAGTTGCTATATCATTTGCAAAACTAAGAACATTTCATAATGCAGTTGTTAAACCTGAGATTTTATTAAAAGAAATACAAATAATTAATGAAGAATTAATTAATGAAAAATTGCCTTTTAATCCAACCTTAGTAAATATTTTAGACTTTGAAAATATTTTGGAAATCAAGAGTTACATAAAAGAAAACAATATTATATTTATTATAGAAACACTCCTTGTAGACCTATATCAACTTTTTACCTTACCTATATTTAAGCGACCATACTGTCAAATTATTGTACCTACTTATAACTACAAAATTCTAAATGGAAACCATTTTGGTTACTTTAATAACAGTTGTAAAGAAATAAACGACAAATTGTATTTATGCAACAATATCTATTCGCAAAAGATAAATGAAGATGTTCCTTGTAAGTTTCAACTTCTCAAGTACCAAAATAATATAACTAATTGCAAACCGATTAATAGTGACATAGATTTCGATATCCACTCAATAGATAGGAACAAATGGATAATAATAACAAAAAATGAACTTATAGGAACTGACCGTTGTAAAAACCTAGAAAAAAAGGCTTATATTAAAAGGAATCTATCTAATTGAACTCAGTCAATACTGTCAATTAAGAATTAAAGATATTATCTTGAAAAATCATTTGATTATGAATAGGAAATTCCAAAAAATCCTTTTACCTATGATTGTAATAAAAAATACATCCCTAAATGTACAACTTTTATACAACAAAGTAAAATTGTTCAATTTAGAAAACATTCATATCGAAAAACTTAACGATATTAAATATTCAAAAGGAAACTTCAAAACTATTTATCAATGCTATACAATATATGTAATCACGATAACCACACTGACAATCCTTTGTAAAAGTTTATTATGGCCAAAGATTAAAAAACTAAAAGTCAAACAAAACAATGACGAAATTCACATCTAGGCCCTAAAAACTTTCAATGTCAGTTAAAAGTTGTATATGACCTCTCTAAGGATGACGGAGCTATATTTATCATTTAGCTGACTAAATATGTAAAATTACCATTAAAACGCCTATCAGCACTTTAGTGCTTATTCAACATTTTTAATTGTATAAAACACAAGAAAAGAACACCTTGTCATCTTTCTCCTAACGCAAGTAGCACAGTACGTTCCACTGTATTTTTTTAACCAAGTTTGAATATTGTAGTGTGGTTCACGCCACTCTGTAAATTTAAATTAGGTTTTTAAAAACAGTACTTCCGATACTTTCGATTTAACTCCCCTAATCCATATCATATTATCTTCATCGGAATCGTCTACTTATTTCTGTTTCGCTCAATAGCAGTATCATTGTTTCGTCTTCAGAGCTAGATTCTATAACTTAATTTTTTGACCTGTTTGTCTTTAGTTTAATTGTTGATTTTTCTGTCAAAACCTGTCGCTTTATTAAAAGCTTTAAATAAAGATTTGTCTTATCCTTTTTTTCTCTACGTTCCTTGCTATTTTCAGTTAGATTTCATTGGTCTCTGGCGTATTTGTTGCGATCATATTTTTTCCTCTTTTCCTGTTTTTTCGGATATTAGCTCTTGATCCAGCTTTTAATGGTTGCATGAACTGTTTTGGAGATACAAATTCCTGTGTGACAACTGAGTCAACTACTGGTGAGTTAGAAGGAGCTACGTTTGAACTGGAAGCAGGAGTAGCCACGGACTCTTTGGTAGCAACCCGAGATTTTTTCCCTCAGTTATTTTATAAATATGTAAAAGTGATGGACTTCCGGAGTCTCTTGATATGTCATCATCACCGTCAGAATCTAAAGATGGAGTTTCAGAAACTTGTCTGTCTATAACGGGTTCCTTTGACTCAACGATGTCAAATGTTACATGTCTAGGTTCCAGACCATTAGTCTGAACGAAAAAAATCTATATTAGTAAACACATCAGGGTCGTAGGGGAAAATTCCACATTTCTTAAAAGCAGATGCAATAATACTGGGCGTCATAGAGTTCGCATAGGCCGCGCCAACGCATTCTGCCACATTATATTAGGTCACAGGCTTATCTGGATTCCGCATCAACCAGGAATCGATAGCGGTATTATAATAGACTTTAAATGGTGGGTTTAAATCCACATCTAAAACTTGGAGTTTTGAGGTGGAATGCGAGGGAATTGTAAGCACAGTTACAACAGAACTTTTGGACAAAACGACTGCTTCGATAGATGGGTGCGATTCATGCTTATCAAGGATTAGTAATGCTGGATTCTCGGGACTAGCAAATGTAAATTTCATGAAATGCTTCATTGCGTTCACAAACAGTTCGGAACTCATCCAGCCACTTTTCTGTGCTAAGCCAAGTTCTCCAGGAGGGGCACCCCACATCATAGCATCCTTAAAATTCTTTCTGGGTGCTAAGGCTGGGCTTCTCCTCGAGCAAACTCGAGGGTAAGGCTTCTCAAGCACAAACAATACAACAAATTGTCACCAGGGTGCCTTTTTCGCCACTGATGACCTTTGCGACGTTATGCTTACTCTTTAGAGCGATTATATTTTGAGGGCGTTGTACTGTAGTGACCGTCTCATCGATATTATACACACGGCATGAATTGCCGAATGAGGGATGACGCTCCATGGCACTCTTCAAATTATAGAAAAAAGCTTTCACATTATCTTTATTGAATGCAATTGCGTGCGCAAGACTGCGTCCTTCAGGTTTTTTCAGAGGCCATTCTGGAAATCTAGTTCTAAAAGAACGTAGCCACTCTTTCCCCGCCATTCCCACGCGTTTCCAACTGTCTGGGATGGGAATTTTATTAATAACAGACATTTCATATGCAACTTTGCGACAATCTTTAACTGTAAGACCATAAAACTTTAATGCACACTCTGTATAGTAATCTTTGAATGCTTCTTCCTAAACAGGGGTAAATACTTTGTGATTGTCGTAGTTTGGTGTCAACCTCCTGCTAATGACGCCTTTTACTGAGACATGTAATTTTTTTAACATCATAGCTGCATAATCTAGGGTAATTACACTCCTTGGCAGCCTTTTTGATACTGACACCATTTCTGCGTAAACGTAAAGCTTCCAACATATTTCCAGCTGAATGACCACCCTTTTTTATTAAAGTTTTTATTGAATTTTACCGCGCCATCTACAAAACAGAAAATAATAGTATGTAAATAACAAAGAACATTAGTATTTTCCCTTTTAACAATATAGAAAATAATTTATTTGGATAAACATTTTACTGTTAACAAAATAAATGAATTCATACATCAGTAGTACACTATAAACCATAGGTAATACACTATGAACCATGGTTCAATGAGGGACACCTTCAAGTGGTTCTATGTAGGTCACACCACTTGTTTTAAACTAATCTTAAAATTCAACGGTAAAATGATGACGCAAAAAATTTAACTTTTAATTTAATTTAAAATTTAATGTTGCATTAAACGGCCACATATATGCAAAATATCACATAACTATGAAATGATCAAATCGTCGTAGCACGTGCGGCTTTCACGAGAACTTCTAGCGAATTGGGCATTGAGGAGGAAATGCGGATGAGTCTCTTTTCACAGTATTGGTGCGGAATGGCAACGTCGCCTTTTCGAGATATCTCGGAGGTTCAATCTACCAGGCTGGCCTACAGTGGGCCATCTGACCTTACTCTTCTGTGGATGAAGAAACTTATTCTATATGAGATGACGCGACCACACTCCGGACATTCGACTAGCCAGAAGGCCTCAAATGATAAACGATCATGAAGCTTAACAATACGAGATTTCTCTTTTTTACCCGTGATAAATATAATGCATTGCATTTTTAGTTAAATTTCATTTTATTTAGACTTAAAACTATACTATGTTATAGACTTTTCTGCACTCAACATATCTTTTTCAGATTTAACATGTTTATAAAAAGAGACACAATCAAAATCGTAATTAAACATGGTAAGCAGTTCGACTTTAATTATATTGGTCGTGCATATGTTACGGACATCAGTCCATTTTAGACTCATTCACGAAATTTAGGAATGCTAAAAATGAAAGAAATAATGGTAAAAACGTTGCTTATCTCTGTCTTCGAAAACGGTTATATTATTTTCTTCCATTTCTCGATTGCAATCATGGTTTTGTCGTTACCATGCGAACATGCGATATCCAGGCTTTTTTAATATATAATTCATAATTATAAATATGAAATTATTTTATTAATATATAATTTATTTAGCTAATTAATGTAACACGTGCAGTTTTTTTGTTACGGGGAGTCGGTGGTGGAAAAAAAAGGAGACGACATATTTTTACAATCTAATATTTATTTAATATAAACATGTAAAACGTGTTAAATCAATGTAAAGACATTACTGAGGATTATGGAATAAAAAATATATTACACAAACTTTCACTGACAAAAACTTTCACTTTTTCCTCTTGTGTTCTATAGCATAATTTCTTTTTAAAACCCAGCAGTAGTCGTCCAACATAGATGGGTTCCAGTGTCCCTGGTATAGGTTTTTGAGGATTTTATAGTTTCCCTGAGGTTTTTATAGTTTTCATCTTTCTTGTTGCCAATTCCCTTTCGTTTAATTTTTCTTGAAAACGGAAATCACCTAGAAGCTTCCTTATCTGAGGTCTAATAAATATACCTTTTTTTTTAGTTTTGCATCACTTAATTGAGGAAATATTTAGGTACTTGAAACCATTACCTTCTCTGCCCATGGCTTTGACAACGTTTTTCTTTAGTCCAAGCTTAATATCGTGAGACGAAAAAAGCACCTTTTTTGAGTTGACAAGGGGGGCATATTTTATGTTTGAAGTACCAGGTTCAAAAGAAGTTTTATGAGACCAATTTGTCCATCATGTCCCATACAAAGAAAAAACAGCAATACTTTGTAAAACCCCCTTAAAGTCCTAGCAATATACCTATCACTTTAAAATTCCCACAAATATTCTACTGATACTGTTCATCTTTAATACGATTTAGTATGGTTTCTAAGTTGTCATAGGTTTCTTTTATTGTCACTAAATAGATGAAGGAATAGATGGGTTTTTATTTCCTTTATGAAGCAAGGCTGTTTTTAGGCTGTATTTCAATGAATCTATGAAAATACGCCACATCATATTAAGCTCATTCATTAAACCATCAATATCACAACAGACACATAGCGATCCTTCCATTTTATAAAAACTTGAAAATGTTACATTCCGTTTTTGGTAAAGTGAAATACGTGCATTTATCTAACAGGTTCCACTGTTGAAGTCTGGAAACAAGAAGTTCCGATTTTTATTTTGACAATCCCAGGTCACGTACTAAATATTTTAATTCCTTCTGAGTTATTAAGTGAAATTCACTGGTAGTTGTTAAAAATGTTAGGCCACAACTGGTGTTCTCAGGAAGTTATGGATCAGATCCTGATGAAGAATTACAATTACCGCGAAACATGTTGTTCAGATTTAAAGGCGCGATTAGTACCGGTAGTTCCTGGCTACGAAGAACTGACCTAAGTGCAGAAGGCAAATTTGGACACTGAATTTTGTCCCTTTGCTTTTTTGAAATCACTTCTGTTTTAGTGATACAAAAGTAGTAATTACTTACATGGTCAGTATGTCCACACCATAGGAATAGCAAACGGCATAGAATTTTTCTTGCGATGCATCCACTGCGCTAAATTTACGTGACACCTCACACAGCAAACATGAGGAATCCAATTTTTATCTTGAATTCGGCACTTAAACACACCAAAATATAAAAAATAGGTTTTTTTGACTTCCTCGAATATAGATCTAGCTTGTGACTTTAAAATAAATCGTGCGCATATATAACAAAACTTATCCGTTGGATTTTTGCAAAATCGACTTAAACACTGTGACTGTACTGTAAACGAGATAGAAACAAACTAAACTATAGAAAACAATAAAACTGCCCTTAAAGGTTCGTAGAATACTGTGGAAATCCTCTACGTCTTATGATAATTCCGACATTGTCCAGTTCAAAGTCAAGTAGGTACAAATAATTTTAATTGTCCATTGATATTGAAAGGAGACGCAGGTACTTAAAAATGGAACGTGCTAGGCTATTTCTGTTAAAAGGTGTTTTAATAACTACCTAAATGAAAAGCTTAAAGAGCGGGAGCGCAAAAAGAGAGGGACGTATAGGTGGACAGAAAGTAAAGCAGACACGAAACAGTGACAAGACAATGTAAAAAGACTAAAATCGAGCAGATTTAGCACTAAACACCAAATAAATTTTTAAAATTTGAAGCAAAAACTGGCTACGGATTGTTGAAAATCTATTTAGTTGGAGGCGAAGGTTAAAAGAGGTCAAGGTTCTTTCATCATCATAGAATGAAGTAGAAATAAAGATGCACAGAGATAAAAATCATTAGAGAAGCAAGAAATTGCATTTAAAGATAATGACGATCCGCAAGAAAAATAAGTGAATTAAGGGAAAAGCATAGAAATTCAACAGGAATGGAAAACAATAAAGCAAACAACGCAGATGACGAAACGTTTCAAGCCTATGGCTCTGAATATATTAGAGATATTTCCCGCAATTTTCCTTTCAACTTTGCTCTGCAAGCTACTCTCAGAAGGCCTAAATCACTGAAAATATAAAAGATTCATTCTATTGGAATCTTCTATTGGAACCTTTGGTGTGAAAAACTAAATTGATGATTAAATCATCAGGAGATGATTTTATCATCAATCTTTTGAGATTAAATCATCGCCTGATGATGCTAACATGGTTAGCGAAACGTGCGTCGAGCAGTTCAAAAAAAGTGATTTGGTGTTTAGTGGTAAATCTCTTCAAGTTTAGGCTCAGCATCTTTAAATCATTCAGTGTATCTACTATAAATGGATAGTTCATTATTTTCACAGTACACAAAAAAAATGTATCCTTGATTTATGCTTATTTGCATACAGTAATATCTATTCACGTAATATTCAATATTCAATTCAATATTCCGTAATAGCTACTCAAGTTGTTTTTTTTTCGGAACAAATTTTACTGACTACGGAACGTACTTATTATTTTGACGATGCTAGGATTATTTCATAGTTGTCAATAAGTACGTTATAAATTAGCACTGTGGAATTAAGAATGACACGCCTAATAATTGTTTATAAATCCAACAAATAACGTATAATATTTAAATCTGTCTAAAAATTATGCTAACAATATAATCATGGCCGAAGGCCCCCAAAATGTAGCACTATCGTTAGCCGAAGAAAGTTCAATTAATGAATTTGCAGCTCCTGAAGCTAGATTTGAATGTCCTATTTGTTTGTCATGGTTGAGAGATCCAGTACTCACTTGCTGTGGTCATAGATTTTGCAGGAACTGTATTCAAGGATGGTTATTGTAAGTGTGACTCCAGTCATTCAATATCAATTGTTGCAAGCTCACTTTATATGGGTCATATATAGAAGTGATGAATTGATTTTGAGATTAATGTTAAATTATCCCAATTTATAACACCTGGTCAATGAGTCATAATGAAATCATCAAGTCAGATTGTTTTTACAGAAAAGAGAATGCTTGTCCTGTTGACAACATGAAATTAAATAAAGATTCTGATATATTTCCTGATAATTTTACAAGAAGAGAAATATCGCAGCAAAAAACAAAATGCCAGAATATTGTGAGAGGTTGTTTAGTCGAATTATCCCCATTAGATGTAGAATCTCACTTGTTAGTATGTGAATATAGGTAAGAAATATTTTGTGATCAATTTATTAGGTAATTATATATTCTATAATGTATATTAGAATTCCGGAATTACCAGATAGTGAAAAGCTTAGATGTACTTTTGCAAATGTAGGCTGTGATCAAAAATTTGAAGATGAACCTCAAAGACAGGAACATTTAGAGCAAAATATTCAACAACATCTTTTAGTAAGTTACATTCTTCTTAGATATATTCAAAAGAGTGATGTGAAATGGTGGATTTTTAGTTATTATCACAAGCTTATGGTAAAGTTTCCCTAAACAATATTCAAGATAATGCAAGCTCAACATTAGCCCAAGCCAATTTTTGGGATCCTCCATCTAAACATGAATCTTCATCTGGTGAATTAAATCAAGGTGATGACTTACAGAACTTATTAAGGTTGGTGCTTGTACAGAGAATTCTATTTAGAATTAGTAGCAATTTCTTTTAGGGCATTATATGAAAAAATAGTTTTCTTAGAACAAAAAAGTAGGGAACAAGATATTATTATAGCAAATATGTCAGAACAACTATCGTATTTTCAACAAAAGTATTGCAATGGGACCTTTGTCTGGTACTTTAATGATTTTAAAAATAAAATTAGAGCAATGAAGGAAAATCCACGTATCATACATTATAGTCCTGCCTTCTTTACCTCTCCTTATGGTTATAAGTAAGTATTTTGGGAACAAATGAAGTTTTTTTTATAGAACTTTTGTTTTAGAATGTGTACAAGAATAAATCTTTCTCCCAAAAGACCTGACCATATTGCTATCTTAATTCATGTCATGAAATCAGGACATGACAACATTTTAGACTGGCCATTTACTGGCAAATTAAACATCACCATAATCCATCCAACGTAAGCACTATTTTAAAATCAATTTTACCTGACATATAAACAAAATTTAATTATAGGAAACCTTTTTTGAGTATTAAGGAAACAATGATGACCCGTCCAGAATTAGAAGCCTTCAGGCAGCCACTAGGTGATTTAAACCCAAAAGGTTTTGGTTATACAGAATTTGCCTTATTGGATGAATTGATTGATTCAAACTTTGTATCAAATAATCAGTTAGTGATTAAAATTAGTGCTCAATCTATATAAATAAGACACTTTTAAGTAGTTTAAGTATGAAAGATATTTGAGATTATAAAAGTATAATTGTATAAGATAAAATACAAACATTTTAATTGTTAAAAACAATTTAACTAGAGTATTAAAAAAAAGATTATTATGCATTCCAAGATATATTGTGTTATTTTTATACAGATTATAATAAATGTTAAATTATTCATTTCTATTTCTCTTCCTCTAAATGATCCTAGAGCTAATAAAAATCCATTTTATGAAGTTGGATCATTCCAGAAAAATACAAAGAAGAAAATAAATCCATATCATCAAATAAGATTTAGTACAGGGTTAGTCCAATAAATACCGAGATTGATTTATCCCTGCCAAGGGGAAGGAGAGGACTGTGGTTTTTGTAAGTAATGTCAGAGGTGGCTGAGGTAACCTAGGAAACCTGGCTCAGTTGTCTCCGAAACTTCGGAAGTGTGTAGATCGTGCAAGAAGTAAACGTGTGTTTTAAGTTCGTGTCGAGAGTCAAGATGTAAGAAAACATCGACCAGCGATGGACCATCAAATTTTGCGTGACATTGAACAAATCCGCTACAGAGACTTCACATGATCCGTGACGCTTACAAGGACGAAGCCGTGTCCAGAACACATGTTTTTGAGTAGCATAAAAAATCAAAGTTCAGGGAAACGTCGCCAAAGTGCGAGAATTCCTAAACTATGATCGTCTATTAAGGGTAACCGCAAACTACAGACTAAAATATCGGCCGATAGTTTAGTCTGGTTGAGTTGCATGCGTGCACACCAGACAAACCAAACTGTCTGGTTAATTGTTTGTGCGCAGACTAACCGATCAACGAATCTGGCCCAAGCTGCATTGGGATCAACATTGAACTTGTGTCCTCAAAAAATGTTACCAAAAACAGCTATTGTTGCTCTTATTATAAAACGAAGGAGAAAAAATCATGAAAAAGAGAAACCATGAGTGTTGTGTGCACCCCATTATTAATGATAGATTGGTGCAAGGAAAGTTTTTAAAGTGTTTTATTGGCTTGGACAGACGCGGATTACAAATTTGTGTATGTGGATGTCGGATCTTATGGAACAGCTAGTGATTCAGAAGTATTCCGAACTTCTGAAATAGGCAAACGACTTTTTGCAAAGCAGCTAAATATTCCACTTGCAATGATGGAAACGGAAATGTCATGCCATTTGTTGTTGTAGGTGACGAAGCCTTTGGGATAAGAAATCATATATTACGTCCATATTCTAAAAGAAATTTAAACTACACTAAACGAATTTATAACTATAAACATACTACGGCACGTCATATGGTGGAATGTATTTTTGGCATTCTAGCCAATAAGTGGCGCATTTTTCACCATCCAATCGATGTAAACATTGATTTTTGTGTTTCCATTATTAAAGCTTGCTGTGTACTCCACAATTATGTAAGAATAAAAGATGGAGTACAATTCACAGATACTCCCTATGAGTGCCTTATGGATAACTATAGCGATAATGATAATACACATAGGCCAGGAAGAAGTAATATGACTGATGTGCGGCAATACTTCTCGAATTATTTTGTTTCACCGCAAGGATCTATTTCATTTCAATTGTCATATTGACAGAAAAAAAAGATATGAAAACCAAAAGTATGTATGTTCTCTCCCACATGTGGATAAGAAGTGTGGCAAATCAGTAAAATAATGGAACATCAGTCACTATAGATATAGACTATTTTAGAAATTCAGCAGTTCGTAACTATTCCCCCTGTTAAGGTCCATGTCTGGCACCATATATTAGAATGAGGAGAATGCACTGATCATATACTTTAGATCTAAACAGGGATCTTATTGGGCTCTGTGAAACGCAAAGAAAGGGTGAAGAGTTAATCAAACTAGAACCAATTGGTCATGTACTCTACACGCGAGGTACGGAGTGGACGATGTGGTCCACCACATCGTCCCAATTCGAATTGGATTCATCATCAATCGAAAGCTGAAAGACAATGTATTTAAATATGAAAGTATATCTGACCGATTAGCCCAATGCGTCATTCAGTTGAATAAAAAGTTTAAGCTTCAAATCGTCCAAGCTTATGTACCAACTATAAGCCATAGAGATGAGGAAATTGAGATATTTTATGATGATGTGGCCCAAGTTTTAGACAAAGAGAGGTATAGGTATAAAATCCTGATGGGTGATTTTATGGAAATGGTGAGAGGGACAATAGAGGTGACAGGCTGGTTGACTTTGCTGAAGGACAAGAATTCTATATTGAGTGAATGAATTCGTTTTATAAGAAAAAGATCAACAGAAAATGGACATGGAAAAGTCCATCTGGACTCACCAGTGAAATTGATTACATCGTGTCAAACGATAAAGCAATATTTTGCAATTGTACTGTCCTTAACCACTTTAATGTGGAAAGTGACCACCGAATGGTACGAGCAAAGATTAGGATAAACTACCGAAAGAAACGCGAAAAAATGATAAGATCAAAAGGTGGCGGCAAAGTGGATTCTGGGAAGCTACTGGAGAGGGGCAGAAATTTTGAAATTACTTTGTCGAACCGCTTTGCTGTGTTACAAGACTCAGAGGAGATGGAAATTATAGACCAATATAAAGAAATCGCCAACAATGTGCTTAAAACGGCGGCTTCAATAGCACCAGAAGATAAATGTTTCATAGAGTCAAAAATTTCCAATGAGACCATTAATTTAATAAAAAAACGCCGGACAATGAAGAATGCAGACAGTCTTTTTGGTAGGGTCGAGTACGTTGAGCTTTGCAAAACTATAAGAAAACGTATTCGAGAGGAAACGCGCCGATTCAACATGCAGCTAGTGTAAAAAACTCTGGAAGAAAACAGGGAAAATAACAAAGCTAAGCAAAAGCTGAGAAGGAAAAGGACACAAATGTTTTCCTTAATGAGTGAGGATGGTACAATATGCAGGAAACGGACGGAAATGTTAGAGGTTGTCCGAAGATTTTATTCAAAGTTGTATGAGGACCAGAATCAGACAAGAACAGCAATGCCTACTGAAGAACAAATGTCGGATATCCTGGTGGAGAAAATGACAAAGGCTATAGACTCGATGAAAATGGCAAGGCTCCAGGGGAGGATAGTATAACAGTGGAGATGTTAAAAGCTGGTGGTCGGACCTTATATAAAACACTGGCAAGATTATACACAAAATGCCTCAAACAACAAGAAGTATCCAGCTTATGGAAAAATGCAGAACTGTTTCTTTTACATAAGAAAGGAACATGGTATTTGAAGAACTACCGCCCAATAAGCCTCCTATCAGTGGTGTACAAAGTTTTCCCTAAGATAATATCCAAAAGAATACTAAGAAAACTTAATAACGCACAACCAGGATTCAGAAGTGGAGCAAGCAGGATTCAGAAGTGGATTCAGTACATTGGATTATATCCATATTCTACAGCAGGTCATAGAAAAACACAACGAATACACTATGCCACTGTACTTGGCATTTATCGATTATGAAAAAGCATTTGATTCAATCTTAAAGTGGGTTATAATGGATGCATTGTTTAATCAAGGTGTAGAGAAAGCCTATGTAAACCTACTAAGATCGATATATGATGAAGGTACAGTTACAGTCCACCTTGACGATCTTGAGGTGAGAATAAATGTTGAGGGGGACGAAATATCGTCTCTTCTTTTCTCACTCTGCCTGGAAGAAGTGTTCTGTAAGCTGGATTGGGAACAAGATGGAATAAGGATTAATGGTGCGTACTTAAATCATCTTAGATTCGCAGATGATATCGTTCTTCTTTCACAAGACCCAGATGAGCTGCAAATACGCTTACAAGAATTGCAAAGGGCTGGGGAAACATTTGGCTTGAAAATAAACCAGAAGAAGAGTCAGGTCATGTCCAATAAATTTGCTGAGGACAAAATGATTTCTATCTAGGGCACTATATTTATCTTGGGCAAAGGATTTCAATGGAAGGGGACACCGTCCGGGAGGTGGAACGACGCGTTAAATGTGGCTGGCAGGCATTTGGCAGGCTCAACATAGTGTTTAAGAGCAAACTACCACTTTGTCTGAAAAGGAAAGTCTTTGATCAGTGTGTTCTGCCCGCTATGACATATGGAAGTGAGACCTAGACACTCACATCACAGTCAGTTCAAAAACTTCGAGTAGCACAGAGGGGAATGGAAAGATGTATGCTTGGCATTACTAAACGGGATAGAAAGACCTGCACGTAGATCAGAGAACAAACGAAAGTGAATGACATCATTGGAAGAATAAAGCAATTGAAATGGAAGTGGGCAGGCCATGTAGCGAGGCGATGGGACGAAAGATTGACCAGGGCGGTCCTGGACTGGATACCGCTTGATCGCAAACGTCCACGGAGAAGACCGAAAACACGATGGACTGATGATATTATTAAGTATATTGGACCCGAATGGCAAAGGAAAGCTCAGGACCCCGAGAGTTGGAAGCATGCTGAAGAGGCCTTCATCCTGCAGTGGATCTATATATATATATATATATATATATATATATATATATATATATATATATATATATATATATATATATATATATATATATATATATATATATATATATATATATATGATATTTGGTGCATTTTTTTGGTGCAACATGGTATTTCAATATGTTGAAATATGACAGTACAACCTCAAACACGGCCCTCATTCCCCGGAGGCCAAGGGGAAACTACCTACGGCAGCGGGAAGACCTGCCCCAAGGCAGAGGGTGCTAAGAATCACCGGGTTAGATCAGGCTGCCATTGGACTTTTGACATTGCAACGTTAAATATACGGACTATGAAAACAGAGGCCCGATTGCAAGAACTGTTAATCGAACTTGACAACATACATTGGGATATTATTGGGCTCTGTGAAACACGAAGGAAGGGTGAAGAGTTAATCAAACTGGAACCAACTGGACACGTACTCTACACTCGAGGTACGGAAAATGGCCGATGTGGCGGAATAGGATTCCTCATCAATCGAAAGCTGAAGGACAGTGTGCTAAAATTTGAAAGTACATCCGACCGATTAGCCCAATGCGTCATTCAGCTGAATAAAAAGTTTAGGCTTCAAATCGTCCAAGCTTATGCACCAACTATAAGCCATAAAGATGAGGAAATTGAGGAATTTTATGATGATGTGGCCCAGCTTTTATACAAGGAGAAATGTAGGTACAAAATCCTGATGGGTGATTTTAATGCCAGAATTGGAACAACAAGAACAGACGAAAATGCAACTGGCCCATATGGAACTGGTGAGCGAGACAATAGAGGTGACAGATTAGTTGATTTTGCTGAAGGACAAGAACTATATATTATGAATTCATTCTATAAGAAAAATATCAGCAGAAAATGGACATGGAAAAGTCCATCTGGGCTCACAAGCGAAATTGACTACATCATGACCAACGATAAAACAATATTTACCAATTGTACTGTCCTTAACAATTTTAATGTTGGAAGTGACCACCGAATGGTACGAGCAAGGGTTCGGATTGACTGTCGAAAAGAGCGCGAAAGAATGGTAAGATCAAAGAAGGGCAAGATGGATTCTGGAAAACTGCTGGAGAGAGGAAGCGATTTTGAGATTGCTTTGTCAAACCGGTTTGCTGCGTTACAAGATCCAGAGGACGTGGAAATATCAGTTCAATATGAAGAAATCGCCAACAATGTACTTCAAACGGCTGCTTCAATAGCACCAGAGGAAAAATGTCTCAAACAAACAAAAATCTCCAGTGAGACCATTGATTTAATGAAGAAACGGCGAGCAATGAGAAATGCAGGCAGTCCTTTTGGCAGGGTCGAGTACACTGAGCTCTGCAAAACTATAAGAAAACGTATCAGAGAGGACACGCGCCGATTCAATATGCAGCTAGTGCAAAAAACCCTGGAAGAAAACAAAGGAATTAACAAAGCTAAACAGAAGCTGAGAAACAAAAGAACGCAAATATATGCTTTAAAGCGTGAGGATGACACAGTGTGCAGGACGAGTACCCAAATGTTAGAGATTGTCAGAAGGTTTTATTCCCAGTTATATGAAGATCAGAACCAGTCAGGGACAGCAATACCCACGGAAGAACAATATATAATGCCAGATATCCTAGTGGAGGAAGTAACAAATGCTATAGAATTGATGAAGAACGGCAAGGCTCCAGGAAAGGATAGTGTAACTGTCGAAATGCTAAAAGCTGGTGGTCGGACGTTACATAAAACACTGGCAAAATTATACTCAAAATGCCTCAAAGAACAAAAAGTACCGGATTTATGGAAAAATGCAGAAGTGTTCCTTTTACATAAAAAAGGAGCACAGAAAGATTTAAAGAACTACCGTCCAATAAGCCTCCTATCAGTGATGTACAACGTTTTCACTAAGATAAGTTCTAAAAGAATATTAAAAAAACTGAATGACGCACAACCAAGAGAACAAGCAGGATTCAGAAGTGGATTCAGTACAATGGATCACATCCAGGTTGTACAGCAGGTCATAGAAAGGCACAACGAATACACCATGCCACTGTGCTTGGCTTTTATCGACTACGAAAAAGCATTTGATTCCATCTCAAAGCATGCGATAATGGATGCACTGCTTAGCCAAGGTGTAGAGAGAGCCTATGTAAACCTAGTAGGATCGATATATGATGGAGCTACAGCCACAATTCACCTTGATGATCTTGAAGTGGGAATTAATATAGAACGAGGTGTACGGCAGGGTGACGCAATATCGCCTATTCTTTTCTCGGCTGGCCTTGAAGAAGTATTCCGTAAACTGGATTGGGAACAGGATGGTGTAAAGATCAATGGTGCAAACTTAAATCATCTTAGATTTGCAGATGATATTATTCTCATTTCACAAGACCCAGAGGAGCTGCAAAGACGCATACAAGAACTGCAAAGGGCTGGCGAACCATTTGGCTTGAAAATAAACCTGAAAAAGAGTCAGGTTATGTTCAATAACTTCGCTCAGGACAGAAGAATTTCAGTTCTAGGAAGGGATTTAAAGATTGTTGACAGCTTTATATATCTTGGGCAGAGGATTTCCATGGAGGGGAATACCGCCCGGGGGGTGGAACGGCGTGTTAAATGTGGCTGGCAGGCATTTGGTAGGCTCAACATAGTGTTTAAGAGCAGACTCCCACTTTGCCTGAAAAGAAAAGTATTCGATCAGTGCGTTCTACCCGTTATGACATACGGAAGTGAAACCTGGACACTCACATCGCAATCAATTCAAAAACTTCGGGTGGCACAGAGGGGAATGGAAAGATGTATGCTTGGCATTACAAGACGAGACAGAAAGTCCTGCCCATGGATCAGGGAACAAACAAAAGTCTGTGACATCATTGGAAGAGTAAAACAGTTGAAATGGAGATGGGCAGGCCATATAGCGAGGCGATGGGACGACAGATGGACCAAGGCAATCCTGGAGTGGATACCGCTTGATCGCAAACGTCCGCGAAGAAGACCGAAAGCACGATGGATTGATGACATCGTTAAGTATATTGGACCCGAGTGGCAGAGGAAAGCCCAGGACCGTGAAGGTTGGAAGCATGCTGAAGAGGCCTTCATCCTGCAGTGGATCGATGCGGGCTGATGATGATGATGATGATGATGATGATTTGGTATTTTCCTGTACTGGATACCGCTTGATCGCAAACGTCCACGGAGAAGACCGAAAACACGATGGACTGATGATATTATTAAGTATATTGGACTCGAATGGCAAAGGAAAGCTCAGGACGCCGAGAGTTGGAAGCATGCTGAAGAGGCCTTCATCCTGCAGTGGATCTATATATATATATATATATATATATATATATATATATATATATATATATATATATATATATATATATATATATATATATATATATAGTGTATATATATATATATATATATATATATATATATATATATATATATATATATATATATATATATATATATATATATATAGTGTGTCGATCAGTTGATTCTGTGAAGAGTCACGACGTTTCGCCAAAAGTCCAACTGACGTGCACGGGTCGTTATGATCGCTTTTATAGCTGACCAGCAACTGCGCAGATTATATCGGGGTAGTTCGGGACTATTTGCGGCGATCGGCAATGCTGTCGGACGTCTGTTTATTGATTTTTCTACCTCGCCGCCGTGTTGCCGCGATTCTTCTTTTTTTCAGAAGAGATTTCCATACTTTTGGAATGTTGTGAGCGTCGTTTCGCGTATTTAGCTAACGCCTTTCTTCTATTTCAAGGGCTTCTCTGATTGTTCGGGCCTTGTAGTTTTCAATATTCGCTATTTCTTTGGCTCCTTCAAAATTGATTTTATGTCCTGTTTGTAGATGGTGCTGGAACATAGCGGAGTGGTTTGTTTTTTTTAAAGTTGTTTTTATGTTCTTGTATTCTGGCCGATATCCGTCTGTTTGTTTGTCCTATGCATGTTATGTTGCAGTCGGATAGTCGGAAGATATACTATACACCTCATGATTTTCCAGTCTAACTTTGTCATTGGGGTTTTTTAGGATGTTTGCGACAGTTTTGTGCGGCTTGTAGGCTGTTCTGATCTTATGTTTCCTTAGTAGTCTGCCTATCCTATCTGTGATTCCTTTTTCGTATGGTAGCAGGATCTTTGGTGTATTTGGTTCATGATCCTCTATTGTTCTTCGTGTTTGGGTTTCCTGGGGGCAAATGGCCTTCCTGATACAATTTTCTGAATATACATTTTGTCTAAGGGCTATGGAAATTTTTGGTAGTTCTTCGCTTCGTGTATCTGGTAGTGTCAGTCGGAAAGATCTGGAAATCATGGTGTTCGCTACTGCTTGGATTTGAGAAGGATGATGATGGGATTTAGCGTTGAGGTATCGATCGGTGTGAGTTGGTTTGCTATACACCGTGTATTCGAGGGTTCCAGAAAGTTCCTTGTGATAAGGAGATGCAAAAACGGTAGTTTTCTATCCTGTTCGACTTCCAGAGTGAACTGTATTCTGGGGTGCATTCCGTTTAACTGGGTTAGGAAGTTGTTTGGAAGATCGTTTCATGGGAACTGCCGACAGAAGTGAAAATTTGAAACTTTGGAATAACTGTTTTTTATTGTTAAATTAATTAACAATGTATTAGTGTATATATGCGTATACATATACGCAAGACTGTTACGAAGGTACAGTCAACAAACAAAAAGATCCATATTGACAGGATATAAAGAATATACTGCCCACAATAGATATGAGAGAAATGAAAAATCTTGTGTTGCCCAACATGCCATCGAACACGACCACAGTATAGATATTAGTAATTTAAGACTAATTAAAAGTGTTAATAATAAAAGGGCTTTGGATGCATATGAAAGCATTCAAATACAAAAATGTAAGAAAATCATGAACCGAGATAAAGGACTATCTATACTATATATAGGTACTATCCCGTACAGTCAACTTTTTCAATTATTAATGTAAGGCTTAGTAAACCTCACGGTTCATGATTTTTACACGCTTCGTTAGATAGAGTTTTTCATATAAATAGAACATAGAGTAGTTTTAGAATTGGATTAAGTCATCTTCTGATGATGCTAACATGGCTAGCGAAACGTTCGTCGAGCAGTTAAAATAAAAAGTGATTTGGTGTTTAGTGGTAAATCTCTTCAAGTTTAGTGTTTGACACCAAAGGTTCCAATAGAAGAAATGATTCAGTACTTAATTAATGTGGCTTTTGAATTTGTAGTTTTTTACCAAGTTATCTATATTAGAATTAGTTCTTGAAGATGCTAACAAAATTGGGTGTACTAGGTACATAGCAGTTAATCTTGAACGATATTTTGATAATAGAAAACATTTGTTCACAAATGTATGTTAATCCAAACCTACAACAATATTTGACAGCCAAATCGTGTAAATTTTATTTGTTTGTTGTGTAAAAAATTATATTTGTGTTTCAGTTTTTGCTGTAAGACAAAAAAGCAAAAGTTTGTTCACAAAAGAACATATATAACCAACTAAGGTAGGCAAAATACAATATTTTTCTATAATATCGCTGAGAAAAGCTAAATCCAATAGCCAATCTTCTTTCTTGAGTAGCAAGCACTCACTGAGCAGTTCATTGTTTTTGTACAGATATTTTAAAATATACTTCTTAAAATTACAAAATCTCGTGAGTGTACTTCCTTTGGAAATCTAGCATACACTAGAATGTGCTAGAACTCGCCATCCTCTTCCATTTCTTCCAGGAAAGGTCACGAAATCATCGTCGATTCAGAACTTATATTAATATAGCGCTCTACAGGATCAACAACAGAAGACAGGTTTAAATCCTTGGCACAAAGAGCTTCTTGATGGATAATTCGATGATACTTAAAAACTTTTCTTCCAAAATAATTTTCAAGCAATGTAAGGAAACCTTTTATCCTGACAACCATGCAAGGCGCTCCATCTGTGCAAACACTACCTAATTTTGTCCACTCTACTTTGTTAATTTCAATTACATTTTTAAGTTCTCTAAAAATGTCCTCACCTGTAGTTAAAACTAGTTGGCGCAAATCCAACTAGTTTTAACTGGTTAAGCAAACATGCTTAACTGCGCCTTGTCTGTGATGTCACAACTTTCATCCAAAGTTAATGAAAAGTATTAGCAATATTGTAGTTCAGAGGCAATTTGTATGCCAACATCCTAGCCCATGTCATCTATACGACGCATGACGGCATTTCTAGACAAAACTATTTTATCAACCATATTGAACCATTTTTTATTGTCTCCTCTCCATCAGAAAAGGGTTTTTTTGTGAACTAACAATAGAGAAAGTTTAAAAGAAGCCTTCACCATAGTTTCCATTTCGCCATTTCCCTTCTGGATAGAGATGTCCGGATCGGATCTGATCCGACTCCCAGATTCGGATCTTTTAAAAGAGCCGAATGAACCGGTTCCTAAAATTACGATACACGGATCTCGGATCCCAGACGGCTCTCGGATCCCAGACGATTCTCGAATCCCAGACGGTTCTCTGGTCTTTTTTAGATCCGTTGATCTGTGAACCGTGAGAGAAAAGATTCGTGGGGAAAGGATCCGTGGATCCGCAATGCAAAAGAAACCGTTCGAAGTCGCCGTACTGCGGCTTAAAATTTGCAATCTTTTGTTGTTTTATGTACCTAAATATATAGAATAATACACATAATAATTAAGTATGTTAATTTATTTTTAAACAGTTACATTTATTTAGCATGTGGCTCACATGGATTTATATATATAATATACATTAAAATATAGTACATAAATAGATTAAATTGTAAAAGACAAAAAGTTATAAATTATAAAACAAAGTATAAAAATAAATAAAATATAAAAAATATGAAAAAAACAAAGATATAAAATATATAAAATAAAGTTCAACATCAGGTAAGTACATCAAATTTTAAAATTAATTTTTAAAAATTAAAATTTTTAAACACATTTATTTTATTATATAATAGTATATTTACATGTAAAAATATGATTTGACCAGTTTTACTAAAAATTTTTTCACATGGCACTGAAGTAGATATAAGACAGAGCCTTTTTTGGACAAATTCATATAGTCTTGGATAAATATTTTTTCTTTGAAACCACCATATTAAGGGGTCCTCGTGTCGATCGATTAAGGGCTCATTAAAATATTTTTCTATTTCATTAATAGCTGCAGACTTAGGGTTTTGGAGCTTTTTACTTTTATTACTTTGTTTTCAAATTTTTTCCATATTAGAGACCTGCCACAACTATCACTTCCTAAAACTGTTTGTTCATTTTCTGAACATTGAATATTTACTGCAGCAAGTGCCCTAATTTTTAATTTTAATTTTTCTATGGCTTGATTTGCTTTGTTTATGTCTGCAAATCCGTATTTTTTAAAACGTGGGTCCAAAATCGTAGCTTGTGATATAAGCTCATTATTTCATAATTTTTAAATTGGCTAGTAATGTTATTGAGCAAAACGTCAAGCATTGGTTCTAATTATTTGCTTAATATTGTAGCTTTTCAATATCATATGTGACTTTCCATTGCTTGTATAAATAGAAGTGTTTTTGAAATACTAACGTTTTTCTCTGCACTTAATTCAACATTAAATATTCAGTCACATCATTAAATATTTCTAAAATAGATACATCTTTTATTATTTCCCATTCTCTAGCACTTAAAGTAACTTCATGCCCCAAAAGAGCTAACGTTGATATTAAAGCATTTTTTCTTTCATAAAACCTCTTTAATATGTCCATTGTAGAATTCCATCGAGTACTTACATTGATTTTTAATTTTAAAATTATCAGACCATTTGATTTTGAATTTCATTAAATCTAGTTTGTCCTTGTGAGCTTCTTTTAAAGAATTTTACAACTTTTCTGGTTTTGTTTAGGGTAGAGTCAATTTCTTGAAGTCCTTTTTGTACAATAATATTGACAGTATGTGCAAAACAACCCAACTGTCGCCAATTCCCTAGCCTGATAGCTTCGACAATATTATGTGCATTATCACTAACTATTCCTACAACTTTATTTTGAATTTCCCACTCTCTAATTTGATCCTGTCTAATAAATTTGAGCTCAATTTCAGTTCCTTATTGTCACTATCATTTAGCCAATGCACAGTTATTGCTATCTGTAGTAGGACATACTGCTGATACTCTATTCATTTTTTCTTTAACCTCCTCTTTAATTTTGTTGTATGTTCGCGGTAGCAAACTATCTGATATCGTTTTACGATTAGGCAGAGAATATCCAGGACATAACATATTAACAAATTTTTTAAACTCAACATCTTCCACTGTGCTAAATGGATGATATTCTTTTACAATCATACGCAATAACTGTTCATCAAATTGTCTCGATTTGTTTATCAGCACTGGCTTTGTACTCACTAAAAAATCGTCCATACGGCCTTGTGTCTTTTTGGAGTTGGGTCAACGTCAACGAAAGATGGTCCAGCTATATGTTGCAGTTCAATATTAGCTTCATCACTATATTTGATGGTTGAAGGTAAAGAAACCATATTAATGGCCCTATTAATGGCTATTCCTAAAATAAAAACGATGCTGAATTTCCGCTTTTATATACAGTAATAATAATAATACCATACCTGGATGTTTTATGCGCATATGCCTTGTCAGATTTCTAGTAGCACCTTTTGACATATTTATAAAATTATAACAATAATTGCACTTTGCTTTATTCGTCTCTTCGTTAAAATCAAAATGATTCCATATTTCACTTCTTTTTCTATAAGCTATCATTATTTATTTAAGCAATTCGCGTGTGATTTGAAATATATCTATCGTCTAGATTATTTAAGTTTCCGTCTAACGAAAAGACCACTCGTAAAGTAAGGCAAGAAATATCTCAAAACACTTACAAAAAAATCGTACCTAATGCACACGCATATTTGTTTATACAAACCCATTTTTATTTGTGTTTACTAATTCGAGACAGTAAGGCATACAAATAAATTGTTCGTAATGCATACTTTGAAAACCCATACAAAAGAATGGTTCCTAATGCATTCGCATTTTTGTTTATTAAAACCCATTTTATTTATGTCTACTATTTCGAAAAGCCATACAAATAAATTTTTCATAATGCATACGCATATCTGTTTACACAAATGCGTTTTTATTTTTGCCTGCTTAGCAAACTACAACTATGGAAAAGAAATTCTATAACTACAATAAAAAGTGAATTATTACTTTGATTGATATCAATTATATGCCGAAGCCTTTTAATAATTCATACGAAAAATAATTCATATACGGGCATGCTGAAATTTAAATGTTATGATATATACTACTGCCGATCGTAAAGTATTTGTTTATTTGACTATGCAACCAGTTATACGAAAAAACATTCAGTGGGATCCGAGAGCCGGCTCAGGGATCCGGATCTTTGAATTGAATCGAAACCGGTGATCCGACTCTCCAAAAAGATTCGTATTTCCCATCACTACTTCTGGAACAAGGATCGTTGGCCGGCTAAAGATTTATTTATTTTATTGATAAATTCCGTTCGCAAGTATGATCCAACAGGATATTTGCTCTTGAAATCACTATACAGTTATTATATGTCGGCCCAGGTTCATTTTTTTGGGCACTGCTACACAAATTCCATATATCAAACAAACAGTCTTAGAAGTATTTTGATGCGTAAACAAAAAGTGTTCTTCCCAGACACTTTTAAAATCGTGAATTGCAATTGCTCTTCATATTTTCTTTTCGATATAGAAGCTTTAGTCATTGAATCATGGGCAACAAGGAAATAAATTGTTTAAAACGACACTGAACGCCAATATCTAAAAATAGTTCAAAAAAAGCTTAACGTCTTGTTCGGCAATTTAAAATCAACTGGGCCAGACAACCAGAGTGTCGCACTCGCTCTCGCTCGAGAACGGACAGCCATAGCAAGGCACAAGCAGTGCTTCTTTCCGGCGGTGTTGTATTTAGTAGCTTATGAGTATGGTTTTTACGGATTTTGAAAAAGTTCCTGAAGACGACATTATTTTTTCAAGTTTTTTAATTTTTCAATAAGTCTTCGCGTGCCACTGTTAAAATTCCACCGTGTCACTCTGCGGCACGCGTGCGCCACGTGGTTGATCACCCCTGCGCTAACGCATACAATAACGCAAGTTGAAAGGCACGTTGAAGGAAAAGTTGAACAGATGTGGACATACAATATCTTCGTCCTATATTTAGACTCAATCTTTTCTTCTCGGAGCAATCGATTTTCTTCTACACACAAAAAAAGTAATTTTTTTTAAGCAGCTCCCCCAGAAAATATAAGAAAATTAGGCAAATCTTCATTTTTAGCCATGATAGAAGATATACAAAACCTTTACGAAGGTTTTCTACAGAATTTTATTGCCGAGGCTACCACGTGGTACGAGATGTTTAAGACAGATGCAGTGAGTGATGCAGCCTGAAATGAATCCCTTGTTCAATATGCAAATTTGATTGCTCAAGCCACCCGGTTTTACTCAGCGGTACACGCGAGACAATCAAGATTGGCCTAACTATTCCAGCGATAACATGTAGCATCGAACGTTCATTTAGTATGACGTGTTAAGACGTGGAATCGGCCAACGAATATTCAAGGAAATTTTGAAAACCTAGACGCCTTAAGTTTATATCCAAACAGTGACTTTAATAATAAAAAAATATTTCTTAATAATCTTCTACATATTTTCTTTCATGGCATGGTGGTATAAGTGCACCCCCTTGCACCCTCGTCCTGGCGCTCATGACTGCACCAAAAAAAAAGGATCAAATGCGAAGAAAAGAGAATATATGGCACAGGCACAGGCTACTCACAATAAAAAGAAAAATACAACTATCAGAGCACTAGCTGCAATTGAACTGACCAAAAGTAGGAAAACTGAAATCCAAGGAAAGAAAAGAAATATAAAATTGACCAATGGAAAAAAATTGTAGACTTTATCAACCACACCTACATATTGTATGTAAAACATAATCACCCTACATTCCGCAAGGAAATAGATTTTAATAATAATAATTGTGTTGAATCCTTCATCGTCCGGCATTCTTCAGGCCCAGTATTTTTCTGAGAATTTTTCGTTGAAATGTACTTATTTTGAAATCAATTTATCCAAAATATCTGTATAAAATCTAATGCTTATATTTTATAAATATTATGTAAATAATGACAACGCGTTTAGAATTAGAACTTTACAAACTACTAGGTGATTTAAACCGCAAGATTTGTAGATATACAAAATTTGTCTTACTGAATGGATTCATTCGGATTTTATATCAAACAATCTATTGATAATTTTACACGATTTTTAATTGTTAAACCAAAACACGCCAACCTGACTAGAATATTAACAAAGTATTATGAAATAATAAACATCAATTTATAATAAATGTTAAATTTTCATAATGTATATTCCCCTTCTTGTATGATTGAAAGAAAGCCTGGCTTTTAATATATATTAAATAATTAAAGATGTAACAAATATTAAGACAACAAATTTATTATTTTGAGCGGTAATTGCATTTCTTGCAGATACAATAATACATAAAAAAATATAAAATTCAACTATAATACAAAAAAAAAATGGGAGGGGGATAATCATAGGTTGTGCGTTAAACTAGATAAATAATTACAAAATAAAACATATTTTTTAAAACTTAACCCGAGGGGAGTTTTGTTTCTTTTCTTTTTTTTTTTTTGAAAACGCAAAATTCGTAAAGAATGTTAGGGTGAATTTAATATGGAAATAGGTTTAGGGTATATTTGGGATGAATATAGGTAATATTCGCATTTTCAAAAAAAAATATATCCTAACGATTCTTAGAATTGAAAAATTATATATATATATATTATATATTCGGGGACTATCTAGACTTTGGATGTATTGGAGTATTATGATTTATTGCAGACAAGCTTGGATTTTCTCAATCCATTCTTGGGCTGACCCTGAGTCTGCCGCACAGAAATTATACGTTCTTCTGCTGGTGCGCAGCTGTAAAAAACAAATATTAAGAACATTTTCAATGTAAAAATAGGTATAAATAAAATATTCAATAAACTTCAATTCAATAATTTCTCATTTAAATAAAAAAAACGCATTGTAACTGGTGATGAGACATGGGTATACGAGTTTGACATGCAAACCAATCAACAAGCTTCGGAATGGCGCCTACTAACTGAGCCGACACCGAAAAAGCCACGTCACAAGCCAAGTCGATCAAAAGTTAAGGTGATGTTGACTGTTTTCTTTGATTATCGCGGTGTTGTGCACTTGGAATTCTTCTCTGCACGTTATGCGGCGTTTGTGAGAGCAAATTTGTCGACAAAGGCCAGATTTGTGAAAAGAAAACTTCTGGATTTTGCATCACGACAACGCTCCATCTCACAAGGCAATCACTCGTTTTCAGTCAATAGAAGACATAAAAGAGAATTCGCGGCGAAAACTGAAGTCGATTCCGGAAAATGCGTTTAAAAAATGTTTTGACAATTGGATTATTCGTTGACATAAGTGTATTATTTCGGAGGGTACCTACTTTGATGGTGATACAATAAATTTGAACAAATAATTAACATTTTGTGTTTTATTGACCAACTCCCGGTACTTTTTTGACAGAATGTTGTATGTGACCTTCGCTCATAGAAGTTCTGAGGCCTGGTTAAAGAACGAATCCAAGCGATTTTTCAAGTTTCCAAGGAAGTTTTTTTAACATCTAGTGTGTATTTAAGACGATCTAAATAATTAGTAGTTGGAGAGCGCAAGGTCAGGAGATACGACGAATGGACCAAAACAAACCAGTCAAATTGTAAGTTTGTATTCTGGGTGACCATAGGCACATGTGGTCTAGCATTATCTCGATGGAACGCAATGCCCTTTCTATTGGCTAATTCAGGCTACTTCTGGTCGATCGATCGCTTTAATTCACTCAGGTGTGAGCAGTTTTTCAGCGAATTAATAGTATTCCTTTCAAGTAACAAGAAACGATTTCCTTTCAATTCCACCAAATATACAGCATAACCATCGTCTGATGTAAACTGACAAAATTACTAATGATGCGTTGGTCAAAGTTACCTGTTGAAGTTACACTGTTTGAAGTAAAAGTAGTTTTGGAAATTAAAACCCGGATTTTCGTTGTTATGCCAAAAACTTTTTGAGCAGCCCTCGGATGCAGGCGGTTTAAAAAGAAAACGACACAATTTAATATATAAATTTAAATGAATATTTAAATTTACCAATGAACTATTCGATTCAAATATGGCCGGAAATATTATTTCGAGAAGAATTTTTTCGTATATGATCATCCGGTTCACTTCCTTGAACTACCTTCTGTTCTCGAAAATGTAACTTTCAATAAAATGCATTTGAAATGTTATCTAGACTGAAGCTATAATCGTCAATCATCTTATTTCATCAACATTGATTTTTTATTATTATCTATCCAGCATCATATTGTGAACTTAATAAATTGATGTTTTTTGAATTTTTAGCTGATATAACCTAATATGATTTATTTAGTTTGGTGTAAATAAACTACTAATTATACTTACATCAAAGAATGATTTATCGTCGGTTTTCTTTGGCGGTCCTGGCGCTGGAGTTGCTGGGCTCACCGACATAACCTCAGCCAAGTCTACAGGTAAAGTAAAATTTAATAAAACAGTATATATACATATATATATATATATATATATATATATATATATATATATATATATATATATATATATATATATATATATATATATATATATATATATGCAAAGATTGAGATTTCCTAAATTGATATTAAAATTAATTGAAAAAAGCTAATAATCATGTTACGTATTCCTTACCAATATATCCTTTGCAATGAGAATCCTCCATTGCATCGTAGTACCTCAACTGATGCTTGATTGAATCAAGCACAAACCATCTCTGCTTCCATCCTTTCAATAAAGCTCCGCGTTTATACAAATAGCCCTCATGAGTACGGTTTTCAGCAACGTTAGACGAGAACTGTTCGTAATATTGTTGACTAGATGTCTGTCTAGCGCTCCCTGATTAGCGAAACATCAAAAAACCTTAATGAATGATTCGCTTGGTTTCTAGTTCATATTATACCTGAGCTGACTGATCCATTGTCACCACCAGTGACCTGCATGGTTTGTGACGTGTTTGTATCCGCAATAGCCTTGTATTTGGTACAATTGCTTGGAACCGATTCGATGCATTTCTCGTGACAGGTGTAGCCACAATCCATGCATCTCATTCCCGTCTAAAATATTTAAATATATTTAACCAAATAATCTCGATTCATTCAACAATCGTGGCAGAAACTGTTTTTAATATGATATGTAGCATTTCTAGATGAAGAAATCATGGCATACCATCGCTATGCACAACATATAAACTGCTAAAAATATAGTAATGCAGAGAATCATATCACAAACCAAAGAAGGAGTGGGGAAATATCAGGTTTAGAAGGGTACTACAGTAGATCGGAACTTGCTACACCTTTATTCTAAACTTCAGACGGGCGTGCGAAAGCGAGGCCCGTTAACGATGCTAAAATCCAAGGCAGTAATAAGTCTCTACACACTACAAATCTGATATCAGAGTAGGTTTGTCACAGGGATGGATTGCCACCACCCTGCTTAATGGAGTACTGAATTAAGTCATCAGTGAAACAGACATATACTTAAATGGAACAGTGACAACCAAAGAAAAACAGAAAATAGGTATGCAGGTAACCTAAACATATTAGCAAGATCACTAAGGAAGACTTATGATGAAATAAAGGAAAAAGCCAAAAGAGATAAATAAATATGTAGAAAAAGAAGGTGATGGAAATGAGAACTAATCGAAGAACAGAACTGGACAATCGACGATGACGAAATTGAAGTTGTGAATGAATTTACCTATCTGGATAATAAACTAGACAAAAACATCGCAAGATAAATTAAAAATCATATTATGACGGGTAACAAAACTACTACACTACATTTAGTTTGTTTTAAGATATAAACTCATACAAAGGGACAAGAAAAGTAGGATCTATAAAGCACTCATTCTGGCCAGTAATCACTTATGGACGAATAGTGGGTAACAGACTGCTAAACTAAACTACTGCCCATCAAAAACTGGCAAGGGACTGCAGGACGGGAGGAAGAATTGGACTATGCAGTTTTAAATCTAAATAGTTAAGTAAAACACGCCAGACACAAACATTTGCCGAGAAAGCCATAAAATGGACATGTCGGGGAAATCTACACACATAACACATTTTCTTGTAAATGATCAGGGCAAAAGTGATGAAAGAATCATGATGAAAAAAAATAACAATGAAATAGATTAGGAGTTAAAATATTTTTGAAAACATCTCTTACCTTCACTGGACCCCATAAGAGATTCGAGCAGGAATCACAATGAGTTGGCGTGGTGTAGTTATACCGTTCAAATCTATGTGGATGTGAATACACCAAAGAAGCTTCAGCAGCACCAACCATTTTACCTAAAAACATCAAAATGAATGCACGCTTCTCGTTCATTTTCTTAAAATAAACCTCTCATCAATATCTCTAGTGTAGATCTTTTATGTACCAATCTTCCATGAGATCTTACCAAAGCGGTACTAAAGGACGCGTGGCGCTGCAAAGAAAAAGAAACTTATAAAAAAATATCTTAAATTTCACGTTGAAATACATACCGTTAACGAATCCGTCAAAGGTACATCTAATTTGTCCCATAATACCTTCCATTTTTGTGGTAGATGTCCTAACTCTGTCTCCAACTTATGAATTTCTTCTAACAAATGACTAAACGCATCCGGTACCACTTTATCAATGCAGTCATAACTGATATAAATTACTTTTGGAATGTTTGCATGTTACGACAATATTATATACTTACCCCAAGGTAACAACCTTTCTTGGAGATTTATTTGAACCATCAGCAGCTTCAGCTTCTTCTTCTTGCTGGGTGTCCATTTGTATGATCTCCAAATCATAGCTGGGTCCGTGATGTAAATCTTCGTCCAAATAGTAATTCCAAATCTAACAGAAAATAAATGTTTGCTAATTTATTATTATAATAAATAGATTTATTGATGTTTATAAGCAGAGGCCGGATTAGCAGAATTTCTGAAACAAAAGTTCAGTTCCTTTTAACAACTTTTGTATAAATAGCTATTAATATTACGGTTGTATAATATTGGGCTGATGCAAAAGTTTGTCCATGGTGTTCTATCGGAACAATGCTAGACCCCACGTCTCTTTGGACACTTTGCACACGCTTTTACAACACTGTACTTTTCCGATCTTGGCCCTCCGACTTTTAGATTTAGATAGCTTCAAAACAGATTAGATGGTAAAAGCTTAACTTCCTTGAACTTTGAACTTCTATAAGCGTGGGATTATTCAGCTACCGAAGAGATGGAAAAAGGTCATCGAGCAGAACGGCCTCTAATATATTGATTAAATGTAGTTTTTAGTAAATACGATTGATTTCAAAAAAAGTGAGACGAACTTTTACATTTACCCAATAAACATGTTTTAAAACATCTTTACATATCTAATATGACTCACTTCTAAACATGGTAGATAACTTTGTGGTCTGAGCACTGGATGTTCAAAGTCTGGAGTATACATAAAATTAAAAAACAAAGGATTCCTAGCGTGTTGCTTCTCGATGTAGTCGAAGACGCTTTGTCCTAGGTTAGTTCCTTGACTTGTCCCGCACAGTCTTCCCCCTAAACGAAAACAACCAATATAAACTAACCTGCACAGGTTCATGATGTTTAAACAACCTGGATAGATATTCTCATCGTCTGACGTAGTATCGACGGTTTTGTGATGGGAAGTTAAAGATCCTCTTTTATCCTCCACCGCCGCCACTCCAGATTCAACCCTTTCAGCTTCGCAATCGAACAGGAACGTTCGAAATCGACAGGACACCGAATGATATGCCAGGAATCGGAGGTAGTAATCGTTAAATTCGAACGCCAAAGGATACTGCTTTTGGATTTGGTGTACAACATCAAGAAATTGCAGAAAAGTGGGGGCAAAACCACTGGCTTGTGAATTTGCACTTAGGTTGCTTCTATAAATAATCAATTTGTTTAATATCAGCTTTAGAAAATATTATTAAGGTTTTTCTGTTATAATTTATCTGGTCTGATTACTTCTATAAAATAAATTTTTCTTTTCTATAAAACAGATGTTTTCCAAATTTTATAAACATTACCATCTACTGGCAATAATTCAGCTTAATACAACATGACCTATATCATCGTTTTTTAACCTTTTAGTGTCGCGATCCACTAAATCGTGAGAAAGTTAAGTAAAAAACGTTGCGACCCCATCACTGCAATATGGTAATTCGGCGTTTATCAAACTTTTACATCAGCAGGTTACAATTCGTCATTTTTTCAGTATTGTGACTTATAAAGAATCGTTTTTATTTTTAAAGGTCTTATAAACTCTCGTAGGAGTTTATCAGGCTTACGAATCGTGAAAAAAAAAATGAATCATCTATTTGTCTTTATATTAAGTTGTTAAATCAAGTGAATTTTTTGTTATTCGGATCAACAGACGTGTCGAATTTGGTATAATTTTTGTGTTTTGTCCGATACGAATGCGAGGAGTCAATTAAAGAAAATATGCAAATTTACAAATCAATCCCTGGTTGTGCAACTGGCGAAGGATTCAAAGTTTTTATTGATGCAACACAAAACGAAAACTTGGACTTTAATAAATGCACTGCGTAATGCACTGTACGGTAAGCGACATCGGGGAAGAATAGTGGTGTGGTAGAAAAATTAAAAAGTATTATGCCACATATGAAATGGATGCACTGCTTTCTTCACAGAAATGCGCTTGCTATAAAAAAGATGTCAGACAATTTACAAAATGTTCTGTCAGAAGCCGTAAACATTGTTAATTTTATTAAAAGTCGACCAGTGCAGACTAGATTGCTTTCCACATTGTGCGAAGAAATGGGTACCAAATACGACACACTGCTTTTCCATACTGGTCAGGTGGTTGTCACGAAGAAAAGTTTTAACGAGGCTTTTTGAATTGCGAGATAAATTAAATATGTTTTTTACAGACAAAAATAGCTCATTTTCAGAGTTTTTAGAAGATGGAGAAACTTTATTAGTGTTGGCTTACTTGAGATATTTTCACATTTGAATGACTTGAATATGAGTTTACAAGACCGTAACAAAACCATTTTACTAATGACAAACAAAGTCAATACCTTCATCAATAAAATTAGTATTTGGATTATACGCCTTGAAAAACATAATTTTGATTCATTTACTGTAAGATTCACAACCAACTTATTGAAATATCCGCCGACAAAACTCTACAACTAGAATTTTCACTACGATGTGAACACGGAAGCTTTGAAAATATTGCTCTCCTTCGCTACTTCTTACTTATGCGAAAAAACTTCTCGTCTATGGTGGCTTTAAAAACGAATATAGAGATCGTCTATTATCACTGGAAAATAATTTGCTTATGCGTGTTTGCAATGATAATCCACGTATAGAAAAACTTTTAAATGAAAAACAAAATCAACCTTCCCATTAAATTATAATTTCAAACAACTTTGGCTATTACCTTATTTAAGTTTACTTTATTATTTTGTTATTACCTGGTAATATTTAATTTTCTAACACTTGTTTTTAGATTAAAAATACTTGGATGGATAAAAGGATGTTTCGTATACTGGACTTGTTTTCTGAACACATTGCGACCCCCCTAGGTTAAGAAACGATGACCTACATTATAGTTAAATATACTGATATTTAGTGTGTTTATGAGGTTCTTATGGGTGAACTCTAAAAGAATGGAAGAGCAAAGTGCGGATAAGTTCCACATTTGATGCTTTTTGTGTTTCGAAGCATAACAATGCCACTAATGACGTTAAGACTGTTTACTCTAGGGCCTTGGGAGAGTATCACATGTCAGCGTTCATTTAAAATATTATATAGGATGGTGATCTTTCCGGTGGTATAAAATCTGTAAGGCCTGTTGAGTTTGTAAAGGATCTGCTTTTGGTTGCAATTGAATCTGATTCCAAAAAAAATCATTCAGGATCCAAACAAATTATCCACAAAGTTTAACATTTCATAGTTCCACAATATAATGGTGTGTTTAAAACAACTGAATAAAGGGCAAAGGGAAGAAATGTGGGTCCATATCAACTCTCAGCAACTTTTGTGCAGAAATCCTTTTATTCAACAAATTGTTATGAAAAGTGAATTAAAGTCCATTCACCGAAGAAAGAATCGACATAAACAATGACCAACGCGTGATCAGTATGCGATATTTTAGCCAAAAACGCTGAGCGCCCCTGCTATTGGCAGGAATCGGTCGAGCCGATTTAAACCACCAATGAAAACCCAGATGATAGGCAGGTTGCCTATCGACAGGAACACAGGGTTGGCGGCAGTAAAGTAAAGTTTTGGAGTTAGAGGTGCATCAGCAACTGAGAAGGCTATTTAGCGATTGGACCTACAGCTTAACAGCTGTACCGAAACCGTCATAAGCTACCGAAAACCCGGGTCAGCACCCCCTCGAGCTATCAACCCTTGGTTTTGTGCTTAACCGAAAGTATCACGAGAAGCCTACCGACTGGCGAGTGACCAACGTAGAAAACCTCTCAGAAGGCATCCGGCCTTACCCAGCCTCGAATTGGTGTGACTGAGGGGTGATTTCTTGTCAGATTTTACACTCTTGCCTAGAAACATTCACAAGAATTTTAGAAAACTTTTTTGCTTAGTACGGGAATCGAACCCGCTCCGCATTAACTTCCGTATCGTAAGGCCTTAGACACCACAGGTTGGCGGTAGTAATTCATACACTGCCATGAGTTTTTTTCATTTATTGAATTGTATTCGATTTATAAATAATTGTATTTTATTTCCATAAAATGTCTGATCCAGACACAGCTGATGAAGTTGTCGATATTAGCTATACCCCGCCCAAAAAGAGGACAGTTTTTAGTGCAGTCCTGTAACGATCACATGTAAAATGCGTAAATATGTTTGGGTTTAGACTCTTTCTTCAATAATAGGGCATATATATATATATATATATATATATATATATATATATATATATATATATATATATATATATATATATATATATATATATATATATATATATATATGACCAGTTGACTTGGTCTTGCTCTGTTCGTTTCGTTTCAGCTGTCTCACTGCGTTGAGCTCGAGCCCAGCTGATGATGGCTGTGAGGCTAGAAACCGGTCCTGGGAGGTACTTGTCTCGGCATGGTGACGGCGACTGATTTGAGACGAGCAGAGGTACGTGGAAGTACGGATGAAAAAATTTCTGTTTTTCATATATATATATATATATATATATATATATATATATATATATATATATATATATATATATATATATAATTATCAACAGACAGAGGACAGGAAGAGTGATTCCGGAGGAGGAAAGGAAATTACGATCAGAGTGGATGAAGAAGTATTGGGCTGAGAAGAGAAAAAAGGACCTGAACCATAACTTGACTAGAGTGGTCCTATGCAGACCATAAAGTTAAAATATAATATATATATATATATATATATATATATATATATATATATATATATATATATATATATATATATATATATATACGTACGGATATAAGTACGGATGAAAAAATTTCTGTTTTTCATATATATATATATATATATATATATATATATATATATATATATATATATATATATATATATATATATATATATATATACCATAAAAACTAAATATACAGCAATCCGCAAAAAAGTGGATTGCTGTATATTTAGTTTTTATTGATGAAAAGTGTTACTATCAGTATTGTGGGATTTTACAGGAATTATTTACAATGTGGTTCTGAGATTAAAAAATATCCAAGATTGAGTAATCAAAATGTATTATTCTGCAGCATGATAATACCTCCTGGCACCAGAATTACCCAAGAAAAAATCAAAGAGATATGCTGAGAAGTACTCCTCACCCATCATATTCTCCTAATGTTGTACCGAAAAATTACCATGTATTCGGCTTTATAGAACATTTTCTTCATGAAAAAAAATTCCTACTGCGACAGCTATATGAAAACTGCACTCTAAGAATATTTCACTCCAAAATCATCCTTTGTTTACAAGAAGATAATAAAAAGTTTGAGAGTAAGTAATATTGGAGATTAATATTGAAAATCAAAACCGTATTTAATTTATAAATAAAATACAATTTTGTACAGTATCAAAAAGCATTACTTATAGGTACACTTATTATACTGAATCAAATAGACTCACCTGTGACTAAACCTGTGTCCATACCCAATCCACTCTTTTTCCACCAGAACCCTAAATCCTTCTATTGTTCTATAGTGTGGATCCAAACATATTTGTGCGACTGACGATACCTGAGCAGTTATATCCCATCCATCTTCCAAGCAAATTGCCACTGAAGAACCTTGAAGATCCAATAGGTCCACCACAGCACCAGCTAGTTGCATTATATTTTGTATCTGTTGTAGCCACTCTGAACTCTCTATCAACCTTTAAAATATTCACAATTTGCTGTACTGTAAAACTTATGGCAGACATTTAACTCAAGAATATCCCTCATAAAAGACATGAAGAGACTGTGATATAAGTGTTTTGATTATTGAGTTAAATTGTAACATATTACTGAAATAAGAAAATCGAGTCGTACTTGTGAAAACTATGTTCCGGTTCGACATTTTGTGAACTTGGTATACATGCCCTCATGAGCTTCTTGAAAGCAGCTTTTGTATGCCTCACGTCGTAATAATCCACTGGAATAAAGTCGGTTTTTGGAGCAGATTCGATTCGTATTCCCTTCATTTGAGCTTTTTCACCGAGAATGTAGAGGGCCGCCCTAGTTGGAAGATACTTTTGTATTTTAAGTTTAAGTTATGCACTTGACTATGTTAAATTACCTTTGCAATGAATGAACACTATCCATTGCATTATCTAAATCAGTAGAATGTCTCATAGTAGCTCTATTTTGTTGTCCTGGAACTAAAGAAGCTTGCGAGGGCTGTCTCCTATCTTTTAGTGAACCCCATCGTCCAAAATTCTTTGGTCCTTTACCTCCGGAATGTCTTGGAAATACCCTAAAAGCTCCTCATAATAAAGCCATAAATGGAAGGCAGCATAAGTCCTACCCCAAAGTCCCGATTGCCTTGTTAAAAGGATTGGACCTTCTAGCAACTTCTGGTGTTAAAGTTGCAGCTCCAAGAGGATCTTCGGCAGCTAACATAAGCGAGTCAATGCTTAAAGAACTATCCGACATTGCCCAACCGGATCTATGGGAGAATATAGGCGTGGCTGTAACCAAAGCTGACAGATATTTTTCTTGTTCCGATGAGGATGTTGTTTCAGTGGAAGCGTTAGGGGTCGGATGACTCTTCAGCATTGTCATCACGCTTTTACCGTGATGCCCGGCCCCTCTAAGGAGGAGGGCTTTGGTTCGGGGATGGCGCCATGTTATCGCAGGTATACGACCTTGTCGGTAGCATCTGCAGAAGCGTCTAATGCTTTCATCGGTTACTGACGATGGAACTACCAAAAGGGCTGGATAACTGGAATATATAATAAATTTCTTCAACATAATAATATTTTTCTCTTCATATAGATATAATGAACATTTCATATAGATATAAAAACAAATCTGGCAAAACCCCTTTTTTAAAATCAAAATACTATGTTAACAAATTACAGCAAAAACTGATCTGATATAAGTAATATGTTGTTCATTTGTGATTAACTCCTTATGCATGATATCTTCAGTGCCGTAAAATTACACAAGGAATGATTCACGTTTTGTCATGTCATATCTATGATCAAAAAGTAAGGGCTTTTTTAAATAAAACATTATTAATTTCTCACTGCAAAATACTTATTCAAAAGTTTTTCCCAGTTTTTATACTCGACTTCTGGTGTTAGCTCCAAAGCAGCCAGCGAACTATCGAATCGTTTTTATGTACTCAAAATGGTTTCTTCAATCGTGGGAACAGAAACAAGTCACACGGTGTCAAATCGGGTGGATTGATGCTTGTGGAACGGTGTTTGATTGATTTTTAGGTAAATTTTTGGTTTAGTTTTAGAATTTTTAGTTTTAGTGAATTATTAATTTAGGTAATTTTTAGGCTGAATTCATTGGTTGACGTGAAAAGTCCTCTTAAAGGAGGTTCCTCTTTGGCTGCTTCTTTACATCACTGAAATTCTTATGCCACCTGTAAACAGTTATTTCTAACATCTCGTCATCGCCAATTCTTCAAACCAACTCATATCAAACAAAATTAAATAACTATACCAATACGTAAAATTCGCGAATGTTTAAAACTGATGTCACCTTACCTTTTGACCATAGTGGTGTAAGTGTGTGGGAGTTCGACAATCCCACAAGCCTTGTCAACATTTTCCAGGTTATATTTGATTTCTATTTAATATTTAATACACTTAGTCACTATCATTCCATCTGAATTGACTAAATCATTTATAAACTTGGGTAATAAAATGTATACATTTTTTAAATGATTTGAAAAGTTAGGTGGTTAATAATATTCATCTACATTTCGAAAATAATACCACAAGTAATAAAAAAACATTCTATTTCATTTAAAATAATTCCATGTTAAAAGATCCTATACTCAAAAAATAATTATTATACTCACCTTCTACACATCGAATAAATAGAATTCACTGAAGTCAATCTAAACTGTTCTGGAGTGCCTTTACTATTGAGTGGGGAGGTATTGTTAACCACACCCAACCTACAAAAAAATAATTAAATAGTACCAATGAACTACTTGTCATTATTCCTGTATCTACCTTTGCCAATCTCTTACATAACTTCTTTCTATCATTCTCTCGAGAGTTTTGGCATCTGTTGGTGTTGGAGTGGCAGGCATAGGGCTGCTCTCAAAATCGTCAATAGATAAATCATCGTCGTTGTTGAAATCTTCAATGGGTAAAGTCATTCGGCCTGGGGAAGTCATGTATTTGTTCGTGTTGTTTAACGTCACCTAAAATATTGTTTTTTAGTATTCTATATATATGAGGCTAAATTCTTAAATATACATTAGGTAAAACATATTTTTGCCTCTTTGATGAAGATTTTTGTTTAAATCCCGCCTTCCTGGCAGTTTTCAACAGTGTTTTTTTGGCAAAACCTTTAAGAGTAGCATTTTTTTCTTTACTTTTATGCAGTGGAGTTTCACTAACTGTAACCTGTCCTGTAATATCAGATATATCATTATAAGTGTTAGTTTGGAGATTTTCCTCTATTACCCGCAAAAGCGAAATAATGCCAGAAATTTGGCGGATGTCGAATTTTATGAATGAGTTTTCTCAAATTATCAATATTCTCAGCGGTAACTTCCTCGTCAAAAGCTAATTTCATCAATTGGAACGTACACGATCTAAAAATAATCCCACTAAAGCAACAATTAATAGATAACAATGAAGGATTCACCTTAATTGCAAACCTTCTTGCAACCACTGATCCAAATGTGCCAAATACTGAACAGTGACTTTTTTCTCTTTCGTTAGAGAAGTAACGGGAAATGAACGAACAATAACTTGTTCACAAGCTAAAATGGCAACCGCAAACAATTATGGGATATTTGACCTACTTAAAAAAAACTTACCAAATGAATCACATGGTGTTCCTTTAAATATAATTCTATAATTAGTAAGAAAAATGGCGCCTTCGGCTGGCAGTAAAGGTGGTACGCCCAGTAATCCTGGAATGCTTTCTTCCCTAAAAGCAAAACTAGAAATCGTGTACACTAATTTTGTAAATAAAATATGAAAGAATACCTTCCATCTGGTAGAAGGTAAACCCGTAATCCGCCATCCATAATGAGACCCTCCCCATTGAGTAAATTTGGCGTAAGTATTTTCGGCTTTTGAATGGGTGGTCGGCGTTTAGACTCTCTGAAATGTTCAGATCTTGATTCAAACAATTCAAAAAGATACTCAACCGAAAACCCACCTGTAAACTCCTTCTAAAGTTTCTATGTGCATATGAACTACTCCTGGAATCATTTGATGCAAGTTCCTGATATGATCTCTTGTTACACCACCTAAATATGAGATTTCAATTTGAAGATGAACAACAATTCTGTAAGAACCTACCTTCATTACACACTCTGTCAATAAATCGGGAAACTATTCGAATAACAGTGCTACCTGTTTCGCTCGGATCTTGATCCTCAAACCCAGATTCAGCATCAGCACTGTCACTTTCAGCAACACTAAAATATAAATCATAATTTAGGATTTATATCAACTAAATGAAAACCAATTCAGGTCATCTCTATACAACATAAAATGATGGAATGCAATGCATGATTTCAATAGATATTTTGTATCTAAGTCAATGAGCCTATGATATATATAAACAAAGGAACATTCAATTGTTAGAATTCATTAGCGAAGTAATTCAAGAAAAATTGCCTGAAACATGACAAGAAGTTAAAAAAAACGTTATCAAAAGAGCTCCCTGAAGATGATTAATTCATGATTTTTACACGTTTCATTAGGTAAGGTTATCATATAAATAGAACATAGTTTAGTTTTAGAATTAGATTAAATCATATCCTAATGATGCTAACATGGTTAGCGAAACGTGCATCGAGCAGTTAAAAAAAAAGGGGTTTGGTGTTTAGTGGTAAATCTCTTCAAGTTTAAAATTAGATATTAATAAAAATAGTGTCCTAAAAAATAGCATATTACCTATTTGCTATACTATTACTGGCCCGTTCATCGTCTAAAGTTTCTTGCTTATTAGTTTTATTCCCAATATCTAATGGAATCAATAAATATACCATTCTATTGGCATAATGAATTGCCTGACTATACATTGTGTTTTCCTCACAAGTTATCAGCTCTTTCTGTTTCTCTGGATCAATGGTATTCCATATCCTACAAGACAAATTACTAAATTCCACTAAAATGTATTTAATAAGATAAGAAAAACCTCATTTGCTCAGCCGCAATTTCTAAAGCTGACGTTTCATGCATCCTCGATAAAATGGACCTTCTGTGCCATGTTAAATCTTTGTCTCTCGGAGATATGGGACTAAGTAATTCATTTGGCACCAGATTTTCGACTCTACATGCGTACAGGGCTTTCAATTCTTTTTGGACATCCTAAAATATCATTTTAATTGAAGAAATTATTATGGCGATCTATAAATTCGTGCGTTTAAATTAATATAGTTTTTCAATTCTTCTATCGGTGTGAAACACTAAACTCGAAGAGATTTACCACTAAACACCAAATCACTTTTTGAAAACTTCTCGACGCACGTTTCGCTAACCATGTTAGCATCATCAGGAGAAGATTAAATCATCAACATGGTTAGCGAAACGTGCGTAGATAAGTTTTTAACAAGTGATTTGGTGTTTAGAGGTAAATCTCGAGTTAAATATAGTTTTTAATTAAAAATTACTATTTTCACAAGTCCCATTCGTTTCAGAAATATGTTAGATTGAAATTGTTTAAATTTGCATACTACTAGGGTGTAACAAAAGTATTTGAATTCTTCCTTTGTTTATAAATAAATGATTAAACTTCAATCCTCAGAGGTTTAATTCGATTTCAACGTTTTGATCTAACAAATAAACATCCGTTCTTCAGTATTAAAAAGACTGCGAAATATTCAGTTGACGGCATTTAACAAAAATGTTAAAACAAGTGAAACAAGTTGCAAAATAAAGAACATTTCAAGACATTACTACCGGTACCGTATCAATTCATGAGTCCTGGAGATAGGGGACGATAAGGTCGCCCAAAGTTTCTCGATATCGGCGTTTGAAGAGCAGCTTTGGCTGCAAATCCTAGAATAAACATTAGAAAAATTTCAGGAGAATTAGGAATATCCCACACTACCTTTAACCGGCATTTGCGAGACCTAAGAATGGTATACATTTCTTTAACAGTCAATAACAAAGTACCTCAAAAAGGCAAATATCTTTGTTATACCCTAATATTACTTTTGACCTTTTTTTGCATTAAGAGCGCAAAAAGTGAAAAAAGCTACTATTATGATATAATAACGAAACTAAAAAACACAAACAGCTCACACATATAGAGCAAGAGCCCGTGAATGCCAGACCTTCGTTATTGTATAAAAGCTGCAAGTTTTTCAGCGCATGCTTCCAACATAGGTAGGAACGATGGGCTACTATAAAGTTTGGGTCATCGGGGCTTCGGCAAGTAACAGGTAGCAAAGGTGTCTAAAATATCAACTGGTAACAACAATTAAGGTCTGGCATTTATGGGCTCTTAAACTAATAGAGGATCTTGTCTCTTCAGAAACAGTCATGGAACTTGTTAAATACTGTATACCTTCTGATTTGAAGATAACTTTTCCATAATCCGCATGTTCTTACCTGATAAAAAGCAGCTTCCCAAAACTGTTGATTCTGCCACACCGCGTGTTCCTGTATACATGTATAAGCAAATTGAATGATGCCAGTACAAAGTTTCCTACAGAAAATCGTAGCCAATGGCAAAAGGGCGTACGCCACTCCATATTCGTCCATAGAACTATCGTCTTGAAGGGCACAGTTCATCAGACGCACCACCAAGTCAAATTGTTGATCTAAAAATAAATTGAACGTTAGATCCATTGTACAATCGTTTTGGTTTGGGCATTTTACCTTCCAACATAGCTTTTGTGCCACTAACTTGCTGAGATAATTCATTACAAAGAGCAAGACGAGCTTGTTTCGACTGCAGAGCTCTCAAAACAGCTGGAAATGTTTTCCTTGCATCCGATATTTTATTTTCGAATATACAATTCACACAATTACGCAACACCTGAAATATTTTTGTGAAATTTTACCTTACTATTATTTTTATTGTAAAAACTCACTTCTAGTCTTCTTGCGGAATTACTGACAATATTTTTGTTATCTCGCAAATTTGATATATGAGGTCCCATGGGTACAATACGAGGTTGAATTGGTCTAAGAGAAGACAACCTGGAGAAAGGTTTCCTAGATTGTTATTTTGTTAGATACAAAAAGCCACTAACACTAAAGTGCAAAAGTGAGTCAATATTTAGAAGTTTTATTTTATACACTACTTCAAAAATATTTTGCTTTTTCAACTGCTAGTCACTTTTTTCATACTTTTGATAAGATTTTCACAATATTCAGGTGGAACCTCATTGAATTCTTCTTCCATAAGTACAACCATACATATACATATTCTATGAGGTTGTGGTTAGAACTTGAAATATTTCAATTAGTTTCTTCCTAATACAAATCCGTTTAGAGTTTTTATTATGTTGTAAAAGTACTTTATTTTCTAGACATGACATGTTTTGGACAGTTTTTACTTTTTTCTATGCGTCTATTCATATTTTCATCAATTTTGTGT
The DNA here is from genome assembly GCA_031761425.1 of Cosmopolites sordidus. Lineage (NCBI taxonomy): Eukaryota > Metazoa > Arthropoda > Insecta > Coleoptera > Curculionidae > Cosmopolites > Cosmopolites sordidus. The sequence continues at coordinate 121,994 of JARFXV010000040.1, forward strand.
ATTGATCCTACTCCGCATGAACATAGGGTTACAAAGCACCAACACAGTTTTATACCACCTAATTCAACCTCCGTTCATCAAAGAACTTTCTGACTTTAACATTTTTTCCTAAGCAATAATAGAGATTTCTTTTGATTATCTGCCCGATATATCATACCACTTACGAATCACTCTTATATTATTATTAGGTCCTCATTTTAAATTTCAGCCCTTACGTTTTATCAACTGCAGAACCTATTTAAATCAGCATTTTCCCGAACGTAGAATTACTTTAAAGCGCCATCTTTTAGCTTCAAAATGGGGTATATATATATATATATATATATATATATATATATATATATATATATATATATATATATATATATATATGAGCCTACTGTGAATTTAACATGAAAAATCAGCTGTAGACGCGGTATCGTTCGAAAAGCAACATTTGAGGCATTATCTTTAGAGATAATGCAGTTACATACAGAACTTGTAAGAAATGGTTTCCGCAATTCCGAACTAAATATTTTAGCTCAAATGATGCAGAACATCTGAAACAGCCAAAAAAAGGAAATTAAAAATTGGAAGCATTTGAGGCTGGTGAGCCATCAACCAGTACCGAAAAAAAATATCCACACCAAAAGGTGTTGTTATGTATATAGTGGGATAAGATGGCCATCATGCATATAAGTTTCAATCTAGTCACTTCAAACCTTTATTAGCAGAAACCTATTCGCGTTAGTGACACTTTGGGTGAAAAAGGGCCATACACTAGCAATGAGAAAAAGGAAGTCATTTTGTTTCAGCACAACGCACGACCATGCCAGAAAAAGGACTCTGGAAAAGATCACTGAATTCGGCTCGAAGATTTTATTGTATCCGGCATATTCTCCAGACCTGACCCCTTTAGAATTTCATCTCTTCCAATCCCTGCAACACCACCTGGTTGATAGTCGCTTCATATCACTTGTAGAAGTCGTAAGGAACCTCAATGACTATCACATCAAAACCACCAAGTGTTTTTTTCGATCTGGTACAGTACAGTCTTTTAATAAAGGTCAAAAAAAGCCGAGAATTAAGTTGAGGACAAAATATATTGTGTGATTAATATCATTATTGTTACATTTTATTAGTTTAATCCACAACAGATTTTAAATATGCCCAGTTTCTATTTAATTTCATTGTAGACATTTTTAAGCGTCCCTAGTTCAGTTTTGCACTTTACTGTAGTTCAGTGTGTTGGTTCATTTTCGAAGGTAGATTGAAAAGTTTCCATGATGAAAAATTTAAATTGTTTGTATGTAGTTTTTACCAATTTCTTTATGTAAGCGGATTGAAAACGGATCAAACTAAGAGGCATCAACATGCCCATTTTAATAAACATTAAAATCAGCAACTTTTCATGTAGAATGCAGTTGCATCAAATTATGTTTGTAGTTATGAAATACGATTTATATTGTTATGAGTCTTCATAAGTTGGTTTATTTAAAAAATGTTTAAAATGAAGCATTTCACAATGAATGAAAAGCACCTTCGTGTACAAGAGACATTGCTGCCTGATTTAATTTTCCATTTCTAGTTGGGATCTTTATAATAGGATTTATTTTGATTTCATATTTATGCCGAAAACTTTTCAATTTATCCCCATCTTGCCATAAACGTGTACATAATATCAACAGGTCAGTCAGAATATTAAAAGTACGTAAAGCGGCAATGCTTGTGATCGACATTTTATCCATTATAAGCCTAAGTGTATATCATTAGCACACAATGTAACAACAAAAGTATACCGTGACGTTAAATAACTCTTTCTAAATTAACATTCACCCTTACACGTTTCTTCCATGATAACATAGCATTATGTATATGATGTAACAAATTTTGTATAAAGTAGTCATTGAAAAAACTAGATCCTATATACTATATGAACCACGGTATAATAAATACTAAGGTAAGATATTGCGCATGGTGGGCGGAGCTTTGTTGGCGGAAATACATCATCCATTGAGTAAAATTCGAACATCATCATAGTTTTGACATATAACAAGTTTACTAGAAGTTTATGTACGGCGTTTGTGTGGTGTTAATCTAAAATATTCAATAATAACAATGCGTTGTGCTGTGTTTGGGTGTAACTCCGACAATCAGTCGAAAAAGAACCCTTGTGATGTGAAGTTTTTTCATTTTGAAGAATGAAGTTGCGTGTAAGAAGTGGATCCATACCACAAAAAGACAGGATAAGTTTAACCTGAAAAGGGCTTGTATTTGTTCGAAACACTTTTTAAATCGCGATTTCAAGGAAAATCTTCAACATAAATTGTTAAATTACACACCAAAAAGTTACCGAGGATTGAAGGATGATGTGGTACCGACTCAAAATCTGGCATTTAGTTATAACAAACCAGTATCGAATGAACAATCTTCAAGAATTGAAAAAAGAGGAGAGAAAACAAGTAGTCGCCGAGTTGTTGACCACGTAATTATCACAAGAGAAAAATAATTGAAATATAAATTAAACCCAAAAACATTGAATCATTTTTATAAATTCGTTGCTTTAAAAAGTACGGTATTTTATTTATTTATGCTTGCTTAGATGTTGGGATGGTGGTAGAAATAGTAATGATGATGGTAGTAATATTTCTAATATTCCATGTTTATACCCCAGATTTGCCGATAAGTGATTCAATGATCAAGAAATTCGACTCTAAAAATAATCCACTTATGTTGAGCAGTGATCATGAAGGAGATATTGACGAGGATCTTCATGAACTTGAATATGATGGGCTCGAACATTTAGCTGGACATATATGTTTCAAGTTAAACGATTCCAGTTTAGAAAGATCCAGCACGTCCAAATATACCTGGACTGACCATTTAAGTGAAGGAGGTTTACACAAACCTTCTGAAGATTTTCTTTCACAAATGAAACAGCTTGAACAAATTTTTAAGTCTGTTAACGGAGAATCCTTGACCAAAAATTATTTGAATACTTTGATGCTTAGAAGTAGCCACATTGAATGCCCAGAAAAAGCAAAAAAAACTATTTTTTCGATCGCGAATGTAAGGGTAAAATTAGGTAAAAGAAAGTTGATTAAAACTATTACATAATTACACTTATAGCTAATTCACAATGGACATAAGCTTAAGAAATATGTACAATTTTAAATTTAGGAAACAAAATTTTGTCATTTTTAATACCAATTTAAAATATGGCTATGTGTGTGTTGAATAATTAATATTGTATTTGTGACAAAAAATATCGAATTTAGCTGGATATTACATTTAAATATTTACAAAACTTTCAATTTGCATATTGCAATTTTATATAACCAATGTATATTACTTTTTACATACATTTCTAAACTGAGAAACAAAATGATTTGTTTATATATATATTTCAAATACTCGTAATAAATAATATTAATCTATAAAACGAAATGTTTTTGTCGATAAATAAAAACTATTCGAAGTATCGAAGTTGTTTTGTTCGGTAGTGTCTTAAATTCAAATAAAATTGTGTGCGTGTCTGCTATATACAATTTTGTAGTCTGTTGCCCACACGAATAAAGTATTTGTCTTCAATATAAACCCTTAATTCCAATTACAATGCATTTAAATTGTATTTGAAAGTCTAGCAACGAAGATATTTTAATTTTACTCAACGAGTGACGTCATGCGCAAACCGGACGCATTTTGGTATACGGGAATATCAGACCCTGTATATGAATTACTTCAAAGGAACTCATCTTAAGGGGTAACACCACTGTAGATTTTTCAAAAAATCGATTTTTTTTTTATTAGCTTGAAAAATTATTTAAACCTTTTAGAATATGGGGCAGAACATTTTTTCCCTAAAAAAAAAATTCCTTGAAATGTCGCGTTCTTTACTAAGCGCTACTCGACTACTCTGAACTACTCTGACTACTCCGAAATAAGACAGTATACAGTCCGTTTCACCAAACCTGACAATTACGTCAGAACAGTAAGCTGAAAACTAGGAAATCCTTATTTCAAGTTTGCAGCGTGTTAGACAAAAATATTACTGTAGGAAAGTTTAAAAACATAATCACTGCATTTAACACAAGTTAGAAAGAGGGAGCAACAAAACCGGTTATCCTATATCGTGTAATTTCGTGTGTAGTTCCCATTGGTCACCTCATATCATAGATAAGATATATAACCTAAAATGTCGACTGCGGTGGTCTAGTGGGTTGATAGCTCGCCTGGCAATCCAATGGTCCCGGGTTCGAATCCCGGTGGAGACATGGATGTTTAGTGGTGTAGGGTGTGTTTGTCTGCCCATTTGGTGCATTGCATAATTTATAAGGTTTAATAATTTATAAAGATTAATGTTCGGTGGCCTCGGCATGGTTTAGAACCAGACAGACCGGGGTTGCTAAGGAGTTTAGTGGAGCTGGCATATTGCACAATGGAGCAGTGCCATTAACGAGAAAAAAAAAACCTAAAATTGTTGACGTTTTCTGTCGTTTGTTTACTTAAAAAAGTTGTATCGTATTAGTGTTTATCAACATTTACACCACAGTTTAAGTGATAAAATAAGGGTATTTTCATTATATATTGTATAGTTTATAATTTTATCGCCATGAAGGGCAAACCACTCAGTTCTCAGTCTTAACAGCTAGTGATTAATTTATTGAACTATTTTGAAAAAGAGAAATCTAATGGGGATCCCTTAATACCGCTGTCAGCAATTTAGGAAGTAAGTATAAAGTAACTGCAGAAATCGAAATAAAACGTTAAAATTGCAAGTTATACCAGGAATATGGGTTAAAATGTATCAAAGAAATTCTTGTAATTTTGTTATGTGCACTGGGTCTGATAGCATTTTTTAATTTTTTACTGATAGCTTGCAGTTTTTATTGTTTAAATATTTTATTATTATATATTAGGACATCTGCTTTATTTGTTTTTCTTTTATTTGATGCAGCGTGTAGCTCAAGCATTAGATATATCCATGAGTACTGTGACCAGAATCTGAAAGCATTTACTCCAAAATAATATAGTAAAATCTTCACAAAAGACACGACCCCGAAAAAAAGCAAAAACATTTGATTTGTCTGATAGCAGCAAATGTGAAATACAATATGTTATTTAACGCATGTATTCTGAGAGTAAGTATTTACAAAATTGATAACATTATTTTAAGCAGCTTTTATTTAAATTATTAGTATTATTATTTATTTATTATTTTTCCTCTTTTAGAAAAGTACAACACGCTATCAAGTCATGAACTTGCAGAAAAATCACTTATGTCCATAAGCAATAGTTCTTTGCAAAGGGTTCTATGACCTATTGGTTTCAAATACAAAAAGGATAACAGCAGGAAATATTTGATTGAAAAGCCACTATTGCTGCACAACATACACAATTTTTGAGAATTTATGTAGAAAATTTAGAAAAGAAAATCGTAAAGTCGTTTTTCTAGATGAAACTTGGATATTTTCAAAAAGAAATCCTAGAAAATCTTGGCAACACTTCTGTAAAAAGTGTAAAACGTCTATTAGGCTTTGAAGGAGAAAGATTTATTGTAGTAGATGCAGGTTCTGAGAATAGTTTTATTCCAAATGCCGACCTGGTATTTTCTTCAAAGAATAAAAATAGTGATTATCATGGGGAAATGAATGACGACTTATTTCTGCACTGGTTGAGAAATAAGCCTAATAAGATAGAATAATAAGATAATAATTATAGTGGACATTACAGGACAGGAACAGGACATTATGGAATGGTTGGAAAAAAATATCGATTTTCAAAGGAACCTAACAAAGTTAGAATTATTACAAATTGCAAAAAAGTATAGAACTGAAAGAAGGTATATAGTAGATGAGGAAATTCGGTTACATGGGCACGAAGTGCTTCATACACCACCTTACCAGTGCGAATTTAACGCCATACAGTTAATATGGGCCAATGCAAAACAATATTATGACAAACATATTGGAAGGGATGGGCAAGAAACCTTAAACCAAATTACTCCAGAAAAATGGAAGAAGTGTATAGACCATACAAATAGAATCATACTAGATTGGTACAAAAAAACAATAATTACAGAAGTGACACCCTTAATTATTACCATTAATGATTAAAAAAATACTGACTCTAGCAGTAATTCTAATGCATAAAATTAATTTCACAGTTTTTCTATTTAATTTAATAAATATTCACGATGTCATTTGGGGAATGTAAAAGAACAACAAAATTAATACTATTGGCATAATTAAGTACTTGAAAAATCTGCCTTTAAGACTTGAATGACAACTTTTCTCCTTGAACTTGATTTCTTAGAGACCACATTTTAGACCAAGACATTTGATTTTACCTTTATAACCAATGCAAGAGTTCAGCAAATGTTCTTGTAATTTCTTTTATAGGCCAACATCTTCATGCCGTTGTATGTACAGTTAAAGTTCTAATTAAAAACCGGTAAAAATATAAGTGTATCATAGATAAGAGATATAAATATATATATATATATATATATATATATATATATATATATATATATATATATATATATATATATATATATATATATATATATATATATATATATATATATATATATATATATATATATTTCTTTCGCTGTCTCAAGAAACATTCTTGGTTCTATAACAAATGTCCAGCCAGTAAATAATCGACTTATGACACTATCCCTCAAGTGTGCTAACAAAAACTATACATTAATCAATGCACACCTCCCAGTTAATGAAGAAAATAAATCTAATCCTGAAAAATTAAATAAGTCATGGGAAATTCTAGAAAAGACTATCTCTAAAATGCCGTCTAACCATGTAAAAATCCTATTGGGTGATTTCAACGCCCAACTAGGGAAAGAACAAAAGTACAGGAAAACAGATAGCAGTTTTCCCGCTCATAAATGGACTAACCATAATGGTAGAAGATTGGTTGAACTATGTTCGCAGTTTAATCTAAAAATAATGTCAACCCATTTTAAGAAGAAAATATCAAAACAAAAGACCTGGAGGTGCCCAAACACGTACATGGGTGAATTTCAAATTGACCATGTTGCCATTTCATACCCCAATTATAAAGAGATTTTGAATGTTCAAGTCAGGAAAGGAGCTAATATAGACACGGATCACTACTTGACTAGACTCAAACTTAGCTTAAAACCTCGAAAACTTATTCAAAAGAGGCTACTAATACCAAAGTTTGACCCAACGAAAATAAAACCAGCCCTAACAGAAGAGCTTGATAAACAACCAGCACAGAACTGGCAAGAATTGAAACAAAAAATTATTAAAACGGCCTTAAAGTTGGTCCCTTTACAAAAACGTAGAAAACATCCGTGGTGGGATGTAGTTTGCGAGCAAGCAGTATTAAGCCGAAGTAAAGCATTCAAAGATTGGAACAGTCAAAAACAGCAATAAACTATAACATATTTTTGGAAGTAAGAAAAGAAACATCGAAGCTAATTAGACAAACTAAAAGAAAATATGAAAACAATCAACTTAATGAAATAGAAAAAGATTTCCAAAAAAATAACACCCGAAACTTTTACAAAACATTTAAAACTAAATTAACAGGCTATCAACCGCAAAGTCTTTGCTTCCAAAAGGAAAACGGACAATTAGCTCTAAATAACCAAGACAATTGCAAAGAACTTGCGAAATATTTTGAACAAATACTAAACTGTTCTGAGCCCTTAAACAAATTAACAACACTAAAACCTAAACAAACAAACCCAGATTCATTACCACCGAATGAAGATGAAATAATTAGGCAAATCAAGCGGCTTAAAAATGACAAGGCTTCTGGTGAAGATGGAATCACTGCTGAACTTTTGAAATCCGCTGGTCCAGGTACAATCAAGGAAATAACCAAAATTCTACAAGAAGTTTGGCGAACCGAACGGATTCCGGAAGATTGGAAAGATGCTCTAATCCATCCACTACATAAGAAAGGAGATAGAACGGATGTAAACAACTATAGAGGGATATCTCTTCTCCCAGTTTGTTACAAGATTCTATCTCAATGTCTACTAGACAGAGCACAGGGACAGTTAGAACCTAACATTGGTGAATATCAAGCAGGTTTTCGACCGGGCAGATCCTGCCCTGAACAGATCCTGAATCTGAAGTTGATTCTAAGACATCAAAAACTGTACAATAAAAATCTCGTCTGTACATTTGTGGATTTCAAAAAAGCATATGATTCTATTGACCGCGAATCTTTATTCCGAATCTTGAAAGAACAAGGACTAGATCTGAAAACGCTGGCAATTATTAAAGCAACGTTAACTAACACAAGGTCAAAAGTAAAATTCATGGGTGAGGTCTCAGAGCCCTTCGAAATTAAAACTGGAGTGAGACAAGGGGATGGACTCTCGCCACTCTTATTTAACTGTGTTCTAGAAAAAGTAATACAGCAGTGGCGTGAAAAAAAGTCGGCCCTGAATATTGACCAGCCCATTAAACTGGGGAGAACCAACATCAAAATTGATTGTCTGGCATTTGCTGATGATCTAGCAATTTTAGCTCAAGATGTATTAACGGCACAGAAACAGATTGAAATCCTAAAAGAAACAGCAGAAAATGTAGGACTCCAAATTTCCTTTGAAAAAACACAATACATGACCTGCAACAGACTAAGAACGCCATTTCTAAAAACAAAATATGGTAACATCAGACGAGTCTCTCAATTCAAATATTTGGGTGAAATAATCATGGAAAATGGGTTGGAAAAAGCGGCCAATAAGGGTAGATGTCAAAAAATGGAAACGGCATTGAGACTTACACAAAATATTTACAACAAAAAATGCCTATCTAAAAACACAAAACTGAGACATTACAACACAGTTATTAAGCCAGAATGTCTATATGCTGCAGAAACGCTCATTTTGAATAGAAAGAGGGACATCGAGGACATTGAAAAGAAGGAAAGAAAAATCCTAGACCCCAAACAAATAAATAGCACAACATACCGACTTCGAGAAAACGAAGAAATCAAACAATACACAGATATACATAGCGATATGAGAAAAAGAAGACTTAAGTTTTACGGACACATAAAACGGATGAATCCGAGTAGGTTAACTAGACAAATAGTCGAATTTTATGAAAATAGGAGTAAAGCTAAAGTAGAAATAATTAAATGGATTGCTGCAATTAAAGAGGACCTAAGATCAGCAAATATTTCACAAAGTGAAATTCAGGATAGAGGCTGTTTCAGACACAAGGTGAACGTTTGGAAGGTTGGCCAGAGAGAAAAATGTAGGAAGACTGGAACAACTTGGTCTGACGAAAGGAAAAAAGCTCATAGCCAAAGAATGAAATTAGTATGGGCGCAAAGGAAGGCTAACAACAGCAAGCGCCTCTAATTGTACTTCGCGTGGTCGACTAGGGCCCATACGTGAATAATAAATATATATATATATATATATATATATATATATATATATATATATATATATATATATATATATATATATATATATATATATATAGGCCAATAGCCTCATGCAGCTTGAACATGTAGAGTTATGCTCCATTTATATTTAAAAAATGGCGTATAGCACCTATTTTACCAAGAAAGCAGTGTTAAAATAGTTAAAGTTCTAATAAAAAACCGGTAAACATATAGGTCTTAACGTATTTCTGACAAAGCAAAACATGTCAGATGTACAGAACCAAAACCATAGATAATATATATATATATATATATATATATATATATATATATATATATATATATATATATATATATATATATATATATATTATTATTATTCACGTATGGGCCCTAGTGGACCACGCGAAGTACAATTAGAGGCGTTTGTTGTTGTTAGCCTTCCTTTGTGCCCATATTAATTTCATTCTTTCGCTATGAGCTTTTTTTCCTTTCGTCAGACCAAGTTGTTCCAGTCTTCCAACATTTTTCTCTCTGGCCAACCTTCCAAACGTTCACCTTGTGTCTGAAACAGCCTCTATCCTGAATTTCACTTTGTGAAATATTTGCTGATCTTAGGTCCTCTTTAATTGCCGCAATCCATTTAATTATTTCTACTATAGCTTTACTCCTATTTTCATAAAATTCGACTATTTGTCTAGTTAACGTACTCGGATTCATCCGTTTTATGTGTCCGTAAAACTTAAGCCTTCTTTTTCTCATATCGCTATGTATATCTGTGTATTGTTTGATTTCTTGGTTTTCTCGAAGTCGGTATGTTGTGCTATTTATTTGTTTGGGGCCTAGGATTTTTCTTACGATTTTTCTTTCCTTCTTTTCAATGTCCTCGATGTCCCTCTTTCTATTCAAAATGAGCGTTTCTGCAGCATATAGACATTCTGGCTTAATAACTGTGTTGTAATGTCTCAGTTTTGTGTTTTTAGATAGGCATTTTTTGTTGTAAATATTTTGTGTAAGTCTCAATGCCGTTTCCATTTTTTGACATCTACCCTTATTGGCCGCTTTTTCCAACCCATTTTCCATGATTATTTCACCCAAATATTTGAATTGACAGACTTGTCTGATGTTACCATATTTTGTTTTTAGAAATGGCGTTCTTAGTCTGTTGCAGGTCATGTATTGTGTCTTTTCAAAGGAAATTTGGAGTCCTACATTTTCTGCTGTTTCTTTTAGGATTTCAATCTGTTTCTGTGCCGTTAATACATCTTGAGCTAAAATTGCTAGATCATCAGCAAATGCCAGACAATCAGTTTTGATGTTGGTCTCCCCAGTTTAATGGGCTGGTCAATTTTTTTTCACGCCACTCCTGTATTACTTTTTCTAGAACACAGTTAAATAAGAGTGGCGAGAGTCCATCCCCTTGTCTCACTCCAGTTTTAATTTCGAAGGGCTCTGAGATCTCACCCATGAATTTAATATATATATATATATATATATATATATATATATATATATATATATATATATATATATATATATATATATATATATATATATATTTATATATAAAATATTTTCGATACATAAAATAATCGAAAATCGATATATCATGGCGTTTCAATGCTGGGTGGGCGTATAATTAACGTGCGCGTATCTTAATAAATGTTATTATATTTTATTCCTTCTAAATTATTAATGTTTAAAACTAAAAAATCTACAAATAGGCCCTCTACTGACTGATTTGCGAACTAGAGAGCTGGCATCTGATTGGTGGCTTGGCGATCCGCGAAAGTCTTTCTCATTGGCCTCGCTCATAATCTTAGCTCTAACTCAGACATACGTACAATTCTTAGTTCAGATGGATTTTGTTTGTGACGCAATCGTCAGGTTTCGTGAATCGGACTGAATAAGAAGGTATTCCAATCATACAAGGAATTATGGGAAATGTGTCAAGCGGTGCAACTTTTGTCAGCAACTTTTTATGATGTGTCGACTTAACAGTTTAGGGTTCAAATCCTCACCATTGCTTCATTTTTTTTGTTCAAAAATTGTATTAAAATTATTCTGTTATTAATTTCTGATAATAATTAAGTTGAAAGTTATTTTTTCAGTCTCTAGGGCTAAATAATTAGTAAAATAAAAAATGTATGTTATTCACAATACACATTTGTTTTTTAATTGAAAAAGCCTGCAATCATTCTAATTATTATAATTTATATTATAATTATTATATTATAATTTATTCAGAGAATATAAAAAAGGCAGTAACATTAAATAATCAATATACTTGATACAAAAATAAAAACAATAAATTGAATATATTCATTTCCGAGTGGTTTTAGTTGAAGTAAGCTGTAAACGAAACGAGAGCTGTAAACGACGATATGCTGATTACCTGGTTGTACTGTTATATATAATTAAAATGGCCGATAGAAGGGGTCTTTTGCTATCTCCTCAGCCTCCATAGAGCATTATTGGGCCCACAGATTTGTTTATGTTAATTGTTTAATTATTTATTTAAAAAATTCCAAAAGTCAGCATTTAAACTTGAATTAAAAAAAAAGTTATTGGTATATCCTCCAAATTATTTTTTTATTTTAATGTATAATGTTGTAGGTTTCTATGAAAATCCACATTTCTAACGGTATGCAATCATGCCATAAAAACGTTTTACTACTTCACTAATTTGCTAACTTTGTGTATGGGGACGCATAAGGCTAAAATTCAATATGCAGGATAAAAACTTGTTTTTGTGTAAACACACAACGCGCAAAGCAGGTAAAAGCTGTTATCCCCCTCATACACAGTAGAATTGCATCATCTGTCTCCTCTTTCATTAGGTAAACGGAAACCCAGCTCAAAAAACGCGCGCCGTGTTTTTTTTTTTAGTCGAGATTTGACTGTCTTTGCTGATTAACGCATTTGTTGTTCCAACGCAAACATCCCGCTAATCCGCTAATCTTTTAATTATGTTACTTGTATTATTTGTTTTTGTTAAGTTGTGTTAGTTTTTGTTTAGTTTTGTTAGTATTTTTGTGACATTTTGTTGATTTGATGATAGCTGCATTCTCTAATGAAGAATACGCGGATATTTTGACGACATATGGAAGCGCCAATGATGTTGCGCGAGAAGCGCAAAGAATGTATCAAAAACGCTTTCCTAATAGACGCTTACCTTCCCGGAGGTTAGCAATTCGAGCAAGATTTGTGATTAATTAAAACATTGATTATTAAAATTTTATTTTTACTTCAAGTCGAAGGAACGTTAGTACCCTATGTAAGAAAGAGATAGCAGCCAGACTTCACTGCGCAAGAGTGAGATAGCATTTTCTACCTACTTAGCGTATGTTATTTACACAAGTAAGTAATATCGAATATCAGTCTTATGCGCCCCGATACCCAAAGTTAGAAAATTAGTGAAGTTAGTAAAACGTTTTTATGGCATAAATGCATACCGTTAGAAAGAGGATAAACCAGAGATTTTTTAAATTAATTAAAAAAATTATAATTTAATTAATTAATTAATTTTTTTGAAAGAATACGAAGACGATTATCGCTTGTAGTTTTTTTTTTAATTAAAAAATGAGCTGTAAATTTATTTTTACTTCTTCCAAAAACTTTGCGAGTCTATATAAAAAAAGTAGATCAAGTTTCAAGCTAACTTTTGGATTTTTTTCAAATAAAGAAGTAAATAATTAACATAAAAAAACCTGTGGGTCCAATAATGCTTTATGGAGGCTAAGGAGGCAGCAAAAGACCCCTCGTATCGGCCATTTTAATTAATAACATACAGTACAACCAGGTTATCAGAATATCGTCGTTTACGGCTCTCGAAGTGCATACATGTGAACTTCAACTAAAACCACTCGGAAATGAATATATTCAATTTATTGTTTTTTTTTTGACAAGTATATTGATTCCTTAATGTTATTGTTTTTTATATTTTCTGAATAAATTATAATATAAATTATAATAATTAGAATTACTACAGGCTTTTTCAATTAAAAAACAAATTGTGTATGGTGAATGACGTACATTTTTTTTATTATACTAATTATTTAACCATAAAAATTGAAAAAATAACTTACAACTTAATAATTATCAAAAATTAATAACAGAATAATTTTAATACAATTTTTGAACAAAAAAAATATAGCAGTGGTGAGGATTTGAACCTCAAACTGTTAAGTCGGCACGCCATAAAAAGTTGAAATTGATGCCTGGATACACGTGAGATGGCGCCACCACTTGACACATTTCCCATAATCCGTTGTAAGATTGGAATACCTTCTTACAGACTGTGTTACTCCGAAACATCACCTGCGTCAAATAAATACCTGCTGGAGAGGTACAGGTACCAAGCCTAATATTTTACCTTATGATTTCTAACTTCTCTAATACACAACAGAGGTCGTTAATTTATGTTTTGTCAGAAGCATTAACAAACAAAAGTACGTTAGTATAACGCCAGTACATGTACAAAAAAAAACAATTTCCTTGCTTGAAATCGCGGTTTTTGTGTGGCGTTTACAGTTTTTTTTTTTGTAATCTCAGAGTACTTATAAGTTACAATTAGTGACACAAAAGTGTACCAGCGCAGGAAAGATACAAAAAAGTCGTATCCAACGGGGTGTCGGAGCAATACGTCATCGAGACAACCGTTGAATAGATTTGAAATTGATAGGATAGATTCGAAAGGAGTCAAACCGATTTATGAGGACCTGAACCGAGACGAGTTGCTAAACCGTTGCTTGGAAGACTACACGCAAAATAGCAACGAAAGTTTCAATGGCTACTGTTTGGAAGTTGTGCACTTTTACGACGGTCTGACTAATATTCTTCGAATTATAAAAATTTTGGAGATGGATATTGGCGTCCAATCATACAATTTTTGTCTAAAAGCCGATGCTAAGCGGATTAAGCACGCCGAGGTGTCTTTAACAGATGCAGCAAAAGAGGGCACGGTCTAACAAAATGTTCGAGGAAACATAATGAGGAAGAATATTTAAATATAGAAAGGCAGCTTTACACAAAAATCTTTTTTTTTTCAAAACCCCCTAAGTATTTCAGTAGCTATAAACATTGGATTAAGTGATTTTTTTCCGATTCAAATTTGCACCAGTTACACTGCGTACAGCATAGCTCCTTAAATTCGACATGTTTCGCGAGAATGACTCCGGTATCGCCATTTTTGAATATTTTTTGATAATAATTTTGTATATTATATTTAAATATATGCCTAATAACTTCCTTAAATATTATCTTATTACCTTTTCTTCCATCAAAAAAAAATGCTAAAAAAGCCCTTTTTTTAGCTTATTACAATGGTGTTACCCCTTAAGTAATTTGCAAGGCATCTCTCGACCTAAAATATTCCAGTTTTGTTCTATGGATTATAAAACGGACTAATTTATTTAATCATACCAATTGTAGTAATCAGTCTGCGCCACAGTATAAATTAACATGTAGTTCATTTGAACTACCACACAAGACATGCTACTGCTAATGATTTACACCACACGTGAAATAACATCAAACTTACCAACTTAGATCACCACTAAATAAGGTCAAAAACGAAAAGATTATAATTAGAAAATGTAAAAGTAGCCAGAACAAATCAACATGGCTAAAAATACCACTTACCTGGTTTTCAAGTCATTTTTGGACATCCCCTCGTTTATAATAGCCTGAACCAAATCGGCATTTATGCCTGGCAGAGGAGGTTGATGGATTCGAGCAAAAGCGCCTTCTGGAGGTACAGGTATCTGTAAAAGACACTGATCAATAAAAATTTAGTTTGAATCATAGTACAACAGCTTGTTATCGACCTTTTGAGCGTACGATTGAGGATTTGGAATTTCGTTAGTGTATAGTTGCGTTGCTAGCTCTTGAATGTGAATTATAATTAATCTTGGATCCTGCAATACAATAAAAGAAGATGAATATAAAAAGAGAACTAGACCTGAAGCAAGATTTCACTTTTAGAAACATACAGAATATTATTGGAAAGATGTATAACTTGTTTATCAAAAATTTGAGAGAGTATTTGCGTATTTTGTGGTTAATCCCGTTTCACTTTTTGCTCCGACAAATGAACATTCCTTCTTCAGTATTAAAGTGATTCCACCGCGAAATCTTCAGTCGACGGTTTTTAACAAAAACATTAAAATGAGTGAAATAAGTCGCGAAATTTCGCCAATTTATATTATTTTACAATGGGCTTCAAAGTGGCTGACCGGGAAATTAGCAAAGTAAAGGGGAAAGGTCTCACATCACAGCGGTGACACTTTTTGCCCCCTGCAGTTTCTAATTTCTAAGAGTTTTTTTTTCTACACCACTACAGCGGAGCGAATTATTGAAAAGAAATTAATTGGCAATAGTTAAAATGACTGTCACCCTCTCGAAAAAAGTAATAATCATAATTTTGAATAATATAATTATAATATAAGACCGTATATCTGCCATTAAACTGTGATTAGGCGATTGTCAAACAACATTGCTGACACCAACTGTGATGAAAAAATTAAATTACTTACTTATTGTTAGTACATTTAACGTAGAGTTGGTACTCAAAATATATACGATGGTCAATTAAGGTCCGTATCTAATAGCTATATCGCTGCCATATCAATCCGCACCCCTCAGCCCTGGTTTAAAAAATTTCGACGTTTTAAAACCAGCTGGGGTTGCAGATCCTAGAACAAGTACGAGGAAATTTTCAGGGGAATTTGGAATATCCTACACTGCCGTTAACCCGCATTTGTGGAGCATAGGGGTGGAGCCAAAGAGCTGCAGAAGTATCCCTCATGAATTGTTGGATTGAAGTGTATAAAACTCTCCTCAAAAACCTTACTGATTTTCGATTCATTAAACGGATTATTACCTGCCATCAAAAATATGTTTTCTTCAACAATCCTAACGACGTAAAGCAGTGGGTTATGCCCCTGGCAACTAGCTCTGCATTGTCAAAAATATCATGATGTGTGCTTGGTGGAATTATAAAGCAATAATTCACATTGGTACCTTACATATAGAGCATTAAATTCAGAATTCTACAGTTCAATTTGAAAAATATTCAGCTTTGGTCAACAATTTCAATTTTTCCCGTACATCGCTCCGTCGGATTACCACTTGTTCCGGTCCATGGTTCATTTTTGGGACGAAAACCATTCATGACTAAAGAAGAGATGGCTATAATATTTCACCTCCAAAGACTCATTGGGGTACTGAAGAGGAATAGAGTTACTGGCTCGAAGATGGGTTGAGATCATCAAAAACAACGGCCTATACTTCAAGGAATAACGCGCAGGTAAACATTTATGCAAATCGTGAATAATTAAGTACCTCACAAGCGCAAATACTTTTGTTATGGCCTAGTACTTCTAATGCAATGAAATATTGAGTTACTATAGATAATTTTGATGAACATAAGCACAGCAAAAAATCTAGTCTTTTAACTGATAAAATTACCAACCTGCAGTTCTTTTTTAATAAGATCATTTATGTTGCTGTATAATTCATCCCAAACGTCACAAGGTCTCCATGGCGGTCCTCTTTCCGACACAAAACTAGTAAAAAACATACAATCCAACACCCGTGTAGTAAAATCACAATCTCGCAGGTTTCTTTCACCTAGAACGCAAGATATTCCTACACTAGTTGACTTAAAAACGTAAATAAGTTTACCTAAAAACGCGGCTTTATGAAACGTAATAACCGGTTTGGGATGTATACGAATCAACGTCAAACAACTCCTATACCTGTAAAATAATGAGTTTTTATTTAAAAACAAGCTCACTTATCATATAATCGCACCCCTGAAGTAACTGAGCAAAAGTCCTCATAAAAACAGCTCTAATCTCTTTGTCAAGCATGGTAGATTGAGGCGCTCTCAGAGCCAAAGGATGAAACGCATGATCGGCGCATGTTAACTCAGGCTGCAGGATAATACTTAGAGCTTCCTGTGTACTGCTCAGGAGTGGTTCAGATAACAAAGGTACAGATATACCATCCGGAATGATAATTGAACCACCATCAAGATCGGCCACAATTACGTCCATCTTGAAGAATACTGACAATAAATATATTTAAATCTAGTGAGAGTATCAAATTTAACTCTACCTGTTCAGCAACTTCATTTCTTAATGAGGAATGTACTCCCATTATAAAAGGTGTGGGAGTGGATAAAACCTCAACCAAAGGTGCTGGAAGGAGTGGTATGTAAACGTGAGTGTATCTGAAGGGGTACATGAGAGCTGTTAAAGCTCTGCAAGCTTCTGTCAACCTTAAAATAAGTATACTATAAAATAATTGTGCTTATAGTCCGGTTCAAAACATTTCGTTGCCTTGCGGTAAAATGTGAATTGCCCCAATAAATTTCAATAAAAGTATTCATAGTTTATACAAAAGCGCCAGAGTCGGAGTGGTTTTATTTCTGAATAATTTTGGAAAAAATAAAATATTGTTAAATTATTATTATGTATGACTAAAACATTGTTTATTGGTTTATATATTTTGAATTTATTAGTACAATAAAAATAAATAAATTATTACAATATGATAAATCAGTATAATAAAAATTATAACTTCAATTTAATTATACATTTAATTCGGTTTCACTCTCACTGTCACTTTGATCTACATTAATAATAAGTGGTTCTATATTATTAGTAAATGATACATATAAATCTATTTTAATAACATGGTTATTCGAATTTATCCAACTTTCTTTGGGAATACTATCTACAACCTTCCTAATTAATGTAGCAGCACTTGCACTTAGAGTCTGATAAATGTTTTCTGCTCTAACATTGGATTTTACCTGATACCACATATGCTCAATTAGATTGAAAATACAGTAATATGGGGAAGGCGTAAAACTGTATGCCCCATATCGGCAGTAATGGTATCACATACATATTCCTTTTTAATATTAAATGTCTTTAATATTTCTAGATCACATTTTTTATATGTATTTTCGAAGTATATATCGTTTTTTAACATACAGTTCTGAATTCCCAATTTAGTGTTATTTGCATTAGGAACTTTATTTTTTTGGTGGTTATGATAACTAGCATTGTCCATTACAATTACGCTTTCCTTAGGCACATTGGGCAAAAGGACAAATTGGAAAACCCATAAACAATTTGGAACCCATCAATCCTCAGAACCAGCATGTAAAATTGTAATTATTTTCCCCTTGTGCGTTGGAGCTTTGGTTTGGCATTTTCTTGAAGTATTCTACCCATCATTTTGCTGGCGTCTCATGTGTATCGAACTATGTTTCATCAAGGTAGATCATGGGACGATTTTCTAATCGGTATTTTTTTTATATAGTTTAAGTAGTCAAACCATCATCGTCACAATCGTTATGATTCCATTAATATTTGTATTTTGAGGAGGCACAATGATCACTATCTTGCCAAGAACGCCACATTTTTTGCATGTTTGGAATAACAAAAAATTCGATCAAAATTATAGAACTGCACTGTTTAAGAAAAGAATGCGAACTAAACTAGAATTTTTTGAAACTAGTAAACCAGATATAAAATGAATTTTATCTTTTTATCTGTTATTGTATTAGGCACGGCCCTGTTTACTTCTTTTGCAGCTTTGCCAGGTATCGTTTACAACAGGGGTTGTTAACAGTTTATTGCAGACATTCGGTCAACGATACATTTTGAACCGTACTATACTAGAATTTTTGACTTATATAATCTTATCCTACTTAAAAAGTGCAGATACATATTTGATTGCCTCATGATAATATTTCTGTGTGGAAACTTGTGATGGAGCACTACACAAGACTAATTTTAGAAAAAATAAATAGAAATTCGCCCCAAATTGTCAAAATGTTAATGGCTATTTTGTAACCCTTGCATATCCGCCCTAATTTTTTGATCTGTTTCATTGTAACTATTTTTTATTACCAAAAGTTCAAAGAAAAGAAATCCGCTACAAAGACATTTGAAACCACCGTGATCTCACTTCTAAAGAAGGTAACAAAAGGTGAGTAAAACATGTATTTAAAGGAACTTATTATTTAATAAACTTAAAGAAATTTACCGCTAGACACAAAATGACTAGTTTGGATGATTTTTAATCTGATAAATTGAATCATCTCCTGATGATGGTAACATGGTTAGTGAAACGCGCGTCAAGAAATGAAAAACAAGTGATTTGGTGTGAACTAAAACATGACAAAATATCTTGAATTAGTTGATTTTGTCTGGCAGATATTGTATTCATAACATGGTCTATAAAAAATGAAATTTCTACTCTAGAATTCTGGACATTTAGAGGCATAATATGCAATGGTTGTTTCGTGGCCCGTAACGACAATAGTCAAAATAGAATGGAATGGAATAGGGCTACTGTGAGGTTACAAATATCAACTGAAAAAATATTTAAAAATGCTCATTACTCCTTTTTTTACAGTAACATATATTTTTTATACCTGTTATAACTTTTTGAATGGAAAAGAATCTTGTGTTCTGTCATTATGGCACAAAATAAAACTAAAACGTTTCTTATTCCTAGTTGTTGAAATAATAAATTCACTGATGTGTGCGTTACAGGTAAAGATGGGGATAGTGGAGGTTGTAAAGCCTGTCTATCACCAGCACCAATACTGAAAATTAATATTAATATAAAAC
This sequence comes from Cosmopolites sordidus, assembly GCA_031761425.1. NCBI lineage: Eukaryota > Metazoa > Arthropoda > Insecta > Coleoptera > Curculionidae > Cosmopolites > Cosmopolites sordidus. The sequence goes on from JARFXV010000040.1 coordinate 142,030, forward strand.
ATTTATATAAAGGATTGCAGTTAGAACATACCTAAATCTCACTTGGGGACCACCAGGAGGAGGTACTTGTATACAACCTAAAATGTTGCCTACTAAGGTTTCTAGAGGCACAGGTATATTTTCTATATACACACAATATATTATACCAAGACAATTCTAAAACATACATATTTAGAATAATCAAATAATACAGTAACTTGAAGTTCACCACTCACTCTAAAAGTTTCTACATAATCTAGTCTGGAAACCAACACCAAACACTTTGGTGCATACATTATACTACTATGAGATATTGTTGGAAGTATAGGCTTGAGAAGATTTGAATCCCCATCAACTGTATCCTCTTCCTGAAACAGTATTTGATATTTCCAACTATAAATTTTCCTACATTAGATTATTTTACCTCGTCAACTGGTTTACTAGGAGTTATTGAAACAGTTTCATTAAAACAGAGACAAGCACAGTAGTGTCGGTTTGCGTCTATATCTGTAAGAACGGATACGAAGAACCTTGGTTCTTGTCTTTCTGTTGATAAAGTCCATCCTTGTGGCTGACAAAACTTTAAAAAATTGTACTGTTAATAATATGTTAGAACCCATTTAAAACTGGTTTTCACCCATTCTATTCCTTCTATAAATGGCGTATCTGGCCAGTCCTTTTCGGGAAATCTCTGGAGTATTATACCACTACCTACAATTATTTTATCATTTTTATAAGAGGTAAAGAAATCATTTAAGTACCTACTTTCTTTTTCATTATCATACCCCACAATGACAAAATAGTCAGCTAGCCTGGACATTTTTATTTATCAATTTTTATCAACAACCTGCACATTCCTTTTAATCTCATTTTTACAGGGGATCCACAAAACACTTTTCTACACGGAAAAATACTCCAGTGACTCAAATTAATTTGTATAACCTATTGCAATCGGAAATTAAATTTTATATTAATATTCATTTGATTTTGTACAACGTCCGTACACATAACTTCAACGTTTGTTTATTTTAACGAGTTAGCCACACCCTAAAATTATTTGTAATTTCTAAACAAAAATCTTTACGCCATTTTTACACGAACAACTTTAAACTAATTTTGACAGTTATAACTACTGACAACTCGATGACATGCGTATTTTGACAATTATATTTATTATTGTCACAATGTTGCCATAGTTTATAATAAATTAGAGTCATTGTGGTTTTCAGTACTTGAACTGAAATGAACCTTTATTAAATTAATTTTAAATGGTAAAATTCATTAAGTTTGGACAAAAATATTGAATTGAAATTGGTAAGGCAATATGAGTGAGACTTTTTTCTTTATATTATAAGTGGGTATATAATAAAATAACAATAGAAAAAATCAACTATTGAAGATAAAATAGATTAGACGTTCTCGATTGAAATCTGATTTTTTTTTATTTAGACAGAGAAAACTATTAGTTTTGTCTCTTTCTGGTTTCTTTGTTAAGGTTGGGAATAGTTGTTGTTTTTCTACCCAATCAGCTGATGTCTGTTATGTTCAGATGACAGTTGTTGGCAAGTGATTGCTCTGGAACGTAAATGTTTATTTTAAAAATAGCCCTGTATAATTAATTATCCAATCTTTTTTCAATAATACGGGTAAATTTATAGTCTGTAGTTTTTGTTAAAACAACTCTTGTTGTCGCGTGTGTAGGATATCGTCTTAAGAGAAAACAAGAAATGTTTCTTTTGTGTTGCGAAATGACGCAGTTGTGTTCGTAGTAAAATTTCCTTTTCGATATCATAGTTTGCGTAAGTATTACGATGATATACTTTTTATTTTGTGGCATTTAATCGTTCCATCATTTCTCTTAATCAAGAATGCCTAGATGCGTCCTTGAAATGTTCAAGTTCACTCTGGTCAGGTTGTTTTGGTTCCACACCCTTGTATTTGTTGCCAAACAAATTTTGCACATTTTGAATTTTCAAGGTTTTTGTGCCTTTCAAAACATCGTTGGCAACATTACAAATCTAAACTGAGTTTAAGTTTGTAACAAATGTTTTAACATTACACAACTGTATATTTAGTTTTTTAAATATCATATTTTATTTGTTAACAGAATAAACTATTAAAATGATCACAAAATATAGGTTTATATTTCAAAACTATTTATTATTTATAATATTTTAAATACATATTATAATGCAGCTTTTAATACTTTTAAACTATACAGGTCGGAATCTATAAATTGATATTTTTCTTTCATGATTTTTTATGTTTGTAGAATATATTTTATAATTATCAATATGTAAGGTACAGGTAGAGGAAAGTGGACTTTTTATAAATAAATATGTTTTTTACCAATATTATTAATTCTGGCCACAAAAAATATTTTTTACATAAGTTTATTTTTTAATAATTCGTAGAAAAACTTATTCTTCCTTACTTCATATTGTGACGGTATATGTTTGTTTTACATTATTAATCCTTTTATTATTATTTTTTTAAATTTCTAATAGTTTAAGTATAGCCTATGTACAGTTCCAATTTTTTCATTGATTTCTGACATTTTTTAATGCACTTATACTTTTTATTATCTTAAAATGAATTAGTATCTACTACCAATAATTTATATCAAAATCTTAATAAAGTTAGGCTATATCGAATTATTAGTTAGAGCGTTAGAATTATATAGAATTCTAACGCTGCTAATAATTTACAAATATAATTAAAATATTTCAAGAATGCTTAAAAAGAGAATATTTTTTTGAAAATATTGAAATGGTATTGATAAGCAATGAATTTTTACTTTTATTTTTTGTTGATATAAAGAAATGACGAACATGTTTGAACGTATCTTGATTGTAAACTGTTGATTGAGATATGGTATTTTATGTTTATTAGAACTCTTCGCCGGTTTGGAGTTGTTTGTAGTGTAGTGATATTTCTAGTGTATTATTTTCTGTAGTATATAGCGTATAATTTAGAAAACCAGGTAACAAACATTACCTCATAAAATAGTGGTAAACTCTTTTTTTTCATTTTTCAATTAATGCTGCCAAACGTACGAAACGCAGAAGTGTATTTACAAGTTCTTAATAGCCTGTTTAATATACTAATCACTTAAATCAAAATATATGCGGACTGACAAAAACAAATTTGGAATAATCCAATATAATTCCCTTTTACTGGTATAAACTAATGTTAGTCTTCTGACTCTAGAAATACCTGCTGGAGTCTATTTTAAGTTGTCTACCGGGCGAAGCAGAAAGTTATATTTTTGTTAAAACATATTAACGATATATTAAGAGGGGAGTATTATCGTGGTATAGACCAATTATTTATTCCAAAATACATTGACACGAATGATATGGGAACATATTGTGGTCATTGATACATATTTGTCTATTGATATAGGATATATTGTCCATGTGCAAGGTCTTGCAATTGGGTTCTCGTTTTGAACGCGTTCTCTGGTTTCTTAGTGGTTATTTTCTCTGGATCTTTCTTTTCAAAATATTTCCATTTAATTTTCACTGTTTTTGTAAATTGCATGTAAATTAATTACTTACAAAATAAACCATTGTTAAAAACACAAGTTATATTACTCTTTAAATTGATTGGTATAAGTATTCTTATATTTTTTTTTTAGACGGAAACAATGTCGGCGGACTCTCCAAACCACACACGATCAGAACAAACATCTGCAATGCAAAATGTAATCACCCCTCAACCAGTTACTGATCCAACTATTCTTGATAGTGTGGCAGGTAACATTTTAATCTGATATTGAAATTGGAGGACACAATGTGAGAGAAACATTTCAGGTTTTATTAATGAAGTAGTTCCAACAGCCGGTAATGACACGTTCGATATAAAAGACCAAATACAGTGGGCCAGATTTGAGAATTTAGATTGGGACGAATCAAATTTTTCCCTCAACAATGAAACTCCAATTCCATCAAGTCTAATATTAGTTTTAGGATATACCAATGGCATTCAAGTAGTATTTTTCATATTCCCATGCAACTTTTTGTATGAAGAAATATATTTGAAGGTTTGGGCAATACCAGCTAATGGAGAAGCCTTAGAACTATTCTCGTGGCGTCACGGTTCTGTGAAAGTACTCAGAATATTACCAGCTCCTTATGAAGTGGGTTCCACTAACAAATTAGATGTTTTCGAATCAAAAAGACCATTAGTCGCTTTGGTAGATGTTGTCACTCATGGTTCCTCAGCTGGTTCATTAAATTTCTATTCATTAAAAACAGGAGAACAGGTATTACCAGGTGTGGCGGTTAATAATTCTTAATTTTGTCATAAAAATAAACATGTTCAATTTTGGAGAAAGGTAAAAGATGGTTTATTCAAAGTATGCGCCATTGCTAGCCGCACATTTTTCCCATTTCTCTGGCAATTTGTAGATGCCCTCCCAAAATAAACCAAACATCTTTTGGGGTGATCCAGTCATCAAGCCATTTTTCGACATCTCCGTAATTGTTGAAATGTTTTATGGAAAGTGCGTGAGACATTGATGAAAATAAGCAGTAGTCGAAAGGATCGGGTGAGTACCCAGCGTTCCCAGCCAAATACAGAAATGGTGTCTCTGACCACTTTTGCTGTGTGTGATAGGGCGTTGTCGTGCTGTAAAATCATCTTTCCGTATCTTGTAACCCATTCTGGTCGCCTTTCGATCAATGCATGGTTCAAATAGATCATTTGTTGACGGTAGTGAACGGTATTAAATGTTTTACCTGGTTTCAGAAGCTCATGGTACACGACATCCTTCTGATCCCACCAAATGCACCGTATTGCCTTATTTCCAAAGCGATTTGATTTTCTACATTTTGGGTTATCAAAATATATCCATTTTTCGTCTCCAATCACGATTCGATGCAAAAAAGTTGCTTTCATGCCGAGAAAGCAAAAATTCGCATACTGTTTTTCGCTTTTCCAACTCTCTGTCGTTCAGCTGGTGTGGTACCTATTTTCCTGCCTTCCGGGTCTTTCCCATGACATGCAGACGATCACAAATGGTTCGGCGACCAACATTTAACTTCTCTGCCATTTGTTGTTGACTTTGAAATTGTTTCGGTTCGCCCCTTTTGATCGTCTAAACCAACGCCACAAGCGTCTTGCGTTGGGATATTGTCACAGTAAGTTTCCACAAGTATTCGATGAGCTTCACTCACGTTATTCTTTTGATTGAACAAGAAACGCAGTACGTACCGCAAATACCCTTTATTTGGCGTTAAACTTGACACGAAGAAAATATGATGCTAACTCGAAACCGTCTAAACATCAATGGCGTTTTGGAAGGTACAGTCTTAGCAACAAAATCAAATAGATTAGATTGTGAACCGATTCTTGTTTCTAGCGCCATCTCTTAAAAAAAATTAAGAATCATCAACCGCCACACCTGGTACACTAAAAACAACTTAATTCAGTTATATAAAAGAAAGTCGAATTTTTGGAAGAAAAAAATACAAAAAATGTTTCTTAAAATACTATTACTGTCCAATGTTCAACAAAGTTTTCAGAATTAATGATTTTTGTTTATTGTTTTGTTTAGGTGAAGCAAATCAAATTTAAGAATCAGATTTTGGACGTTTTGGCCAATCGTCGGTCTGTTATCATAACTTTCCCTGAGAAAATCGCAGTTTTCGACGCTTTTACATTAGAAGATAAACTCTCGGTGACTGGATGTTATATCAGTCCTGGGATACAGCAGAACCCTGTTGCTTTGGGCCCGAGGTGGTTGGCATACGGCGACAAAAAATTGGTAGCATCCAGAAGAAGCAGTGGGGGTAATGAAGGAGAAGGGGTTCAGGTAAGTTTAATTAGGATGGAAAATGTTTTTTTCCTCGAAAATAAAATGTTTACAAGAATAGTAAGCTTTGTTGTCTAATAGAACTCATTCATTTATAAGACAATATAAGAAATAAAAAAGAAAAAACGAACAAAAGATACAAAATAACTTTACTACAATAATAAAAAATATGAAACAATAAACAATATAGAAAGAAACAGCAATAATAGAATACATAACCACTTACTACCATCCAAGTATTGGACTTTTCCTCATCTTGTTTTCATTAGAATTTCTCTTTCAAGAGAAAGAGAAATTCAACCTAACAAAAATATTAGGTTGTTGTTGGACAGCTACTTAACCACCTTTTTAGCTATCTTCCTATCTGCCTTCTACTATATGACTTATTATTTTTTTATTGACTTATACTATTATTTATTTCTCTTAGTGTAATGCTTTGATCGATCTTAATACTTTCATTTCTAGGTTGTTAATTTTTTGCTTTGTTCTTTTTGTGTTAACAATGGCTTCAGTGGCCTGTGTTAATATTGCCTTATCATTATCATTATTTTGTACATTTTGTTTTTCCTCATTATAATCACATATTTATATCTCCATATCGAGTCTCTAAGGCATCTACTTAGCCGGTCGCGTTGGTGCGGCGGTAAGAGCGCCTGCTTTGCCGAATCCGCGCTGGAGCGATAGCTGGTTCGATTCCAGCGCTCGGATGGTTATTTTTCTTTCTTCTGTCCGTTTATCTTTCCTAAATGTTTGTGATTGTTTCTAGGCAAGAGTGTAAAATCCGACTACGAATTACCCCTCAGTCACGCCAGTTAAAGGCTGGGTAAGGCCGGATGCCTTCTGAGAAGTGTTCTACGTTGGTCACTCGCCAGTCGGTAGGTTTCCTGATAGACGTATGGGTAGGCACATAACCAAGGGTTTATAACCCGAGGGGGGTGCTGGCCTGGGTTTGTCGGAAGCTGATGACCGTGGTTCGGAACCCACGTTAAGCTGTAGGTCCAGTCGCTAAATAGCCTAGTTGCTGATGCGCCTCTAACCCAAACACTTTACTTATTTACTTTGCATCTGCTTACTTTGGATGCTTTTGTTGCATATCTTGTTACTTAAAGATTTCTTTTGCTAGTGATCTTTATTCATAGGTAATTAAAAGAAGGGGGACTTGGGGTTAAAATTTGCACTTTATTAGTGGAATATTAGGATTATTTGGAAGCTGTTATTCATGTTAATGGGATTACTACAAAATACTAAATAAATCAGGTTCAATGGAAATTGATTTTTTTTTATTGCTACTGGTACTTGTATGCAAATAGTTTTTTGTTACAAAACCTCATTGCTCAATACATTGAACTTTTTGCTAAAATATTGTAGATATAGGCAAATGGAAGAGTATGACAGATCTTGTGATTTAAGGCCACATTTGCAGATTAACCAGCGCTAACAAATAAAGACAGTCAATATGAATTTTATATGTTGTATTTTGAATATTAAGTCAGGTTAAGCACTTTATTTTGATTGACAAAGGCAAACATTTTACCCTGTAATTTAGAACTTCCCATCTAAACATCAATATTAGTTCTAGTCGACTAACTAATAGAAAGGTGTTGTATTGTTATCAAGTCAGTAAATACATTTCAATTAGCTTAATCCAGACAAGGTTTTTCAGGATATTGTCATATATGGTTCTTTAACTCATATGCAGAGCATAGGGTTTCAATAAAAGCACACCATCTGGTTCTCTGTTTGGTTCTGGTCTCGTAACCAGAGCTTTGACTTCTTGCCAGGACTTATTCACTTTTTTCAATTCATCATGGACAGTTCTTCTCCAAGTTTGTGCGGGCCTTCCTATACCTCTTCTACCCTGCCGATTCCAGTCCAATTCTATTTTACCTATAGAGTTGCTTTGCTTCTGAGTGTGTGCTCAATCTAGCCCTACTTTCCAAGTGCTATCTTGTTTTCAATTTTCTATTGATTCGCCTTCGTTTCGAATTTTGTCCAACCAGAATATTCGGAATATTTTCCGCAAGCATTTATTTGTGAAGTTTGTTATTGTCTTCGTTATTTTCCACCTTTCACATCCGTAGAGCAAGACAAATCTAACATTGGTGCTAAATATATACGGAGTTTTGTTTCCGTGGAATATTGTGTTGATTGACACAGATGCCAGCGCTCCAAAAGATTCTTGAATTTTTCGTATTCTGCTTCTGATATGATCTGCACCTCCATTCTTTGTGAGAATACTACTCAAGTATATAAAACTCTCCACATCTTCTATTGGTGATCGTTGAGGATACAAGGGGTAAAATTTGTAGTGATGATCAGGATCATCGTCAGCCAAGTGTGAACGTTTTGAAGGAGCAATTCCTCCGTTTTTGAAACGTTGGAATCGTGCGTGGCATTATAATAGTACTGTTAGAGCAAACCATTGTGGTTGTAATTAACCAACTAATAATTGTTTAATAGCATCAAATGTTGTGATTCTTATAGAGTTCTCTCTTTTTAAGTTCATACCCTTTAGGTATATATATATTTGTTAGTAAGTTATTAGTATAGTTATTTGTTTCTGGATTTCTACTTAGTAATTCTGATATTTATCAATATACCACGTAGTGGTCCGACCTTTTTTTATATGGATAGGTATGATTCATCTGGACTTTCTAAGAATGAGTGTTCCTCTATTAATATATCTAGTTAATATTGAAAGTATGTTTATAAATAATGAAATGTTCGTGGTCCATATTTTGAAAAAACGGCTAGTATTTAACTCAAGGCCACCCGTCCTATTGTTTTCTTAGTTAACGAGTTAACGATTCCCTAGGAATGTTTTTTTCGTTATAATTGGCAAAATGTCATTGTTGATTATTTTATTATATAAAATAATTTTATTTTAAAAAATCCGACAATTTTATTATATTTGAACACCAGCAAATCTAGTAATTTTATCATGCAAAACAAAATAGCGTATCCATATCAGTTGCATACGAGACAGTATTATTTAAGGAATTTAACCGTTATTATTTACTATTTACATCAGGAAAGAATATTTGTATACTGACGTCTGAACATATTACTGGTTATATCGGGATTAAGGTGACCACAGGTCAAACAACAACGATAACATTGCATTTTACGACAGTATAATGACCCGATCACGCATTCTTGATTTTTACAGAGCTACACGGCTACCGTTCTACACGCGGCCAAATCATTGGGACGAGGCCTTCGAGAATTGGGGGATGCAGTGGCCTCCAGCTTGACGGGGAACCAAACTACTAAACTGGGTACTTCCCCGAACAGTCCTCAAGCCGGTGGATCAGCCGACATTCCCCAAAAGGGTATCGTAACTATTCTGGACATTGAGGTGTGCTAGGTGAATCTAGTTGACGATGTTTGGAGTAAAGGTTAATATGATTGCAGAGTCCTGCAGCTCAAAACGCCGATGGATCATTGCATGCTGAATCTGTGGTAGTTCATTTTGTAGCTCATACTGAAGCCATAGTATGGCTGCAGTTTGGGCCTTGCGGAATGTTACTGCTGACGGCTGATAAGAGAGGGCACGATTTCAACTTGTTCCGCATCAATCCTCACCCGTTAGGATCCGCTTTGGCAGCTGTACATCATCTATATACACTTCACAGAGGTAATTAATACGCATGCGTGATTTTTAAAAAGAGATGCAATTATGATTCTGTAAGAAAAGCTAAGAGATATTTGTATGCATTGTCTTTAATTAGTAGCTTTGCTGAATTATCCGACGAGGATCAATGAACAACCCCTTATGTTTCCCTCCACAGAAAAGACTGTAACTAAACATGATTACTGCTGGCCTACTAATAGAAAACGTGTTTAATTTCGAATGTAAAGGGTTGTCCAATAAGACTGTCAGAATTAAAATTATGCACAATGTTAAATACAAGTGGTACTCCGGTAATTTTTATTTTATCTTGAAGAACAAATAATGGTTTTATGTTTTGAAAATAATGTAGTTCAAATATTCCCCTCGGTTTCGTTTCGTGGGATGCATTCTAGAGATCCAATCTTGGGGAAAAATTATCTTTTCCGACGAAGCGCACTTCTAACTTAATGGGTTTGTGAATAAACAACTGCAGAATTTGGGCCGATGAAAATCCTCAAGTGAATCAGGAGTTACCTCTTTATCCTCAGAAAGTAACTGTTTGGTGCAGTTTTTGGGCCAAAAGATTGATAGGGCCTTATTTTTTTGAAGACGATGGAAATTGTGTTATTATTAATGGTGAATAATATATTTGATGATATATACTGATAAATGTGGATATAAACAATGTTTTCTTCCGACAAGACGGTGCTACTTGTAACACATCTTGCCATACAATCGATTTTTGCAAGAAAAGTTTCCTGGGCACGTTACTTCGCGAAATGGTATAGTTTACTGGCCACTAAGATCATGCGATCTTGCATCCTTGGATTATTTTATGTAGGGGTATGTTAAGTCTCTGGTTTACAGAAATAAACCCCGAAAAATTCTTAATATTAAACGAAACATTCAGGCCACCATTAAAAATATAAATTCCACCGGACGAAGCCAAGGGGAATATTTGAACGACCATTCTTTGACCTGTTCTTTAAAATAAAATAAAAATTGCCGGATTATCACTGACAGGTATCATTGAGCCTCGTTTTAAACTTCCACTCTTTATGGAAAACCTTTTAACGGCGACACGTAATCATTCATTTTTCTTTATTTAGGAGACACGTCTGCAAGAGTGCAAGACATGTGCTTTTCATTTGATTCTAGATGGGTAACGGTGTCGACTCTTCGTGGTACAACTCACGTCTTTCCTATCACTCCATATGGGGGTAATATTGGAGTAAGGACTCACACTACGCCTCATGTTGTAAACAAAATGTCAAGGTAATTCTTTAATTTATTGGGTTGTTCCATAAATTTCCGCCGGTTTTTTATCAAAAAGTTTTACTCAAAAAAGCAATAATTATAATAAATGAATCAGTGATGTATTCTCCATCATTGTTCATAAGTAGGCCACGACCTGCCCCCACCTTTCGACCAATTTATTGATGCCGTTTCACCAAAAATCACCAGGTCTTGACTTGGAAGAAATTGTTAAGCCAGTTTTTGAAGCTCTCATCGTTGGCGAAGGTTACGCCCCCCATTTTGTCGGACAGCGAGCGGAAGAGAATATGGCGGATGCGGAAGAACCCCTCATTTGAGATCATTCAGAGCCTCCTTGACGATATTTGCTATGTGAGATGTCGTGGAGCAAAATGACTTGGCCTTGTGGATCGCGTTATTTCATTTGAATAACCTCATTTACACAGTGCAGCTGGGCGAGGTAGCGTTCCTTGTCAACCGTCTTGTTCTTCTCTAATATTTCCCAATACACGAAACCCTTTCATTTCTACCAAATGCAGATCAAGGTCTTCTTGGGATGGAGATCTTGCTTAACTCTACTCTCGCCTTTGACGTCCCTCTTCGATCACGCACTCCTTCATTTGCTTCATATTGACGTAGATACACCATTTCTCATCTCCCATGATGATTCTGTACACGAATCGTTGCTTGGACCGCGTGTTTCTCGGTGCCGGGCGAGATTTTGAGCGTTTTATTGTGGCGATTTTCCTTGTTATCATCGGTTAGTTTATGTGGCACCCAAGCTCTGGGTTCTTGAGGAAATATCATAGATTACAGATATCGAGATATTGTCGCAGTCCATCTTCTCAGCCAATTCTCGAGTGGGAAGATCTTAAGTACAAAGATCTTAAGCAAGAATGGTTCACAGTCAAAGGTAAAAAAAAGTCAAAAAGTCACAAAGATAATCAAAAATGTGGGATCAGTAGTAGATAAGCAAAAAGCTATCTAAGCCAATCCAATTAAAATCAACAGCAGAATAGGACATGCAACAACAGCATTTGCACAGTTGAAATGGTGATTCTGGAAGTCGACCAGCATATCCACGAAAACTAAAGTTCACCTCTTTTCGGACGCTAATTCTATCAATACTTCTGTATGTTTCAGAAACATGGACACTGATCAAATAAGATATCAATAAATTAGAGGCTTTCCAAATGCTATGCCTACTCCATATACTGAAAATGTCACTTCTACCACGCGGAAATGAAACAAACAGAGAATTGTGCGCCAAACAGCCAACAGTCGATGGAGAAATTGAAAAGACAAACTTCAGTGATTTGACCATGAATGTCGAATGGAACCTAACCTGCTACCGCTTAACGTTCTCTGACGAGAAAGACTAGCCAACTAGAAAATTAAACTAACCACCCTCAGGAAAACCTGGCTGAAGCAAATACAACAGGTCTTAAGAAATCAACGATTTAATGATAAACGAAGCTAGAAATATCACCCAATCAGCAACTACCAGCCAAAGAGGAATATAACAAGAAGAATATTAGCTTTTTGAATTTGGTTTTTGACTTCTTTTTTTTATCTCTGTAGAGCATTTCATCCTACTGAACTCGTTACTCCACGATGATGCCGCTTCCATAATTTGATCTATACTTATGTCGTCAATTTTTATCATACATCCAATAGGTATTGTATTAAACTTTTTAGGTGTTGCGTTAAATCTGCGGATTAATCTTTGCAAGTTGTCTTTATTTCGACCTATAAACATTGCATCATCTACGTAGCAGACCATTTTGATTTATTTGTTTTCCATTTTATAATATGCCCTTCATTAATATTTTTTATCACTTCATTCATAATGAAATTGAATATTAAAGTGCTAAACGTTCTAATATTTTTTTTTCTGAAGAGATAAGGGACGTCATAAGTCCTTCGTGGACGATGAAAATCGTTACCACGAAGCCTGATATATAATACCCGCAAATTTCATATGTATTAAACACATACTTGGCGACCACTGCTTCAGGATAATGTCCCCGTCCCCCACGATGAGAATTGTTTCGCATTATTTAGTTGAAGGGCAGGTTACGGCGATCCACCGTTCTCTTTATTCGGCTTATTGGTCCCGACAGAATTTCCAATCCTCTGAAAAAAAATTTCAAAAGGCATTTTTTTTTTTATCTAGAATAAAGTAAATCGTTGTTGTTGAATAACGTACATTGAGAGAGGAATGAACTGTTCAGAATCATCAATACGTTGTTGTTTTTGGTCCGCTATGAGCAAACGCGGTACCCATTTCTATAGCAATTTACTCATTCACAAATGTCATGCAAAATGGTGTAAACACTTCCTTTGTATATCTTCTTGATATCAGCTATCTCTCGCAGCCTTACTTTACGGTTTTGCAAAATAATTTTATTAATTTTTCTGATGTTGTCTGGTATAACCACCTCATTTGGACGTACAAAGCGTTCAACATACCAATCAATTATGGTTGATTTTCCTGCTACAGAGTCCGGGTAATGTTTGCTTCAAGGGTATTTTTCTTCATCAAAATGATGGTTAATCAACACCGGAAATTCTATTTGTTTCATTGTTTTGGATATAACAAAAGTAGTGTCTCTAAAAGCACAACTCAAAATCTAGTAGATAGATGGTCATGAAATTTGGAACACATGGTAAGGATTTGGATATGTCAGACGTGGACTTATTGACCGATGTGTTAAATATTCTATTCATCGAGATTTCTATGCTTCCTGAGCAACAAAAAATATTTTAAAAACTCCACTTAAACACATTTCATTATTTGAAAGAAATAATTTTCGTTGTTTGCCTTATCATATTTTTTCAACAATATTTTTAAGATGATTCTCATCGAAGTCGGAAGGTCGACCAGAGCGGTGTGTGTCGTCTAGGTCGAAGTTGCCATATTTGAACTTGGCAAACCAATCTCGAGCAGAGCGATCGGCTATAGCGTCCTCGCCATATGCGGCCATATGTCTCGAACTGCTTCTGTAGTTTTTTAACCACGACAAAAGGCGAAATATAGCAAATGTCCAAAATTAAGTTTTTTTACTGCCTGAAATTTCCATTTCAAAAGCATGAAAGTTGTAGAGTAAGAAAAGGGCTTTCAAAAACATATATACATTTGGCCAAACAAAATGGAGAAAAAAGAAACTAATTATGAAAACGGCGGGAACTCATGGAACATCCCAATATATTTATATATATAATAATATTATTAATTTATATGAAATAACAGTATTACATTTTTTGTGTTGATTAGAATGCAAATTATTCTTTTACTAAATAAAATTTCCTCAGGTATATACATTTGACTACAACTGGCTTGAGATTGAAATTGAGTCATTGATTTTTTATGCTCTATGATATATTCTTCTACAGATTCCACAGATCAGCAGGTCTAACGGCTGAAGGTCGATCCAATAGTCCAGTATCAATGTTCGACACACCCATCACCTCAAACTTTCCATATCATAATCCTCGTTTTGCTCCTTTTCCACATCCTACAGTTATAAATCCTCTGGCACAATTAAGACAACCAGTTTACATGCAGAATATAGGTACTCCAGCACCACGCCAAGGTAAACTTATTCATAAACATAATTAAAAAGAGATTTATGGATCTTATTTTGAGCAGGTCGTCAAAGACTGACGTCTTCTTCAGAAGACAACATCGCTCTTCGGATAACCGCTTGCTTCGCTCAAGCCCGCGCATGGATCGATTCATTGCCACTACAAAGAGAAACTGCTTTGAACAAGAGTGTTAAACCAGTTGATTCATTGTTTGTAATGAATTGTCACGGGACTTTGGTTCAGTACGATTTGGAGCCACATTGCGCGAGTAATATTCCAAAAGAAAGAATATGTGATGATTCTCCCATCGAGCTGACAGTTATCGCAAAAGCCCAGGTAAATACAGAAAAAGATTATTGTTTTCAATATTTTGGAAATTTTTGCAGAAAATGGCAGGATTTTTAGTGCTTGTTTTATTAATTGCATTAACATCATCAAATAATGATCAAATTTAACACTAATTTAGGAAATCGGTATCTTATCCCAGTTCATGGCTTTCTTATGATTTGATAGTTCTATGAATGTTTAGTGCTGTATTGTTTACATTTCTAAATAGCATTACTTTATTAAGAGAGACTAATAATGAAATAAAAGAGGTAGCCAAAAGAGCCAGTCTAGAAATAAATACAGACAAAACAAGGTGATGAAAAACTAATCCAAGAAGAGAACAGAACTGGATGATCAGCTAAGACAACATTAAAGTTGTGAAGGAATTTATGTATCTGGGAAGCAAACTAGAGGAAACATCACAGGAGATATCAGAAATCTTATGAAGAGTAATAAAACTACTTACTCCCTGTCTAGATCTAAACTAATACAAAGGAACATGAAAGTTAACATCTATAAAACGCTCATTCGGCCAGTAGTCATTTATGGCTTTGAGGCATGGACCCTTACAAAGAAAACCGAAGGGATACTTGCAGTATTTGAAATAAGAGTACTCGGAAGGACTTTTGGTGCTGTGAATGATAATGGAAATTGGAGGATCAAGTGTCACTTCAAACTCAAACAATTATACAAAGATCTCGATATTATAGACTATGCGAGAATTCAGCGACTTAGATGGCCGGGACACGTGATGAGATTGCCAGAAAGTCAAATACCAAGGAGAATCTTGGAGGGATGAATAATGGGAAACAGAAAAAGAGGTAGGCCAAAAACATGGTAGCAGGAAGGACTATGTAAAAAGAGATTCTGAAGAACCACTGCACGTCAAAAACCAGAAACGGGCTGCTGGAAATCGATCCGGTGGAGGCTCACTGACAGGCTGTAGTACCTCAAGAAAAAGAAGATGATTCTGATGATTATAACGCAAATATCATGATTTCACATAAAATTCCAATTTCAATAGCTTCCAAAACACAAAGTCTAGCTTGAATTTCATCCTAACACCAGAGACTTCAATGCAAATAAAAATAATTGCTGTTATTGATTTGTTTATAGTGGAGATTGCAGCGTCAACCTATATCTGTTGATAGACCTCTTCCGGTTCCCCATCAAAATTTGATATTTGTTAACTCTACAATCTCTACTGTTAAGAAGAAAATGGAAAATGGTAAGTAGATGTTTCATTTATTCATTGTTATCAATGTTTTGATTAATCTTTAGCAGGTAATGATGATGATTGGTTGTCTCAAGTTGAAATTATAACCCACGCGGGTCCACACAGAAGACTTTGGATGGGGCCTCAATTCACCTTCAAGACTTACACCACAACTCATGGGTAAGTATTAGACACAGTGTAAAATAAGTTATTTAGAGTAAGTTGTTTTTTTAGAACGCCAATGTCGTTGGCAGATGCCCAACCCTTGGATTTAAACAGGTCCAAACCAGTAAATATGCCCATAACAAAAGCGAATGCCATACTGATCGAGTCAAGTTCAGCGAGTAGCAGCGAACAATCTCTCCTGGACATTTACAAGAAGAACTGTGAAGAGATGGGGGCAGCTGGTGAGCATCAGGTAATTTTGATTCTCATTCGAAGTTTGCGGATTAGATTATAATCCAATAATATTTTTTCATTTTGGTGAATTTGCGCTGCTGTTATAACTTTTCCTGCTTTCCTTTTCAGAAGTTCGGATTTTAGTCACTATGTAATCTTCTGTTGATGTAGAGTGGTGGCATATTGATATTCTGACATATTCATTATCAGCTGATGCAAATTTTTGTGTGTGTTTTTGCTGTATATCCATTTCCAACT
Source organism: Cosmopolites sordidus (assembly GCA_031761425.1). Classification (NCBI taxonomy): domain Eukaryota; kingdom Metazoa; phylum Arthropoda; class Insecta; order Coleoptera; family Curculionidae; genus Cosmopolites; species Cosmopolites sordidus. The sequence goes on from JARFXV010000040.1 coordinate 158,482, forward strand.
GCACCATATAAGTAAAATATGAGAACATGAATAAGCTTCTTCTTCCTCTGCTGCTACAGCCAGTCAGTGACCCTTGACCTTTTTCAAACTTTGCCTCCAACTGGATCGATCTCCAACAGTTCCTTACCATTTTTTGATGACTCAGTAGTTCTCTCCGTGATTTTCCTTTGTATTCGATTTTCTGGCATTCTCGCCACTTGTTCCGCCCATCTGAGTCGCTGAACCCTCACATAGTCTACAACATCTAGATCTTTGTAACAATTGCTTGAGTTCAAAATTATACCTAATCCTCCAAATTCCATTATCATTCACAGCATCAAAAATTATCTCTACTCTTTCAAATATTGCAAGCATCTCTTCTGTTTTTTTTGTAAGGGTGTATGTCTTGCAGACAAAAGTAACACAAGTAACCAAATTACTGTTTTATAGATACTAACTTTTCTGTTGCTTTGTATAAGTTTAGATCTTAGGACTGAATACAGGGAGTAAGTAACTTTGTTACCCCTCACAATATGATTTCTGATGTCTCCTGTGAGGTTGTTTTATTCAAGTTTCTCTCAATTTATGTAAATTCCTTCACAACTTCAATATTGTCATCGCCAATTATCCAGTTGTGTTCTCTTCTTCAATTAATTATTTTTCCATCACCTTTCTTTTGTATATATTTAAATCTAGATCGACCCTTTTGGGTTATATCCTACGATCTGTTTGTCTTAATTTATCATTATTCCATTTATGTCTGTCAGTTTTGTTGATGGCTTTGGTCAGTTCTATGTTAAACAGAACTGGTGCCAATCAAACGCTCCGTCGCAAATCTCCAATCTCAAATTCTAACGTGATGTGTTGTTAGATTTTTACTATTGCCTTGGCCTTAAGTTCCATGGCCTTGTATACTACTGCTCTTTGAACACCGTCGTGCGTCTGTCTGAAATATATGAACATCTGGAATAAACGAGTTTCAGAGCCGGTTGCTTTCTCTGATCTGATCTGAGAAAACTGATCTATTGCTGAGTGATCCTTTTTAAACCCTGATTGATATTTGCTCATTCCATCTTTGAGTTATGATACTATCCTCTGCCTTACTATGTTTATTAGAACTTTTAAGTTATGTGAAGCAGTGATATGCCACAATTGTTCTTACATTTTACTTTATCTCCTTTTCTATGGATCGGGCATATTACCGCCTGCTGCTATTCTAGAAGAATTTGCTCAAAATTCCTTATGTTAACTATTAATTGATAAATGACTCACATTAATTATTTGCCTCCAAGCTTCAGTAGTTCTAAAGGTATGTTATATATACTGAGAGCTGTATTACTTTGAAGTGTCACTAAACTTTCCTCCACCTCATGCAACAATGGTACTTCTACTAATGGCTGGGCTACATTCGCAAATTGTGGCTTATGATATATTATGTTAAATTATGATCTTCTCTGGATTCCGTTTACCGCGTTAATCTTTAAAAATTATTATATTAAGTAATTAAAAAACCTTGAAAGATTGTTTAAAGCAAGCTTCAGTTTTAAGTTAATTTAAGAAAACTCAAGGATATTTAGCACTAAACATTTGTTTTTAAGTCCTCGACGCGCGTTTCGCTAATCATATTAGCATCATCAAGAGATGATTCAATCCAATTCGAAAACTAACCGTGCAAAAATGTACTGTTTGGTTTTCATATAAATAGAACATAGTTTAATTATAGAATTAGATCTCCTGATGATGCTAATATGGGTAGCGAAACACGCCTCAAATCTCTTCGAGTTTATTATTTCACACCAAAGATTCCAACAGAAGAATTGATTTAAGAAGCATGTATTTTCAGCTCGCTTAAATTTATTCATGTTTTATGCAAAATTAATTGTTTCGGTTATTCTCTGGTCTTCTAGGATCACATTTAAAAGTATTTTTTAATAAGAATCAAATATTTTGTTGTTGCAGATTAAAGAAGATCTAGCAGATGCAATGATTGAATCTCCTGGTGCGAGAGAAACTGGTAAGTTTTTGTGTTTCTCATTGAACTATTTCAAATAACAATCACCATAAAGTTATTTGAAACGGGCAATTTTTTTGACACTTTAATTTGTATTAGTTTTCTTTTATGTATGTTGTGTGTGCAGTATTCACAAACAAAAAAACTATTTCAATTATGAAGTAGGATTCTATGACGAATGTTTCGTTATCACTTTATAATTAAACAACCACTAACTGGTTCTGTCACATAAAAAATCTAAGCTTTATAGCTTACATAATTTAACAGGTTTTTAACAATATTCCGGATATGAAAATAAATTTTGGTTGTGGTTTCTAATCCGCTAAATAATATATTTAAAAAAAATACAGGAATTAGCCAAAGGCAGGCGACACTGAACACCTAGTCTTTTCCTGTTATGCGACTGAAACATCTCATCCATTTTTAGCAGGGCGATTGCTGTTTCACTCGCATAAATATCGTTTAGAGCTTCAGCATTTTGGTCTTAGCACATAACACCGCCATTTTCTACAACGTAACAAGAATTTCCTTTTCCTGCTGCATGTTGCATGTACCGATTAGCTAATCCTTATCCATTTCGTACCATTCCCCAGCTGAATGACGCACATAATAAAATTTTTTAAAAAGAAATGTCAGTAACCTGCCATTGGCTTTTTCTGTCTAGGTGGGCGGTGCGTGATAGTGTCCGTGAAATCCCCAGCGTCATCTGCGCGACGTAGCAACGCAGCGCCCTCTCCAATTGCTAAGGTCGTCAATCCTTTAGGCACAGTGGTCACGGTACAGTCGGACGACGAGAGCGATACTAACATTTCTGAAGATGTCGTTATCTACGAAAATTGTGATGAGACTCTTTTCAGGCCTTTGGTCTCACCTAAAGCTCTGGCCTATTGCAAGAGCAGCAATGCCCCCACAGGAAATATCATGACTCAAAGCCTCAAAGCCGATACTGAAGTAACGGTCAGAGTTTTGGATAAATATTCAAGTCACCCAAGCTCCTGGGAAGATCCCAATATACAGGATCTAAAAGGCAATATGAGGGTTATAGTTAGAGAAGGAGAAGTTGCCGATATATTGATACCTAAAGAAACTGAATATATACTTAATCGTAATAAGAAGAAGAATAAAACTAACCAGTTAAAAGATAAATCCGACGATTCCACCATAAAAACAGAAATTATTCAACCAAAAATAACCAGTACTCCAAGTTGTTTCATTACAGCCATTGTAGATGAGGAAATTGAAGGCGAAATAATTGAGAACACTCAAAGAACTAAAATAGTCACCAACACCGAAAGTGATGTGACTTGTAATACAAAGAAACCAGAAGAAATCGCCAAACAAAGCAAAAAATCAAAAGCAAAAACGAGTGTCAGTAAGAAAAGTGGCGACGATTCAAGAAGCAGTTCAGACCGTGAACTATTCAGTACTGTAATAGATCGTCCAGATAAAGAATCATCGGAAGAACCAAAAGCGACTAAGAGTAAGTCAAAGAAAAAAGAACAGCCCTGTAAGATTGATGAACATATTACTCAAAACAACTCAAGAACAGTGTCTTCTGTTAGCATAAAACCATCTAAAAAAACTAAGAAGGACACTGTTTTCACAGACGAATCTAATTCATCAACTGATAACATCATGGATAGAGATAGACCAAACTCTAAAATTCAGCAGGAATTGGAGAAGGAAATTGACGATGACGTATTTGAAGTTGCAAAGAAACACGAACAAGAATATCCAGCTCTTGGTGGAAATAAAATGGGCAAAAAAGATAAACCTTTAAAAACACCCAGGAATATTTTAAAAAGTTTAGATATAGTTGAAGACATATCATTCCCCGCCTTAGACGACAAACTGGTCAATCCGGAATTCCCTCCATTGGAAGAAAACTTTTTCTCTTTGGAAAATATACCGAAAGTGGATAAATTTGAAGACGCTGAGGATTGTGGCTTGCCCTTAGATCCGGTGGAGAAATATTTCAAAGAACAATCAAAACCTCAATTCAAGATTTTGGACGTGAATGCCAGCGATTTCGGATCATCGGACACAGTCAGCACGTCAGAGGACAATATAGATGACCAGAAAAAAGAAAAGTCAAAGAAAAAATCTCCTTTGAAGCTGAGAAAACCGAAAGCTAAATTGGGAGTGAAGATTCAAAAGGAAATTGTTACCGAACCGACCTCGAATAAAGAAGAAAACGTATTGGAAACTGGGTTGACGGAGGTATCAGCTGAAGTGACACTGCCCCCTCCTAGAATATCCTGGAGCAGTATTGTGGCAAAGCAGCCAAAAGTTGCAGAGGAGATTCGAAATATAGATGAAATTAAAACGGACCAATTTGAGAGTTACACGATAACCTTACCTAAAAAATCATATTCTAATGTTACAACGGAGAAATTGTTGGATATAGAGACTCCAGAAGAGAGGCAGGACTTCTCAACATTAACTGATAACTTGTTGGACATGGATAAAGCAGACATCACCAGGGAAAGCAAGGGTTCGGATTTACTTAAATTAAGCGACAAATCATCAGATGATGAGAAGAACGAATCTATAAGTTCACCAGCAGATACAACTGAAAGCTCCGATGAGGGAAAGACAGTTGGTGTTGTAATAGAAAATGTAACCAAAGCACCAACTAGAACTACTGGAAAGAAAAAGAAGCGACGATAAACTGTCTATTCTGATTCATTTAGATTTTTTAAACTAAATATTTGGTAGCTTTGAGGTATTTAATAAGATAAGGCTTTAAATATTGTAAGAGGTGTGTTTACAAAGTACAAATATCGTTGTTACTAGTACTATGTATTCTGCCTATGACCTCCAAACGCAGATTAATCAATTTAAAGTACAATTTTGTTTTTTTCATTAATTATATACACTGAAAAATGATATGTTTACCAGTGTGTTACATCAAACATGTTAAGTATTACACACCTCAAGAAAAAAAATTCAAAAACAAAAATGCTAAAGGTGGGTCATTCAAGAACCTCTGTATAAAAATCAGATAGCATAGTAATAATTTTCAATTATTACTTTATATTGAAAAAAATAACTAAAAAAAAAAGAAAATACTTTTAAAGGACAAAAAAGTATATTGTAAATACATTAAGTGTTCAGTTAACATAGTAAGTTTTAGTGTTACAAATTGTTTGTGTGTACCTTTTATCATACTTGCGTTCCTTTTTGTAAAATTCTATTTTTAATATGTATTTATCAGGTCATATATATTAACAAATGTTTGTGATATGTCCATTATACGTTAAATCTGTTAATATATAAATATTTCTTATATGTGTACGCGGCAGGTCAAAAGCTTTGATAAATCGTCAAAAATGTCGAGTAGAAACGTTGTTAAAAATTATCTAGTCACTGGAAGGACATATCTCATTTTCGCGTCATTCAGAAGATACTTCTTTAACTCTAAAATGTAAAGTTGTTTGAAAATGTTCCCTAATACCTCTACTGTGGTGGCCAGAGAAATAGAGCCGTTACAATAAAAGACACTGGCAAATATAGTTGTAATAGCATACGTAATTAGTACAATAACTGTATAATGTAAATATATAACAAAAAAGGGAAAACAAAATTTCAAACTTAGTTTAAAAAAATACTGTATACATGATATTTAACAAAAATTAGAAAAAAGAACATGAAAATGTGGTCATAAAAATTAAGCCAACCACGTAACAAGCACAATACATACTATTTAACAGTTAACAAAGGTACTAAATAACACAAACATTTTTTAAACATTTAATACTTGGTTTTATGACTTCTGTGTTTTATTATTTCGGCGCATCTTTTGGATATAGAGTTTACAAGTTTTTGACACATTTCTAATGGTATAGCTTCCCATTCTTTTTTTAATCACCTCCCAAAGTTGAAGCTTATTTCTCGTTTTTTGTTTACCCATACCTTTCTTGAGCTAAGTCCATAAGGTCTCAATGGGATTGAGGTTCGGCGAGTGGGAAGGCGACGGCAGTAAATCCCCTTTATTATCACTCAAAAATTGTTTCGTTTTCCTAGCAGTATGTTTCGGATCATTATCCTGTTGATATTTCCATACCAGCGGAATATTTTCTTCTGTAAAAGGCAGCATGACTCCCTGAAGAATGTGAATGTACATTTTGGTATTGTATTGTATTGTATTTTGGTAATGTACATTTGGTTTTTTAAATCCAGTAAGTTAATCCTACGCCATACCATAAAAAAGCTGCCCACAGCTTTATATTATTGCCTTCATGCTTTACAGTTTTAATAGTATGTTTTGGTAGTTATTCTTGGCTGGGTGGTCTTCTAATATATCGCCTACCATTAGAACCTAATAAATTTATTTTTGTTTCATGGCTCCATAAAATATTGCACCGTTTCTTGATTCCCTGTTCACCATACCAATTTAACTGATCTTGGACAAACTTTACACTTTGTTTTATATTCTTGGCTGATAACAAAGGGACTTTTCTGGCTGCTTTACCGTGTAAGTTACTTGCTTAGAGACCTCTTCGAATTGTTCTTGAACTTATTTCTAACCCCAGTTCACTTTTAATTTCGGTAGACAATTTAAATGTTTCGTCTTTTGTAATCCAGGCAATCTGCCTGTTAGTATGAGGTGTCGTTTTTCTTCTAGCTTTTCGTGAACTGGTTGTTTTTTAGGCCATTTTCCTCCATTATTTTTGAACGACTAAGGATCCTTGCAATTTCCCTTAGTGAATTTGCTTCTTTCCGCAATGTTAAAATCATCACTCTTTCAACAGCTGTACAATGGACGCTACAACCCATTTCTAACAAAATGATTATTCGGCCAAGTTCAACGCTTGAAATAAACAAAACGTGTCGCAAATTAAAAGCAAAACGTGAAGAAACAATAATTACTACTTTAAAAATTTTATGAATCTATTTTTATGACCACATTTTTACTTTTTTTTCTACATTTTTGTTAAATTTATATTTACAGAATTTTTTTAAAACTAAGTTTGATAGTATGTTTTCCCTTTTTTGTTATATGTTTATATTATAGAGTTATTGTACTAATTACGTATGCTATTATTAATAACTTTATTTGCTAAACTGTGTCTTTTATTGTAACAGCTCTATTTTTCTGGCCCCCACTGTACGTCCTTCAGAACCCTTACAACTTCATTAATGGACTAATATTTCTAGTCCAATATATTCACTCTTTACCAACATTTTTATCTTTATCATCTGTAAAAATACAGAATAAACAAAAAAAATGCTAATACATATGTTTTGTGTTATTAACATTTCCTGGAAATGAAGTATTTCTTTATACAATCGGTATACTCCGTTCTCAGGTTATTTATATATATTTTTTAATTTAATTTTGGATTGTTGCATCATTTTGGCGGATTTTTCGAGTTACATTGAGTATTAGAAGCTTCAATCCTTCTATAGGCACCTTTGGTATGAAATACTAAACTAAAAGAGATTTACCACTTAACGCTAATTCACTTGTTTTTAATTCTTCGACTCTCTTTTCGCCAACCATGTTAGCATTATCAGAAGATGATTTAATCTATTGATGGTTAGCGAAATTGCCGTCGAGAAATTAAAACTGACTTGGTGGTTAGTGGTAAATCTTTTCGAGTATAGTATTAGAATCTTACAAGAACACTTATTTAATTACGGGTATATCGTCCATTGTGGTAGACAACTTGAAAACAAGAGTCACCACTATTTGTCACATTCGTTTTCAATTTTTTTCCCATTTAAAAAATCTTATAGACAAAAAAAATACTTGGAGAGTATTGCGGATGAGGGAGGATTTAATAGCCTAGTTCGCTTAGTTTTTTGTTTTGTCTTGGGAGCGCTTTCTGGAACTGTCATTGTGGATAGATTCTTGCTGATTCTACCAAATACACAGCATTCTCTTATATTTACGGATACTGGATAGCAATAGTTGGGGCCTTTTCACTGGGTAAACATTTGAAATACAAGAAAATGTCAAGCATCATCACTAAAATCTGAATATCGCCCCATTTATCTTCTCTTTCAAATCAAAATTCCTGCTGCAAAATTTTGAAAACTACAGATCAGGTTCCTTCTTTATAATATTTTTACTACCAAGAAAAAGAAAAAAAAATAAATGAGTAAAATATAATAAAAATATAATAATAATAAAAAAGTAAATCTTGGATTACAGAGTTCTAAAGGAAGGACCTACCAGTGTAGATCACGTCCAGCTCAGATCGTTCATGTGGGTATAAATCTATTTTCATCAACAGGTTCAATGTATCCTCGTCGATTTCAGGGGAACGTTCTTCACTGTCCTTGTACTATATTTCTAGGCGTTTCTTTGTAAAGAACAGAAATACAACAAGCTTTCGGGTTATTCTAATGTAATGTATTTCAGACAATTCTTTATTATCTGGAATAACTGAAATAAATAGCATAATGAAATCTACACATGCGTTCTGACAGCTTAATATGTTGAATAGTTGAATAGAAAATTGCAATATTTTTTAAACGGTACTATGAGCAATTATTATTCACTTCAAAATGCCATGCTTTTATAGAGATCATTATGTTTTTGTTCTACGTACATAACTTTAAAGACAATAAAAACAAATCATGAATGAAGTTTATTATAGTTGAAAGATTCAAAAACTTAAGGCTTCGTGTACGATACGATCGATAGAGGTGCGAAGCTCGCCTTTTTGTTCACATTGTGTGCAATGAAAGCGTGGGAGACAGGCAAGGGGTAAGCGGTACCACCCTGGCGCTCTTACCTGTCGTCGTCAGCCGTCCCCAATTCCACTGCACTTATGGTAAACAAAATGGCGAGCGGCATTGCTCTGACGCTTACCGCTCGTATCGTACTCAAGGCCTAAGATTGTTTTTTAAAGTAGGACCAAAAAAAACTCGATTGAGGCTGCACACAGTGTTTCACAAAACCTTATAGGCTGTGCAATTTGGTTTTTAAATAGCGTGGTACACAATTTATACGACAAATATTATGCAACACCTTATTTTATTTACTTCAGGCCATTGATGAAGGAAATTGTAAAGGTTTTTTATATATGTATTCGAAACTTTTGACCTAAACTGCATATTGGTGCAAGTTTTTATTTATAAAACTGATATTTTTATTGACAAAAAAATTACGCTTATAACTTGGTATTTTTTTTCTTTTATTTTACGGGTCTTTTTGGGACTTTAATCCTATAAGTTATAAAAGTATATATAGAACGTTAGACATGTTAACGTTACCATAGGGCACTTTGACAGAACACTAACCAGGCTTCATGAAGTATTTTTTGTAGTGATAAAGTAAAAACAATAAAAAAAAATAGATCTCATTGAGTCCAGTGTTTTATTTCATTGCATACCACATGTTTTAATGATAATGCGTACATGCGTTATATTTAATATTAGTGCATATTTTACAAGATCAATTTTCTAAATTATTTTGATTCTATAGACTTATTCTTCTTCGTCCCGGTGGTGCTACAGGTCGTCTGCGAACTTTGATCTTCAATTTTCAGTTCCATCTCGATTGATCACCAACAACCCCTTGCTAGTTTTTGATGTGCAGTAGTTCTTTAGGCTGCGGTGGTAGAGCGGTGGCTTGTCTCCGCTGTGTCGAAACAGTAGTTGGCGCTGTAGCAGGTTCGATTCCTGTGCTCGATGGGAAATTTGTGTTATATCTGGATATACTCGGACAATTGCGGACATAAGACACCGATTGTTTGAACAAGTGCTCAGAAATTGGACAGAATGCGCTTTGTCTGAAGTAGCCGCGGCGGATGTTACACAAATAGCCCATAAAATGGGGCTCTCCAGGAGCATCCCAGAACAAGCAATGATAGTGGATCGAAGAGAAACAACCGACGTCAACAAAAGGCTTCATACCCTAGAATCAAAACTAGCTAATGTCCTATTTAAAGTCTAGGTAGACTATTTTTCCAGATGTATTAAAGAAACACAAATATTTACGCCGAAATATGAACTGTTGGTACCATCGTGCCACTGCCTTAGGAATCTCCCCAACGCTGCCGAGAAAGAAGAGTACACAATTTTTGGAGCTATGAATGATAACGGGAATTGTGCGATCAGATATAACTCCGAATTCAAGTAATTATGCAAAGATCTAGTTATTGATAGAATATGTAAAGTTTCAGCGATTCCACATGAGATGGTTCAGATGAGCGGGATACGTGGAGAGAATGTCAGAAAGCCGAATACCAAGGAGAGTCGTGGAGAGATAGGTAATAAAAATTATGTCTACGTGACGCATCAACTACTATATATTGATAACAGCGTCTACTTTGTCAGGAGTGTTGAGATAAACCACTAATGACTGAACTATGGGTTAAGAGATAATTTAGTACCGGACATGGCTGATTTCGAGTTCCCTCCTTCTTGGACTTTTTGAACATATTATGAACTAGACAAATTGAAATTGTCCCTTCAAGTTTTGAGTCTAACCTTATAAAATAGGAATATTTATGTGAAAGAAACTAGTTTTTTTAAATATGTTTTTGACATGTATCGTTTCCTGTAACATACTTTAACGCAATTGTTAACATTTTTCTACAAGTTCGAATTTAATACAAAAATACACATAAACTCAAAGAGATTTTTCCACTAAATCACCTGTTTTTAATTTCCCGCGTTTTTCTAAAGCTACGGTTCTTAACTACGTTTTTACTGCAAGCGATTTACTGGAAGGTTAGAGGGTAGCGGCAGGCGTGCGGTGTACGTACTTAAAGCGACGCATTTGCATTGTCAACGCCAACTTAACGTCAACGCCTCCCTCTTCAAGGGAGTTGCATTTCATAATAATTACAATGTCGGTGTCTAAACTATCCAGAAAGATATTGTTGTTAGAAAATTCTTCTCTAAAATTCGACAACAAAGTAACTGGTATTTATAGGTCGTGCTCAGTTCATGAATTTAATAAAAATCGAGTCGAACGTGGTGAATTTTATAACTTGTATTGCCAAGCTCGTTTGCAGGATGATACATTTTTCGAATATTTATTTATGGGTAAAGGATCATTTGATTTCTTACTTTCAAAATTAGAAGAAAGGTTGACAACAATTATAACTAATTTTAGAGAACCCATTAGTGTTGAAGAAAGACAGACTTGTTATTACTTTGAGGTAAGTTTGTTGGAAATAAAAGACATATTATGATAAATGTATCACCCTTTATTTTATAAGTTTTAAAAAGTATTCTCAAAACACCCTGAAGTCGTGAGAAATTCAGAAGTATTAGAAATTCTAGGAATTGTATTCGGATTTTCTTCTAATTTGTCGAGTTCTTCTAATACTAGGCTTTGTATTTTAGATTGTAATGTGAGTTTGGCTTTGCTAGGCAGGTTTTTGAAATAAGGAAGCAATTAAAAAAAAATCGCAGAAATGCAAATCATCATTATTTGATTCTGTTTCTTACCTTTCTAAAATGTCTACTTTCCGTTTCTCTATGGCAATAAGTTCTTCATTTTTTTAGCTGTGGATTCCAGATCCGACTGAAGACGTTTTGTAGGCTTTGATCGTGAAGAACCCGACTCTCTCGAGATAATGGAATGTCTGAAAAAGTATAAATTGGAGATGATGGCCCGAGACTAGTTAATATTGTAGTACATTGAGGATCTCGACTGATCGATCCTGACATTTGTGTTTCACTGTCGTCATTAATGTATTTTTCGTCAGCTTCATCATTTGTCAAATTGAGAGGTTCTACATGTGGGGCGAAGTATATCCTTTAAACAAGATAATTGTTGAAAGTAAGGCCAGCTAGAAATTAATTTTTCTTCAGCAGAACATCCAGACCGTGGCTGTCCAATTTTTTTTACATTATTGTCTGTAATCGTCTCTAATATTCTTCCATTTAGTTTTTGCTGCTTTCTCTGAAAGAAAACGGGAATCAAATAAAGTAAAAGCAATAAAATAAATATAACAGTTTGAATATTATATTATGTAGTACAAATATTTTATTGTTCTTTCAGGTTCTTGGCAAGTGGTGAATCATTTCGATCATTGGATTTAAGTTTCGTTAAGAATTGGAGTAAGTACTGTATCAGTAATTATGAAGGAGACTTGTAATATTATTTGGGAAAAACTGCAAAATGAGTACCTCCCGTATCAAACAAAAATGTGGCTTCAAACTTCTAAAATATTTTTTCAAAAATGGAATTTTCCCAATTTTATCGGATCATCGGATTGCAAGCACATGGAAATAAAATTCCCCGCCAGAAGTGGTTCGACTTAGTACAATTATATATATATTTGTTTCAATATCCCTACACGCTGTAGTAGATGCCGATGGAAAATTGGTTATTATTGATGTTGGCGGAGTTGGCCGACATAGTGATGCAGGATTCCTTTGCTCATCATCACTTTATTCATTACTATAAAGAGGACAACTTAATATTCCTTCGCCAAATGTGCTTCCTGTTACCATTGTTGATGTCCCCTATGTAATATTATTTTTTACCATATCTTATGAGACCATTTACTCAAAGATAATTAGATAACCCAAAGAGAATGTTTAATTATAGGTTATCAAGAGCTCGTAGAAGCGTTGAATGCAACATTGGGATTATAAATAAGAAACTAATTGAAACTGATGTTAAAACGGCTATATCAATTGTTAAAGCTGTATGTGTATTACACAACTATATATTCGAAAAAGAAGGACAAGATTCTAGTTATTTACGTTTTCCAACTAAAATTAATGTGGACACATCTCAATCTCGCATCTCATATCACCGTTTCCAGAATAATGCTGCACGAATTAGAAAAATTTTCTGGAATTATTTCAACGCCGTAGGAAGTATTTCTTGATAAAATAATTACGCTCTTCGTGATTAATTAATTTATAATATAATATAGGTATTGATGGTATATCTTTTTTAATATTGCTATTTTATAATCAGTAAAGTAAATACTTATATATTATAAGAAAAAAATAAATTATTAAACTAATATGTAATTTCTCGCATATTTCTTGCCACGGTCTTTTTATCACCCCCACATTCTTGTGGAAGTGGTGACTTTCTTTGATAAATTGAATTAATTTTTCTACGTCCGTATCTAGTTCTTCCCCCAACGATTGTCGAATAGTTACTGAGCGATTATATTCAACATGTTTAATTGAGGGCGATTCTCCCAGTGGGTTTAGTTCGCAATAACCACGCGACTCGCTTGCAGTATGAACACGTTCATTTATTTGTAAGTTTTTGACTCTATCGCGTTCCCGCTAAGCAAATCGCTTGCAGTATAAACGTACCCTAAGAGAGCGGTGTCGTTATCTAGCGGTGGATGACGTTACTAAAACGTTCTCTATGCAAACCGGATAGCGTTGGTTTCCTAGAGAGCGTTAATTGCGGCCGTTGCGTCAAATAGCGGTGCCGCCATTTGGATGATGGCCGTCATAGCTTTAACAGGCAGTCCTGAAACGTTTTTCCCATTTTAAAACAAAAGTGCAAATGTGATTTGAACCAGCGAAGGTGATGAAATATTGATTGATTTTGTAAGAAATAATGAAGCTTTATATAATGTGAAGAGCAAATACTATAGAAAAGCCCAATTAAAAAAAATAAAATTAAAATCAAAGGATTGCACCTTCTGTAGCACGATTTCTAAATATTCTTCCAAACGATTGTTTTTGTCTTCCGATGATCTTCGCAATGTAGTAATAATGCTATGTCCAGATCGTCCATTCTCCACCGCACCACCTAGTTAGTATTGACCAAATATGACCAATATTTTCAACTTTTATATTTGATATAATAAGAAATATTGTAACTGATATTTTCAGGTGGTGAACAACTTAATGCATCAACGGAATTCATCTGCAATCATATGGAGGACCTCAGCATCGGCAGTAGCTTCAGTTCGGCCAGCCGGGCCTCACCAACGCCATCTTTCGGTGACGGTCAACTCTTACACTTTCCGGGAGATTCTAGTGGATCTATGTAACGCGACGACCACCTTCCCAATCTAATTTCCAATCGGCATTAACTATTTTTTTGTTCAAAGACTGCAAATCGAAAGCACATTTTTTTTTGTGTTTTTTTTTTAAATATTATCTTACCAGAAGAGAGAAGCGTTTTTGTTGTAATCCACATATTCTTTTTTATTCTACCAAATGTGAACTTTTATTGGAGAATTTTTGGAATATACTATCAAATTACGATTAATATTAAGTTATCCGGAAATTTCGAGGCATTTTTTTGTAGAGTAATGTAGAAAGTTCGTTATATTAGTACCCACGTTCAAAAAGTTACGCGTCAGTTTGTAGGGCTAAAATTTTTTTGGAATTTTGATTATGTAGGTTCAAATACTGTGTCAGAAAGTTTTTCAATAAATGTAGATATTATTAATAATTATATTTATTTATTAATTAAAATTAAATTATTTATTTTTCCTTTAAAATAGTTTGCTATTGAGGAATAAATATATTGTTAGATATGACGAGCTTTCGGATGATCTTAATGCCATGCCAAAACAAGTCTCTATAGTTGGAATAATTGAAATAAATAACATCCTAAAATCTACAAATACTTCCGGACAGCTTAATATGTCGGACAGTTTTGATAAAGTTAAAACGTTTTCCAAAAGTACGATGAGCATTTATACTCCCTTCAATATACCGGGCTTTTACAGAGGTTATTATATTTTTGTTCTACGTACATATCTTTAAAAGACAATAAAAAAAAAATCATTAGTTCTAACCATTCAGTTTAATATATTCGAAAGATACATAAAACTTTGTAAAAGCCTAAGATTAATTTTTTTAAGTAGGGTACCAAAAAAAATAAACGAGAGTTTAGATCTTTGAAACGCTATAGGCTGTGCAATTTGTTTTTTTATTTAATTTGTTTCAAACAGTTGAAGGAACCTTAAGCTTGGCCGAACTATATCAAGATTTTAGCTTTAAATATGTAAATCGCAGAAAAATTATTATTAAGTGTGTGATTCATTTCTGAAAAAGATATTCCACGAATCACCGCATTACTGTTGTTTAGTCTTTTAATCATCATCAAGCTATAACTGAAGCACGCAACCCCCACATCATTCCAGGTTTTTTTTTACTTCCTTCCAGTTATAGTATAAGCTTTTATCACCCATACTTTTTTTTGGTTTGTTTTCTCCCATTCTTACTACGTGTCCAAATCATTTTAGTCAGTGCCTTTTAATACTTTTAGTTATTGGTTCTACTTTAGCTCTTGTCTGTGTTCACTTTTATACGAATTTTAGACTGTTTTTCCATATATATGTAAAAATAGTAACTTTTTAGGAAGATGGAAATGATGTCTTCTCTATATTAGTTTAATTTTAATAAAGTTATGTTTTGATTTTTGTATGACTTCAAACTGGTGATTCGTGAGAAAAATCTTCATGAAGTGCATAATTTAATTTAAAATCGTTTTAAAATTATCTTTCTCTAATTTAAAATAATTATTCTTGTATGGGATTTTGTCATAGTCTTTTTTTCATATTACAAGAAAATATTTATCGACATACGATAGCGAATAAGTTAATTATTTCATTTAAGTTCGACGAAAATGAAGCCATTTAAGAATTAGGTTTTTTAATGGGTAATTTGTATGAAAAGTAAAAATAAAAACATGGATATGAGTGATATTTTCTTGATAGACAAGATCAAAACTAATGTGATAATGGGCAGATGTGTGATTAAACTTTTAATATTATTTAAGAACTTGAAAGCCGAAGATTTTAATAATTTAACTTTTCGATTTTATAAAAACAAGTTTTTCACTAATTTTTCTAAAAATAATACTCACATATCTCCGAATTAACAATATAGAGCTTACCTCAAACAGACCTTTGCTTATTTGATCTACTCATTTGAGATTTTTTCTGAACACATAGTGTAAAATGGCTTAGTTCTAGTATACAAAGCGTTGTTTTATAAAGGAAGAATCACTTCCAGTTGGTTAAAAATTCGCGTCACCTAATTTGTTCGAATTTGCTGGAAATGGTTCAACCTTGGAAATTTCACCAACATCACATTCTTAGAGAACCCTTTTCACTTGACACAATTTTAATTTGTATTTAAATCGTTTAGCACATAGCTCTGAGTTAATCTTGAAATTACTGATTCTCAAGGGTTATAGATACATCCGATAGATACCTCCGAAAAAGAAGACATCGCTTGTTTTGTGTTTCTTTATTTTTTCCTGACTGCAAATATGCGTTGTATTCGATTGTTGTTGTATTATATCGTATCCGATTGTTGTATTCGAGTTCCCATAGTTTAACCAACTAAGAAGAGAATGTAGATCAAATGAAGAAAGGTCTAAAATAGAAAAGTTAAATCATTAAAACTCTCACATGATATGTGTAAGTGTATATTATAAACATATTTAATCCTTTGTAGTGATTTTTTTTAGTTGATTAGTTAGTGTAACTATTATGTATAATTATATATAGGAAAATATTCAATTAACGCCAATAGCAGTGATGAGGACCAGTAAGAAATTAAAGTGATTTAAATTCGATATCTCAGGAGTTTTATACTGATCAGGATTGATACTGTTAAGAGTAAAAAAACTGTCCTTGTCATTGTTACAAACTATTTAAGTCCTTATATGTCTAACCTGGACTGTATACAGGATTCAGTTCTCGGTTACTAGTCATTCAAAAGGTAACGCTCTATGATACAATCAGTGATAAAAATGTTCGTTTTTGTTTTTATAAAAATGAGTTTTAACAAATTTTTCCAATGTATTTTTTATAATCCTGGATAAAAGAATGTATGTAGTAGACATCTTATTTTGTACTAGGACATTTTTTACTCAATTTAAAAATAAAACAATTATATAAGGCTGAAACATTCTGTTATTGTTCTGAATGATACTTTATCTGCTATATTTCCCTTTACATGGAATAGTATATACCAGGTGTCCCATTAAGGATGGATCGCAGCCGTATCTTGAAAACTATTTATCCCACAGCTTTGGGGGAAAAAAATTGTACTAAAAATGTTCATGAGAAATTCACCAAAAGTATTTTTAAGCTTCTAAAACGACCGCAAGAGGGCATGACGAGCTAAACATTTTTAAAAATATTTTTTTTTGTGTATTTTCAAGTGTTAACCGAGTAAGAAAAATTCTCAGTTATAATTAGTAAACTGTCTCCTACAACTTTGTTTTATGACATTTTGTCGTAACTTCGCGAATAAACAAGTGGGGGGGGGGTTACCTATTTAGATAAAAAGTCGTCTAATGTCCGTTTGCCTAAACCGATTTTCCTCAATTTGGATTCATTTAAAAGGTAATTGCTGGGACAATCAGATAATCTGGGAGATAAATTATTTACTTTATAAATGAAACCGCGAGGTGGCGTTACATTCAACAATAGTTTTTTTGAAGTTTTGTTCAGTTTTTTCAAATGAAATGGTACAGCTTCTACTACATGACAAGAAAGGTAATTTAAAGAGGAATCGTCCAGTGAAAACCCGAAATCGATATCTCTGACATGTCAAGAGATATTTCGATTTTTCTGAAAAAAATCAGTTAGTTTTAATTTTTACCGTAATATTAACTTAAAAATTGGTCTTAATATTTAGGTCGCAACCGCAACAATTTTATTTAAAGAATAAAATTATCTATTCAGTATCAATCATCATAAATGTTCTAATCCTGACCTTGATAATATTTTCTAATTTAATTACATAAGCGGAAAAAATGCCTTTCCCCAATTGTTGCATTTTCTCTTTTGTGATGCTTAAATACTACTTGACAGAATATTGAAATCAGTCATTAATAAATATACCTACTCTTTCTTTTAAACTAAATGAATGCATGAATGAAATTATGCGTTTTCGGGTTTCCAAATAAACGCATGCAATCCTTAGGTACATTACACAAAGAGTGTAAGAAGGGAACCATTGAAACAAATAAAAACAGTCAAATTAACTTGTCAGTTTTGAAATGCATTACATTTTCAACATTGCATTTATTGATTATTAATAATTATTATAATAATATCTAACAGTGCCTTTTACGAATAACGAGGCCTATGACATGTTGGCGGTGTATTTCCAATGTTTTGAAAATGCATGTATTGCAGAGCGGCAATATGCAAGTCAATATACCGAAAGAAGGTGTTTACACGTCTAGCAAGACGCTTACGAGAAACAGGAATTGTGCATCCAGATCCAGTCCGCACCAGGTTACGTTCGATTCGTAATGGAGATAATGTCGTAAATGTTCTGGCTTATGTTGAAACCAACCCCCATTTAAGTATCAGACAAATATCTGAAGAATTAGGTGTTAGCAAGACATCCGTTCATCGAATCTTAATAATAATATAATAATAATCGAATCTTAATAATAACAAGCTGCACCCCTATCATGTTGTCTTACACCAAGCCCGTTTGGATAACGATTTCGACAGACGGTTAGACTATTGTCACTGGTTAAAAAATATGTGTAGTGGAAATAAACAATTCTTAAAACGCATACTATGGACTGATGAAGCTACTTTTAGCAGTGATGGAGGCGTTAACTTACATAATATGCACTACTGGGCAGTTGCTAATCCACACTGGATGTTAGAAATCAACCACCAAAATAGATGGAGTGTGAACGTATGGTGTGGTGTTTTGGGAGACAAAGTTATTGGTCCCTTTATTTTTAATGGACATTTGAATAGTGAAACATATTTAAATTTTTTACAAAATGGACTGCCAGAACTAATGGAAGATGTTTCGTTGGAAACAAGAAGACAAACGTGGTACCAGCATGATGGATGCCCTGTCCACTTCTCGCAGCTGGTTCGAAACTTCTTGGATGCTTCGTTTCCAAATCGTTGGATAGGACGGGGTAGTTTATTTTCGTGGCCGGCGCGCTCACCGGATTTGACAGTCCTCGATTTTTACTTGTGGGGAAGACTAAAAAACCTTGTTTTTCAAACTCGTCCTACCACACGAGAAAACATGATTGAAATAATTCAAAATTCAATAACCAGCATTTCAAGAGCGGAAATTGAAGCTGCTGTTTTTAGTACTCGTCGAAAAATAAATCTTTGCATTTCTAAGGATGGAAGGCATTTTGAACATTTAGAAAGGCGTTAAAGTTCAGATTCTGTTAATTATTAGACTGTTGTGCTGTTAATTTTATTTGACTGTTGTTATTATTATTATCTTCGTCGTTGGCCTTTAAACACGCTCCAAATTAATATGGCACGAAGAATTTTGACCAGTCCTAAGCCTGGGTAAAGTGTGAAGGAAGGCAAACATTAGGTTAATATTTTTTTAACTTAATGCAGGTAGTAGTAAAATAATAACTGATTTTTTTCAGAAAAATCGAAATATCTCTTGACATGTCAGAGATATCGATTTCGGGTTTTCACTGGATGATTCCTCTTTAAATTACCTTTCTAGTCATGTAATAAAAGCTGTACCATTCCATTTGAAAAAACTGAACAAAACTTCAAAAAAACTATTGTTGAATGTAACGCCACCTCGCGGTTTCATTTATAAACTAAATAATTTATCTCCCAGATTATCTGATTGTCCCAGCAATTGCCTTTTAAATGAATCCAAAGCGAGGAAAATCGGTTTAGGCAAACGGACATTAAATGACTTTTTATCTAAATAGGTAAAACTCCCCCCACTTCTTTATTCGCAAAGTTACGACAAAATGTCATAAAACAAAGTTTTAGGAGACAGTTTGCTAATTATAACTGAGAATTTTTCTTACTCGGTTAACACTTTTTTAAAAATGTTTAGCTCGTCATGCCCTCTTGCGGTCATTTTAGAAGCTTAAAAATATTTTTGGTGAATTTCTCATGATCATTTTTAGTACAATTTTTTTCCCCAAAGCTGTGGGATAAATAGTTTTCAAGATACGGCCGCGATCCATCCTTAATGGGACAATAATGGGACACATGGGACAATAATGGGACACTTAATGGGACACATTGTTAATGGGACATTAACGTATCCGTATCAATCCACTGCAGGATGAAGGCCTCTTCAGCATGCTTCCAACTTTCACGGTCCTGGGCTTTCCTATGCCACTCGAGTCCAATATACCTAACGATGTCAATCCATCGTGCTTTCGGTCTTCTTCGCGGACGTTTGCGATCAAGCGGTATCCACTCCAGGATTGCCTTGGTCCATCTGTCGTCCCATCGCCTCGTTATATGGTCTGCCCATCTCCATTTCAATTGCTTTACTCTTCCAATGATGTCACAGACTTTTGTTTGTTCCCTGATCCATGCGCAGGACTTTCTGTCTCGTCTTGTAATGCCAAGCATACATCTTTCCATTCCCCTCTGTGCCACCCGAAATTTTTGAATTGATTGCGATGTGAGTGTCCAGGTTTCACTTCCATCATAACGGGTAGAACGCACTGATCGAAGACTTTTCAGGCAAAGTGGGAGTCTGCTCTTAAACACTATGTTGAGCCTACCAAATGCCTGCCTGCCACATTTAACACGCCGTTCCACCTCCCGGGCGGTATTCCCCTCCATTCAAATCTTCTGCCCAAGATATATAAAGCTGTCCACAATCTCCAAATCCCTTTCTAAAACTGAAATTCTCCTGTCCTGAGCGAAGTTATTGAACATAACCTGACTCTTCCCGGTCCCGATATATATATATATATATATATATATATATATATATATATATATATATATATATATATATATGTATATATGTATATATGTATATATGTATATATATATATATATATCTTCTCGGTCTCTCGGACTCTTCCCGGTCCCGATATATATATATATATATATATATATATATATATATATATATATATATATATATATATATATATATATATATGTATATATGTATATATGTATGTATATATATATATATATATATATATATATATATATATATATATATATATATATATATATATATATATGTGTATATATATATATATATATATATATATATATATATATATATATATATATATATATATATATATATATATATACATTATTCATATCAATGGTGCAAACTTAAACCATCTTAGATTTGCAGATGATATCGTTCTCCTTTCACAAGAGGAACTGCAAAGACGCATACAAGAACTGCAAAGGGCTGGCGAACCATTTGGCTTGAAAATCAACCTGAAAAAGAGTATGGTTATGTTCCATAACTTCGCTCAGGGCAGAAGAATTTCAGTTTTAGGAAGGGATTTGGAGATTGTGGACAGCTTTGGGCAGAGGATTTCAATGGAGGGATATACCGCCCGGGAGGTGGAACGGCGTGTTAAATGTGGCTGTCATTTGGCAGGCTCAATATTGTGGTTAAGAGCAGACTCCCACTTTTCCTGAAAAGAAAAGTCTTCGATCAGTGCGTTCTACCCGTTGTGACATACGGAAGTGAAACCTGGACACTCACATCGCAATCAATTCAAAAACTTCGGGTAGCACAAAAGGGAATGAAAAGATGTATGCTGGGCATTAAAAAACGAGACAGAAAGTCCTGTGTATGGATCAGGGAACAAACGAAAGTCTGTGATATCATTGGAAGACTAAACTTGAAGAGATTTACCACTAAACACCAAAACGCTTTTTTTGAACTGCTCGACGCACGTTTCGCTAACCATGTTAGCATCATCAAGAGATGATTTAATTTAATTCTAAAGCTAAACAATGTTTTATTTATATGAAAGCCATACCTAACGAAGCGTGTAAAAATCATGAACCGTGAAGTGTACTAAGCTTTACATTAATAATTGAAAAAGTTGACTGAAAGGGATCGGTCCTTTATCTCGGTTCATGATTTTCTTACATTTTTCTATTTGAATGCTTTCATATGCATCCAAAGCCCTATTATTATTAACACTTTTAATTAGTCTTAAATCACTAATATCTATACTGTGGTCATGTTCGATTGCATGTTGGGCAACACAAGATTTTTCATTTCTCCCACATCTAATGTGGAAAAAATGGAAATGGAAATGTGAAAATCATTAGGAATGTATCTCGAAGTGGTGGTGGTTTTTCGTTGTTTTTGAGTTAAAGCATGAACTCGAAAACAACGATAGTTTGCCATTTCTGGATGTGTTAGTCAGTAGAAATAATAAAAATACGTTAGATTTTGATATTTTCAGAAAAAGCACCACCACTTCGAGATACATTCCTAATGATTCAAATCATAGCTTCCAAAATAAGATGGCTAGTTTTAATTTTATGGTAAATAGATTCATTAATTTTCCTTTAAATAAAGATAATTATAACAAAGAATTAAAATTAATTAGGGAGGTATCTGAAGTGAATGGTTATAATAAGAACATTATAGATAAACTAATTAGAAAACATAAGTAAAATTACTGAAAGAATCTTCGACTTTTCAAAAGGATCAGAGCACAAAGAAATTCATGGTAGAACCATTTGATGCCCTATTAACAAGAGGACTAGACAAAATTTTGAAAAACGTGGACATTAAGGTTGTGTACAAACCATATAATAAATTAAGAAAAGTTCTGGGTAATCCAAAGGATAAAGTAGAGCAACATGAAAAGTCGGGGATTTACGAAATTAGAGGTCAAGACTGTGATCGAAGGTATATTGGGCAAACAAAAAGATCCATATTGACAAGATATAAAGAACATATTGCCCACATTAGATATGGGAGAAATGGAAGACATGGGCGATGGGATTACAGATAGACCAAGGCAATGCTGGAGTGGATACCGCTTGATCGCAAGCTTGATACCGCTTGATCGTCCGAAGAAGACCGAAAGCACGATGGATTGATGACATCGTTAAGTATATTGGACCAGAGTGGTAGAAGAAAGCCCAGGACCGTGACAGTTGGAAGCATGCTGAAGAGGCTGCAGTGGATGCAGTGGATCGACACGGGCTGATGATGATGATGATGATGGTACAAATATATATATATATATATATATATATATATATATATATATATATATATATATATATATATATATATATATATATATATATATATATATATATATATATATATATATATATATATATATATATATATATATATATATATATATATATATATATAATAATAATATTTATTTGTTCCCAAAATCATAAGGCACTGAACATCGTTAAGAAAGTACATAATAAACACTTAATTCTATATAAAGAAAAACGGAAAAAAAACTAATTACAATTCAAATATAATATCTGTAACACAAGTCACAAAAAAAAGAAGGAAAGATAGGAAGAAGAAAAAAAGACAATTGGAAAGAAAAGAAGAGGAGAGAAATACACAGTCAACATAGTATTGTTAACATAATTTACATGAATTTACATGAATTAGCTGATAACATAATTAGTACAAACATAAACAGTTAAATTCACCAAAACAGGTTATTCTAATAATTTAATTAAATTTAAATTGTTCGTTGTCTCCCCAAGAAAATCAGTTAATGAATAATAAGCCTTGCTCAACAAATATCTTTTAATCGCTCTCACAGACTGATCACGTGGCAGATCTCGAACACACTCCGGAAAAATATATATCTTCATAATAGTATACTGCACATTCTTCTGTATATAACTAAAATTACATCTTTCATTCACGAGATTCGACTTATACCTAGTTATATAACCATGCTTTGTGATAGCCTCCTCAAAGAGATCTCTATTATTAAATACAAAAGTGTACGAATCCAAAATAAACATGCTGACAACTGTCAGAATTCTTTTGCTAATAAAAACATTCCTGCAGCTTTCGTGATGCTTCATTTGAAAAACAGTTCTTATGCATCTTTTTTGGAGCAGAATTATCCTCTCGTATATCTGGAGAATTTCCCCAAAAAATCAAACCGTATCTTATCCTCGACTGAACTGAACATAGGCATGGTAAGCTGACATTGCAGCCTCGAAACCAACATTCTGAGCTATGATTCTCAGTGCATAGCAATACCGAGATAAACCTGCAGCGACTTTTTCCACGTGCCCTCTCCAATTCAGCTTTCTATCAATCACAAGGCCCAAGAAAAACACCTATTCAGAAGACTGAACTTTAACGTCTTTTTAGGTAAAAGTAATACTGTTATTCTTTCTATTGCTGAATAAGATGGACTGGGTTTTAGGCACATTTAAGAGAAGATCCCCAGTAGAGAAGTATTCATCAAGAATTCGACACGATCTCCCAACACTCTCGAGCATCAGATCGGAATCATCTTCGCTAAAAATCAGTACTGTGTCATCCGCATAGGGTACCGTGTGCTGTTCTGTAACGTTTGGAAGTTGATTTGTATAAATAATATATAATAGTGGACCCAATATAGAACCTTCAGGAACGCCTTTTGTCACACAAACCTTATCAGACACAATAGCTCTATCGCAAAAATCAGTCTCTACTACCTGTTGGGTTCGGTCTTTTGGATATGATTTTATTAACATGAGTGCATTTCCCCGAACACCACAAGTCTCAAGTCTTGCACAGAGAGTATCATGATTCACGCTGTCAAATGCCTTTGTTAGATCAAGACACATGGCCATGGTTAACTTTTTACAATTTACTGAATTTAAAACATTTGTGATAGTTTGATAAATCGCCCTAATGGTAGATTTTCCCTTTCGAAAACCATTCTGATTATTAGATATTACTAAATACTTTTCAAAAAAATCTGACAATCTATGGTAAATCGCCCCGTCAAAGATCTTACCCATATTCGAGAGCAAGGATATCGATCTATAGTTAATTTCCTCATCTATTTTTCCCTTCTTATAAACTGGTTTTATATGAGCATTTTTTAATACCTTCGGATAAACCCCCGTCGTGAAACAGATTTATTATATAAGATAAAGGTTTAGAGATATAGTGAGCAATCTCTTTAATTATGTGAACAGGTAAGTTATCGTCACCTACCGATTTTTTATTCCTTAAACGTTTAATAATGTTCAATATTTCATCAGGACATGTTGGATTTAAAAATATAGATTGAAGAATTCTATTCGAAGGAAAATTGTTCTTTTTATTGGAATTAACAGTTGGACATGAATTTATAAACTACGTATTTAAGTTATTTACCATTTTAAAAGGATCTTTAAATTTATTCGAGAAATTCTCCAATACTGTCTGATTATCATTGTTATCAGTTATTGTTTTTACTAGCTTTCAGGAGGCTCGCACCTTGTTGTCAGATTTATTTATAAACTCCCTGTTTGAGATTTGTTTGGCTTGTTTTATTACTAATTTTAATATTTTACAATATGTATTAAAGAAGTGATTAGAAATAATTCCATCAACTTTCATCTGATATAGCTCGCGTTTATGTCTACATGATATTCTCATACCCTGTGTAATCCAATTTTTATTAGTGCTATTTAAATAACATTTTTTTTCACAAATATCGTATTGAAAATATTTTCAACTAAATACAAAAATACACTATATGCCTCATCGACTGAATTAGAAGTGTATACAGGTAACCAATCAATATTTTCAACTTCTCTTTTGAAAGACAATATTTTATTATTTGGGAAAGTTCTTTTATAAATAAATTTTTGTTCAGTCCGTAAATCATTCTGCCCTCCAGCCATTAAGTTTATATTAATTATCTGTGCATAGTGATCAGAAATAGCCGTATTTTGAACACAACTTGAAAAATCATTCATGTGATTGTAAAATATGTTGTCCAGGAGTGTGGCCGAGATCGCAGTGGCACGAGTCACATCCGATATGCATGGATGAAGATTGTATGTATAAAACAAATCTAATAGCCGCGTGACTTGGTTACTTTGACTATCATTAAAATTAATATTAAAGTCTCCCGCAAAAACAATCGAATATCGCATATCGAATTTTAGCTGATTCTATCTTCCGTAACCACAAGTAGGTTGGACATTTGATGTCATATACGGCATGTTCGACATTCAGCTTTAAGTTGTGTTTGCTATTGGCCATTATACAATTTATACATTGCACCTTATTACATTCACAATCCTTAGTAGAATGATCAGGCTGGCCACATTTTCCACATTTTTTCTGATTTTTACACTCCTTTGAAATATGGTTATATTGGTTACAATTATAACATCGCATCAAACTTATATATTCAAAGCATCGACATGATCGGCATCCCAAAAATAATCGCCCATTTCCCTCATTTTGAATACGTTCAAACGTCAAGGCGTCACATTCTATAATAGCAAAGTATGTTTTCACCATTTTCTTTGTAACAATCAGTTTTATTTGACTCTCCGGTGTTATGATTGGTACATTCTGTAGCAACAATTTCTGGACCAAAACTCCCTCGGCATATTCTTCATCCATCCCAACCATCTTTATTTTAGGATTCTTTCTGTTTGAGACCTTCGTTACAAAGTTTTTGCAGATTTTACGTTCCAGATTCGATTGTATTGTCTTTGCTTCTCCCTCATTGCGACAGCGAATGATGACACCCCCATCCTTGATTCCACTTATCGACCTTATACCAATTCCCAACTGTGCTGGATCCAATTGCTGTTTTATTACTCTCTTTGTTTCTTTGGACTCACATGTGACAATAGGCTTCACTACCACTGTTCCCCCTTGTACTGCCCCGGCATAGTTAACCCGCTCAGATGTTGTTCGATTATTACCATCATGAGACAATTTAGGTTACTCGGAAGCACGCTTTAATTGAGACACTATTTTTATTACAGATTTCGTTTTTTGGTTAAATTTCGTCAATTTTTCCTGCTAGGGCAATATTCTGAGCAACCAGGTTCACACATCCATCGCAAAACCACATTAAATTTTTTTTTGCAACTGCTTTTTTTTGCAACTGCTTTGTTTCAGCAACTGCCTTTGACACATTATCCTTTATCTTTTGGCATATATTATGAAATCTTTTTCGACAATAATCACATTGCAATATTTTATTATTAACAGCAATGTTATCCGGCAACACTGCTTGGGTCGCAGCGAACGACGCTAAAAATCTTCAGCAAAATTTATCTTTCAGGTTCATCCAAAGTGAAAAGATAAAACCAAAAAAGAAAGAAAAACTCCTATATATTCAATTTTCAAGTCTCGACACCAAAGGAAAGGCTTCAACAAAGCACTACACAAGAGTTCAAGAAAACACGTCCGAACACTATCACCGCTGGATTGGGACTACATATACATATACATATATGTATATGTATATATATATATATATATATATATATATATATATATATATATATATATATATATATATATATATATATATATATATATATATATATATATATATATATATATATATATATATATATATATACGAGGGTAGTCCCAGAAATACCCGACCTGACGCTGACGTATAGATAGCGGTTGTTGTTTGAAAAGAATGACTATGGTAAAAAGTACGAACCTTATAAAGCTTAAGTGAAGTTTGACGACACTACGATATTTAGTATTTGTTTGGCAGCCATTAATAGTGAACGCTCTCGGTAAATTTGTAAACATGGAAAAAATTGGTCATCGTTATTTAATACAACACTTTCATTTGAAAGGTCTCAGTCCAACCGATATCAAAGCGGGGCTAAATTCTACTTTGGGGGAGTCTGCTCGGCAGAGTTTAAACGAGGCCATACGAGCTGGTAAGTCGAACGTCATAGTGGTCGACCAAATGAGGTAACTACGCCAGTAACGGTGAAGAAAATCCGCAAAATGGTATTAGATGACCGTCGACTGAAAGTGCGCGAGCTAGCAAGCATGGTAAGCATTTCAAAAAGTGCTGTATATAGCATATTGACTCAAAAATTTGGGCATGAAAAAGCTGTACGCAAGATGAGCATCGCGATTACTCACAATGGAACAAAAACAGCGTCGTGAGGATATTTCAGACGAGTATTTGGCGAAGTTTCACAGGAATAAAGCTAAGTTTTTGCGCCGATTCATAACCATGGATGAAACATGGGTCCATTACTTCACACCTAAGATGAAGGAACAGTCAAAACCATGGACTGAAAGGGGAGATACAGTTCCAAAAAAGGCGAGGACACTTTCATCTACAGGCAAGGTCATAGCGTTAGTTTTTGGGAGGCGCGTGGGACAATTTTCATTGATGATCTTCAGAAAAGAAAAACCATCAACGGCGAGTATTATGCGAACTTATTGCAGCTTTTGAGTAATGAAATCAAGAAAAAACGGCTGTATTTGGTGAAAAAGAAAGTTTTGTTTCATCAAGACAATGCACCAGTTCACACATCCGTTATCGCGATGGCCCAAATCAATGAGTTAAAGTTAGAAATGCTTCCTTACGCACTTTATTCGCCAGATTTAGCCCCCTATGATTATTTTCTGTTTTCAAACTTGCAAAAATGGCTCGGTGTTAAAATATTTGCCAACAGTAAAGGGGTGGAGTATGCGGTTGATGCTATTTTGAGGAGCTTGATGATTCTCACTATAAACAGGGAATCAAAGTTATTGAACATCGCTGGGAAAAGTGCTTCGAGCTGCTGGAAAGAGATGGAGTATACAGTTGATGCTATTTTGAGGAGCTTGACGATTCTGACTATAAACAGGGAATCAAAGTTAATGAACATCACTGAGAAAAGTGCATCAAGCTAAAAGGAGACAATGTAGAAAAATAAAGATATTTTTTCCCAAATTTATAGTGTTTTCTTTGTTAAGTCGGGTACTTCTGGGGCTACCCTCTTATATACATATCATCATCATCATCATTCAGCCATTGCCGATCCACTGCAGGATCAATCCTGCCTCCTCTGCCATTCTGGTCCAATATACTTGATGTCATCCGTCCATCGTGTTTTCGGTCTACTTCGTGGACGTTTATGATCAAACAGTATCCATTCCAGGATTGCTTTGCTCCATCTGAGGTCGCATCGCCTAGCTATATGGCCTGCCCACTTCCATTTAATTTCTTCCACCCTTCCAATGATGTCACAAGCTTTCGTTTGTTCCCTACTCCATATGCAGGTCTTTCTGCCCTGCTTTGAAATGCCAAGCATACACCTTTTCATTCCCCTCTATGCTACCCGAAGCTTTTGAATTGCACTGCGATGGGAGTGTCCAGGTTTCACTTCCGTATGTCATAACGGGCAGGGCGCACTAATCAAAGACTTTTCTTTTCAGACATGGTGTGAATTTGGTTTTAAACACTATATTGAGCCTGCCAGCCAACACTTAACACGGTGTTCCACTTCCCGAGCAGTATTACCCTACATTGAAATCCTTTGCCCAAGATAGTGGCCTACAATCTCTAAATCGCTTCCTGAAATAGAAATTTTTCTATTGACAGCAAATTTGTTGAATATAACCTGGCTGTTTTTTAGGTTTCTTTTCAGACCAAATGGTTCTCATGCCCTTTGCAGCTCTTGTACGTGTTTTTGTAGCTCAGCTGGGTCTTGTGAGACGAGAACGACATCATCTGCGAATTTAAGATGGCTTAAGTATGCACCATTGATTTTAATTCCCTCCTGTTCCCAATCCAGATTGCGGAATACCTCTGCAAGACAAGCTGAGAAAAGAACAGGCGATATTGAGTCGACCTTTCTACGTTGATTTTAATTTCAAGGTCAAGCATATGAACATTACCTGTAGCTTCATCATTTGTGGTTCCGAGTGGGTTCACCTAGGCTCTAGTCTATCCCTTGGTTAAGCAATACATCCATTATGGCTTGCTTTAATATTGAGTCAAATGCCTATATATATATATATATATATATATATATATATATATATATATATATATATATATATATATATATATATATATATATATATATATATATATATATATATATATATATATATATATATATGTGAGCACTTTCTTAATGAACTTTTAGTCAGAAATGCCTAATTACATAAATATACTATGAAGCAGTTTTATAAACAAAAAAAAATTGTACATCGTTTTTTGAAGCACCCTATAAAATTTTTGGAAGTAAGTCTTGTCCACAGAACGAAGCTCTTATAAATTTTTAGTAAGAGGTACGATTTTTGAGATAATTACAATTTTCCATAACTCTGCAGTTCACTAGTACACTTTGGACATTGGATATGACAAATCGTGTCAAAGAAATTATACGCAAATCATTTATTAATATCCTTATACCAAATTATATTAAAAAATATGAGGGATTTTTACTTTTAATGAATTGATTGGAATGCATTTGTGAAGGGGTATTTATTTACAAAAAGTTCCCAACAGACGTCAACCGGATCGACGAACATTTTATTGAGTGGATCGTAGTTATTAGGGATCAGAATAATAAAGCTAGACGACCGCGACGAGATATTGTTAACAGGGACGAATAATTTTTCTCGACGCACATTTCGCTAACTATGTTAGCATCAGGTGATTCAATCTGATGAGTCATTGATCATCTGAGATGATCCAATATGAGATGAAGTGATCTCAGAGATTGAATCATCTCCTGATGATGCTAACATGGTTAATCAAACATTTGGTGTTTAGTAGTAAAATTCTTCGAGTTTAGAGAGGAACAAAATTTTAAATTCAGTCGAAAATAGTCCTTGAATAAGTTCCAGACAATTAAATACAATTGTGTGTATTACATACACAGCGGTTATGATCATATCATATTCAACCAATGTAGGCACTACACCAAGGAGATCCTATTATAGGTATGTCTACACTTGTTCAACTTTCGGTCGTCAAGACGCATGCATCTGTTGGAAGGTTAGATGTAGAAGCAACATTAGAGAAACCATAGCATGGTTTTAGAAAAGGTAGAAGCACATAAGATTTATATGAAAAGTGTTAAAAAAAGAAACTGAAATCCATATTTGTTTTATTGACCTGAAAAAGCATTTGATAGAGTAAAAAGAAGGGATGTCTGGAAAAGTCTAAAAAGAGGAGTAGAAGAGGGAGTAATAGAAATTATCAAGGCCTTATAGTAGTTATTGACGATGTAAAAAATAGCAAAGAAAAATGCAAGAATACAAAAATAGATTTTAGAAAAATTAAAATAGTGACAACACAAGAATTACTGTTCGCTGATGATATGGTCTTAATGGCAGATGCTGAAGAAAAACTACAACATAATTTAGCGATATATAACGAAGAGCTAAGAAAAGTAAACATGGAAATAAATATCTACAAAAGCAAAACAATGGTAAATGCAGACACAGAAATAAAACATAAAATTATACTCGATGGGAAGATAATGGAGCATGCCAAAAACTATAAGTATTTAGGCACAAAAATAGAAGATAATATGAACGAAAAAACGGGAAAAGCAGGCAAAATATACAATGTTCATAAGAAAAAGAGAGATATCGAAAGGGGTAAAAGCACAGGTGTATCAGAAAGTAATGAGACCGCAATGATATACGGCAACGGATCTTGGACATAACAAAGAGACAAAAGTAGAATTACAGCTACATGAGATTCCTACACGAAATAGAGGGAATTACAAGAACAGATAGAGTGAGAAATTCGACAGTAATGGAACAACTGGAAACGAAACCAATAGAAAGAGCTATGAAGAAAGACAACTGAGCTGGCTGGGACACATCCATAGAATAAACGAAGAGAGATTAGCAAAATACATCTATGAAGCGAAAACACAAGACAAAAATAAAGCTGAATGTCCAAGACTGAGATAGGAAAAACAAGCGGCAGTAAAACAAGGAATTCATTGGAATGAGGTTAGAAAATTAGCACTGGACGGGAACTCATGGAGGGTAAAAATTCATGAAATGCAATTATGCTGAAATGTAAACTGTCAGTTTTACACCTAATGGTACAACGGACTTTTAGAGTAAATAAAATTGTAAATTGAGTGTGTCGAAAATTTATTTAGAATATTTTTCTGTAGTAAATTGTAGTAATTATTCTAAATATTCCTTTGTCCATACAGATATTCTGTATTTTCCGTGCTCTTATCAACACCAGCCCAGCAGTACTCATACCGGCTAACATGACAATGTCAGATATATTCAGAAACAGAAATTACAATTAGCAGTAGGTACTTAAAAAATAAAATGTTTTTAACGTTTTTAAAAAAACGTCTTTACTGAACTCGTCAGAAATATTGAATGAAACTGACGCAAACATGTGGACAGAAAGGAGGCATGCGTCTTACCCTGCGCTAGGCATTGCTTGCATGCAATAACGCAAGTTGAAAGGCACGTTAAAACGTATGTTGAAAGGGTGTCGACATACCATATAAGATGCAAGTTCTTTATGTAGTTTCTTCAAAAATGCACTGAAAATAATTTTGAATGCCGATAAACCAATAAGAAAAGACAAATATAAAAAGTAGTGAATCATTAAGATACGATGATTTCTTAATAATCCTGACATCATCGGCATTTATAATGTAAAGAATAACAAAATATGTTCAAACTGAACTGTAAGCATGATTTAATTTTCAATTGTTAATCATTTTGTACTATGATGTTTCTTTTTCTGGGATTTTAATGTAGAACAATTGCTTATAGTTGATATGTTGATATTATATTTAATATTCCTTTACCTACAACACTTTGGCATCATTTACATTAATAAATGGCTTATAACAGAAAGTTAGACATGTCTCCAACCTAATATCAATTTCTTCCTCATGTTGTTCGCGATCTTGGCGAGCTTATTTCTGTCTGCTAGATTTATATTTTCTTCTGGGTCTATTTGAAGTGCGTATAACTCTTTGCCATAAACCTACAATTCATAATATACCATAAATACAAATAAATTTACCACTAAGTGCCAAATCACTTTTTTGGCATTTAGTTTGAATCATCTTCTAATGATGTCAATATGGTTAGAGAAACACGCGTCGAGAAATATGTGATTTGGTGGTAAATCTCTTTGAGTATAACTATCTTTGTTTAGAGGAAGATTAATTCATAACCAGAAGACAACCCCAGAAAAAGTCTATTTTTCTTAAAAGTTATAAGATATTTGTGCTATATTATATCTATATATTATATCATGTGTATCCATACTGTTTTACCTTATTCCAATTTGGCATAAAATCAGTTGAATTAAATTCAATCCATTCTGTGTATCTAAAGTTTCTCGTAATCACACTATATCCCATGATTTTGATCTGTTGTAAATGAGGTTTATCGCTGTTTGGTTTCAAAGTTGGATAAGGTCCTGGGCGCGGATATTGTGTGAAAATTGCCGATTTTCCATGTATTTTCTAAAATTTAATAAACCATTTTAAAAACCAAGTAATTTTTTTTTCTTACTTGGTTTGAGATGGCTTCTAACATGATTGGTAGTAAACTTTGTCCTTCTGTGCAGATGTTCATTTTCTTTTCCTTAGGACATTTTACCAGTGGATCTGATATTTGGGTTAAATCAACCATGGTGGGAAATATATCGACTAATTCCGTTAAAGATTTAATAGTAACCTTTTTCTTTGACAAATTAGGGACATGTACAATTAAAGGCACATGTGTTGCCTCTTGAAAATTACTAAATTTTGAAAATTCGCCATGTTGACCAATAGACCACCCTAGAAATATTTTCTTTCATGTTCAAATTTTTGGTGTAAATATTTAACTAAGATTTTCCATTTATTCATAGTTTCTCAAGAGTAAGCTTATTAGTATTATAAAGAAATAATTATAGATTATTTGAGATTATTGAGCTTTGAGATGAGAATCTGCAAATAAGTGATTTAGATACCATGATCCCCAGTTAAAACCACAATAGTTTGATTTAGATCAATTGTTTTTAAAATGACTCCTAGAAGGTCATCAATATAGCTAACTGATGCATAGTAAGCTTGTTTGATTTTTTTCACAACATCATCCTTTATTGGACCATATGGGAATGAAATATTTAGTTGTTTCATATCATCTCTTTCTCTAATATCAGTCCATGGGTTCCATGCAACATCTGGCAGTGATGCTGGTCTGAACCTATTTTTTGGTAGAGAAACCTTATCCAAGGGATGAAATTCTTAAAAGACACGTTTTACTTAAACATTGTCATTTTCTTTTGCACAAACCTAAATATATATTTGGAAATTTCAAAGGTATATGGGGTTTATGGAGTCCAATAGCTAGAAAAAATGGTTCAGATTTATTATAC
The DNA here is from genome assembly GCA_031761425.1 of Cosmopolites sordidus. NCBI lineage: Eukaryota > Metazoa > Arthropoda > Insecta > Coleoptera > Curculionidae > Cosmopolites > Cosmopolites sordidus. The sequence continues at coordinate 192,456 of JARFXV010000040.1, forward strand.
TTCTCAAGAAATTTTACAGCTTCTTGTGTTGATTCTACAATATAATCCATGTAGTTTTCTTGACTTAAACTTATTCTCTCTTATACCTATATCTGGTAGAGTTTTGTATGGTTGAAATTCTGTTATTACTGGGCAGATTAGATTTTTTTTCAATCTGCCATCAAAACTTGGACACACTTTAGCATTTTTAAATGCAATAGTTTTGGGATGAAATGGTTTTTGGGTCCAACTATATGGCTGATCATCAGAGAAATTTGAAGATATACCTGTTGGAAATAATTTGACATATATTTCACAAAGATTACTTTCATTTTCAACCTGGGTGAAATACTTTTCCTATTGAATATGTATAATAGCCATTTTCTTTAAAATATTGTGGTATTGTTGAAAAATTTCCAACAGTACTTCTCCAGTAACTATAGAAATCATATAGATGAAGACTATCTGGTCTTCGGCTTGTCAATAAAGAATTTCTGCTTGGTGCACAAAGTGCCTGCTACAATATAAAAAAATATATAACAATTAGTTGTATTTTAGCATAATCTTGTTTTACTTGAGCAAATGTTTTTGTGAAGATAAAACTCTGTGAAGCCAGTTTATCAATATTTGGTGTGTAAGCATTTAGATGTCCATAACATCCAAGCGCTGGTTTTAAATCATCCACTATTATGAATACAACATTTTTCTTAGCTTTGCAAAATATAAAAAATAAAGGCACGAATTGTAATAATTGCAATTTCATATTTAAATATATAATTTTAAAACCATTAAATAGAAATATGAATCTGAATTATATTATATGAAATTTAATTTCGTTATATTTCTTTGTTTACTGTTAGTAAATATTTTCTTTTGTACAGATTTAAAAATATTTTTAAAATTCAAATTTTTCATATTGTTGCTATTGGTTTAAAACCAAGACTTATCTAGAGAAGATAGTTTTGATAGGATATTAATCATCATAATCTGTAGTTCTCCTTTATCCGTAGGCATCGACGTCTTTGATAAAATATAAATGATATATAAGTGGTACATGTAGGATAGTCCATCGTAATTTTATGCATTAAAATTTATTATTTATAATAATAAATAATGGTAATATATTGACTTTGGTTAAAGTTCAAAATTAACAAAAAGAGGCCGGGATTGGCTTTGATTAAGTTTAATTTCAAAGACGAAGATTAGTATAAAAAGGTTAGTACAAAATTCAACATTTATTTGTAACTTTTAGAAATTTAATTGTGGTTTTTGTAAAAAATAAAAATATAATTCTAAAAATATAACTTTATTTATTGCATATTGCATATTATTGCTTTTAAAATAAATGTCATTGATAAAACGAAGTTAGCTTGGAAAAATTGGTATGAACCATAAATAAAATAAGAAGATGAAATGACTCGAATCGGTTATGTCAATTCGGAACATCTCATCAATTAGTTTTAAAACTTGTTTTGAGTTAAATATTAAGCATAGCTTATAGGTAATTTGTTAACTGAAAAACTGAAGATTAAAATTTTGTAATTATATTTTTATTGTATAGGCTGTTCAGGAAGAACAATGGCTCTTCCAACAAATTACAAACAAGTTGCCATGCAAATGGCTAATCCGCAGGCATCAAACCGTAAGATATAAATATCATATAAATCATTTTTTATTTACTTCGCGTATAAGTAGACTTTTATATTATACTATTTAGTTATATATAAAAATAATTAGATCCGCTTGCGATCGCATGAGTAAAATTTAAGTGGACTTCTTTCGTTTGCAATCTCCCAAGTATACAATTACTGTTAGGAATTTGTATTATTTTCGAATAAAGCATGTTAGATTAATATTTGATTCTCAAAATAATTTATACTTAAGCCAGACTAATAGCGATATGTATTGAAGCGTTTTAGTGCATTTTTTTTTAAATTATTGTCATGATCTTGTATCAATACATTTCGTTAACAGTTTTGTAGACTAGTGCTGATGATATGCTTTGTTTGTGTTTGTTGTTCAGATTTGATGTCAGCTGGCGCTCCCATGACTTTCAACATATTGAAAGGTAACTGCCTAAACTATCAAATACTTAATATTAACATTGAAATTTGTTTTTATTTTGTATAGCTTATCAAAATACTTTTAAGTGGCTTTGCTCTAACTTAGAAATGTTCTACTTGAAATTTCTCTTGTACATCAGAACTATGATGAGAAATTTAATATATACCAGTAATTTTAAAAAGCTACCAGAGATATGACTGATCAAAATTTGAAAAGGGAATAATATTACAAAATCTTAAAAGTAATATCTCTATTAGTTCATTGTGCCTATTATATTTGTTTTATTACTTTTATTTCTTGGTTTCTTTAATTTTTTATTAAATATATTTTAATATTGTGGCTATTTGAATTAATTGGTAAGTTAATAATTGTATATTCTTTGCATGCAATTGTGATTTATTTAAATTTTGTTTTAAAAGGTAATCTAAATTATTTTATTTTGTTTTTTCTAGAGCGATTGAGAGCTTCTGGTAGCTCAGGGTCATCATCAAATGTAAGTTTCCATTTTTTTTATTTCATATTCCATTATTTGAAGTTTCATTGTAGAAAGAAACCAATCCATTTGTTTCAACACCAAGTGGAAATTCAACCTTTATGCCCCAAAAAGCTGGTACAGGAAAAACAGTAAGGCTTTATTAATAATACAGGATATTTTGCAATAAATGAGTCTATTTTTTTTAGAAAACTGAAGCTAAAATACTGAAACCACCCAAAGCACCAGAAAAACCACTAATGCCTTATATGAGGTACAGTCGGAAAGTGTGGGATGCAGTCAAGGCTCAGAACTCTGATTTAAAGCTATGGGAAATTGGTAAGATTATTGGTCAGATGTGGAGGGATTTGCCTGAAGAAGAGAAACAAGAATTTATTGAAGAATATGAAACAGAAAAAGTAAGTTAAAATTTATTTCAGTTTTATTTTTTGGAAATACTAAATTTTTCATTTTTAGGTTGAATATGAGAAATCCTTGAAGACATATCATAGTTCACCAGCTTACCAAGCCTATATTGCGGCAAAAAATCGTGGAAAATCAGGTAGGAGTTAGCATGTTTGATTGTTCACATTTGATTTTTGTCAGCTCTATGTAAGGGATATATGTTAAGAACAGTGACTTTAAGTTTTATGCTGTTTTTTTTTTCTTTGAGTTCATTTACTCTGATACTATGACATTTATCATATATGATAGAACTGATTTACTATGTAGATCATAAATCATTAAGAATTAGTTATGTTAAAAAGTCGTGTAAAGAATTTGTATAAAAAAAGTTGATTGTATAGAAATATTATGGTACAATATGTTGAAGTAAGAGAGAATGTTGACATCAACATATAAGCAGCACATATGTTTTGAATAAGAGAATCAAATTTGATAATACCCTCAATTACACTCATATTCTGTATGTGATTTTTGTACCATTCTATAAATTCCCCATTGCCCAATATAATATTTTTGCCTGAAATCAACTGGAAGATAAACTTTTTGCGTTGAGGAAAACTTTGTGTAGTTGATTGTAGTGGAAGTAACTTATTTCAAAAGGGAAGAGAAATTTTGATGAAAGAATCCATAATTGATTATTAATAATTTCTGATTTCAGTAATAGTACTTGATTTGAATCGCAAAAAAATATGTCATTCTAACTCTAATAATGAATTTGAATGGAATAAAGGTAATCATTCATAGAGTTTTCAGCGACCTCTAATATCAAATGGTCTTCCTGATTAATACATCAGATATCTAAAAATCTCCATCGATTGAATCTTATTGTTTTGTAGGTGTACACCTATGCAGAAATAGGAAGAATACTAATCAGCGTAACCAAAAATATTTGAAGAAGATACAAAAAGCTCCACATCAAAAATTGTTTAAAAATGTTGACAGTAATCCTTCCTCAGATCAAAGAAAAAGTTTCCATGAACAATCTAGTGGGATGGATGCCTTAGGCTGTTCAAATATTGGTCTAACACTCGAAATGATAAATGATAGTATTGACATTGTTAAAGAATCATCTGGAGATGTTATTTTAGAGAATAATATAGATGATTGTTTTGAATTAAAATGTGAACCAAATTTTAACAGTTTAGATGAGAATGAGGCAGAAGAAATTATTAATTTAGAGGATGATTATCCAGAGAATGAAGTATCTACTGTAAAAAATGAAATTGATCTGGAAAATAATGTTATTATAGCTGATTCATTATCTGATGATGAACATTCTGTTATTTTAGATAGAACTGATTTGATTTTTTTGCGTTATTCAAATATAATAAAGCATTTTCCATCAACACGTCAAGATATTATTAAAATGAAAATAGCAAAACTTATTTTGGAGGAAGAAATTAAACGTGTCGACGTCTAATTTCTTCTATCTGTAATCCTACAGTTCACAAAATAATCTCTTAATATAGTTTTTGTTAATATTTCTATTATACTTAGTCTTCACCTCTTCTACCCTACTAGGTGTAGAGATTTGGGGTAGCCATCAGCCCCCTGGGTGGATGGAATTAAGAATGGAAACTTAATTTCTTTCTATCTCTGGTCATCACCGTTATTCCCTTCTAAGTGTAATTCTTCGCCTCGCCAGGTTTTCAGTGATTAAGTAATTCCATGGTTTTTTCGGTCTTCCTCTTTCTTTCCATGTACTCCTATAGCCCACACTTTTTTCTCAATTACTTCCAATATCTGTCTGACGTCCAATCTCTCCCTTACGTCGGTATTTTTCAGTCTGTTCCACCGTCACCCCTTCAATCCATCTCAAGACTCCCATCTCAAACACTTAGCTTTGCTTTATATTCTGTCTTTATGCTGTTACCCAGATGAACTTCACTTTAGTTTACTTAGTAATTTACCTTCTACAGAGTAAGGGTTCATACATTGCATAATAAGCTTTAGTGGCACTACCTATTATGTTTATTAGATCTTTCTTCCAAGATATTCAAATTTATCAATTTGTTTTACCTTTACGTTGTCCAATTTGATATGAAGTTTTTCCAAGCATTATGGAACCACCATCATCTCCATCTTATATGTATTTATTTTTTAGGCTAATTTTTTTGAAAATACCTTGTTCCACACATCCAAGGACTTATGCAATTGTGTTTATGTTTCTTTCAGCAATCTCAGATCGTCTGCTTAAATAAGTGCATTTATTTCTTTTTCACACAAATAAAAAATTTTTTTACAAGTTTTTTAATAGTTTATGCACACTCACTCTAGTTCCTCAAATTATTGGACCTACATCCTAGTTCATCGATAAGGGTAATAAACAATAGCGGGCTCAAAATACCACCTTGTCTAACGCATGTTGATTATAATCAATTTTATTTTCTAGCTCTTATTGTAGTCTTCATTTTAGTATGCTTTCATATATTTTACTCATTGCACTCAATGAAGAAATCCCTCTGCCATAACGACACATTGTGTGTTACTTTACTTTTTCTACTTTATATATATATATATATATATATATATATATATATATATATATATATATATATATATATATATATATATATATATATATGCGAGCCATGTTTTCAAGTTAGGGAACAGAAAACAGTCGCTGTGTGCCAGGTCGGGCGAGTAAGGGGGTGCGGAAGCAATTCGTAGCTCAGTTCGTGCAATTTGGTCGCGACATGATGAATGTGCCGGTGCGTTATCGCGATGGAAAAGCACTTTTTTCTTAGCCAAATGGGACCGTGTCTGCTTCGATTTTTCGAATATGTCCAATTACTCTTACTGTAGTACTGCCCTGAGGCATCCACGAGGATTATTCCTTTGGAATCCCAAAAAATTGTGACCATAACCTTTCCGGCTAATGGAACCGTTTTTACCTTCTTCGGCGCAGATTTCCATTTTCCATCCATTGTTTTGACTGCCTCTTGGCCTCTGACCTGTAATAATGTATCCAGGTTTTATCAATGATGACGACTCGACGATGACGAAAAGTCCTGCGGATTTCGCTTAAAGCTATCCAAACAGTGCTTTGACATTGTTAGTTGTACCCGCTTGTTGTCCACCGTGAGCAATCGCGGCACCCATCGGGCCGATACTTTTCTCACACTTATCTTTTAAAAATCTTGATTCCGCTCCGTACGAGATACCTACAGCCTCGGCTAGTTCGAGCACTTAGCGAGAATCATGTCATGGACCTTTTCGACGATTTCCTCGGTAACGACGTTTAACGGGCGTCCTGGCGGTTCTTCATCGAAAACAATTGTATGCTTAAACTTGTTGAACCAATATCTCGCGGTTGTTATAAAGGGTCCCCATAGACAACATCCAAATCACTTTTATTTCTGCGCATGTTTTTCCATCCAAAAATAAAAAACAAGTTACGGATCGATATTGCTCTTTTTCCATTTTATCAAGAAATACAAAACACGAATGATACAACTGGCTAGCAAAAAAAAAAAACCTATGAATTTGTCTGAAATTCAGCGTGAGGTCCTTTAACAGCCTGCCGTACACTATGGTAATGTTAATTTCACTCATCAACGCCATCCTTAAACACGGGTGTATCTGTTCTTCCATGCAGCATTCAGTCCTTTAAGGACATCTGTTCCCGTTCTTCCCAAGTTCTTGAGCAGTTCTACGCCAACCCGATCATTCCTCTCAGCCTTCCCATTTTTTATATGTGAATTGTATTATTAACTTCATTATTGTTGGATAATGTTACCTCCCAATTTTTGTTGGTTTTCCTTTGGTCTCTTCTCATCAATTACTGTGATGTACTATCTTGTTATGCCAAATTTAATAAAATGTTTTGACTTAGGAATAAATTGACGATGTTATTACCAAATACAATAATAAAGTGATATGTAAAACTCAAAAATATTCAAGAAACATTTAAGAAAATGAAATTTTTGAAAAAGAAAAATGATCTTACTCAAAAATGGGAGCTGCTGGAACCAACTAAAATAAATACTTTACAAAACACTTGTTTACAGTGGCGTAACTATACTGTTGAGGCCCGTGGCAAATTCATGGGATGGGGCCATCCCTCAGTGTAAAGAAGCTCAACCAGCCTTGGGGTTTCTTTTTAATAAATCACCACTATGTACAAACAAAAAAAAAATGTATGTAATATGTAAAAAAAAAAAAAAAAAAAGTATGTACAAACGCTATTACAATTATTGTGTACATTTTTCGTTAATTTTTTAGTAACTTTTAAAGAGCGTTTTGGACTGAAATAATTTTATTTTTAGTAAACGTTTTAATTTTTAAAATTCCTTTTTTATTAATCCTTTCTTTTTTGTTAAAATGTTAATGACATCATCAAAGTTTAAATTTCAGGCCATGGAATGTTCGATGGATAGAATGGCTTAAGTTGCGTAACCTTTATTGTCCGATCGAATTTCTTATATAAGTTTTTTATCAATTTTAATTTTGAAAATGATCATTCGGCACTAGCCGTAGTCACAGGAACGGTTACAAATAACAGAAATGCAGTGCAAGTGTGTTAAGAAAACTTGAAGACAAAATAATTTTTTATGATTAATAAATCAGCAAGTTCTATAGAAGGTTACTTTTCTATTTTGTGTTTAAAAATGGATTGAAACCTAAGAGTTTTTTTCTATAAATCAACAAATTCTAAAGCCTTTTCCAATAAATCGGTATCATTTAAATTTTATAACATGGTAGGTGGCAAGATACTGAAATTGGAAACAATTTCATTCATTTCAAGGAAACGTAATCTTAGTTGATTAATTATGGTGTCCAATACACGATAGAATTCGTTCAGTTTAAACAAGCTTTCGGGATCTTGGAGACGTTCATCCTCGCAAATTTCATCAAAATGGCATTTCACCTTCCTCTGAGGAGTTTTAAGAAATTCATGGTTGACATACCAATTTTCGGCTACACTATTTGCTTGCGTTTTTAAATCTCCAAATTGATGTCGATACTTTTCATCTTTTTCCAGACAAACTGGCAAACACTTTGATGCATTTGAAAGATTGATGGCTTTAGACTGAAGTGCTTTAGAGGCCGTGTCGATGATCTGTAAAATTTTGCAATGGAAAACCAGTAACATAATAAAGTTGTAGTTTTCGACCTTCTTCAGTGAAACAGCTTAATTTCTCTTATTTGCTTTGGAATTTAATAGAATAGCTTTTGTTAAAAAACGTCCTACCCATCTAGTTGGATTTAATGTTACTGAAGTTGAAGATTCCCCTTTTTTTATTAGGTATAAAACTTGATAATATATCCCATCTTTTGATACTATGCCCAAAAAAATATAAATTTGTTGCACAGTTTAAAAAATGTTTGCATTTCTATAACCTCTTTTACTGCATCATTAACTACCAGATTTAAATTATGAACAATGGACATACACCATAATTGGTTTGATATCTCTTATGAGTTTTTGAACTCCACCATAAGTGACTTTCATGTAATTAGCACGGTCATTTATTGCCCACGGCACTTATTCAGAGGAATATTTTTGTAATTTTTGGAATTTATATTCTGATTGGATATTGCTAAGGCAGTTTGATCCATAACTTCATGAAATCCTAAAAATGACTAATTACGAGCGCTTTTATTCCGTTTTCATCTTTCTCGATTACAGAGTAACGGTAAACTCCACACAATTGTTTTCGAAATATCTGGAGTCCACAATACCAAATAATTTTAATACCAAAAATGTGGTTTATAAGATTCCCTGCGAATATGGCAAATTTTGTATAGGTGAAACATCTAGACCGTTAGTTAGAATAAAAGAACATAAAAACCTTCTTAGAAAGGGCGATTTTAATAAATCTAGAATTTGTCAACACGCATGGAAATCGAGACATAAAATCAATTGGAATAAATCCAAAACGTTATTAAAAGAATCGGTAACAAAATACAGAAGATTAAAATAAACCGCTATAATTAATTTAAATAAAAATAATTGTATTGCTATGCCTTCGGTAGATTTAATTCAAAATGGTTCCCAATTCTAAAGAATACAATTAAAAACGTTTAAGTATTTCAATACACAATAATCACACAGTAAACCTCACCTACATATTTTTTTGGTAGTATGTCACTGTCATTAAAAACTTTTATTGTCAATGTAAGTATCATTGACATACACACAAAAAAAATATTTTCTATCTGCTTTATATATAGAAATTAATATAATTTATTTTTTGGATTCGTTTTGAAAACGGGAGGACCTCCTGAAACGTTAATGTTCAAAAGCTTATATTTATTTTAGAACATATTATATTATTTTAGAACATATATATATATATATATATATATATATATATATATATATATATATATATATATATATATATATATATATATATATATATATATTTAAAATTCTGTTCGTTAGGCAACTTTATTACAGAAAAGAATCACTGAGAAATTTGTCTCCGTTTGGTTTTTTGTTTTTTACCCAGTGATTATTTATATAAGAGATATTTTTGATATTTTTTTGAGTTTTAGATCGTGGCGAAAAACCCAAAAAAAGGAAAAAATAAAAGGTTATATTTTGTCACTGAGGGAGCTAAACACCCTTCTGAATATTGTGGCTGTCTGATTCTCTTTTTTGCTGTGTTTCTACATGTTCACCTTTTTCAAAGTGCAATCATTTATAGTTCTTTATTTCTTCCATATGTGTTAGTATTTTGATCTTCTGGAGATTTATTTTTAGTCCTATATTATCTGAGGTTTTAGCTAGTTGTTTAGTCATTCTAGCTCTTTTGACTGTTATTGTGATTCAGTTTTTATCATTTATACACCTGAAATGAATTAGCTTTATACCATTGATGTTTATATCATAATGCGTCTAATCCAAAGGCTTAAAGACACCCTCCAATGCCTGCCTGAAATCTATTATATCGAAATATATATTTATCCAAATTTAAGTAATTTAAGTAATCCCCCCTCAGTGCAATGCATCTAGGCTTTGAAATAGCTTTTATACTCAACTATTGTATTTCATTCAAAGCGGCCAGCGAATGACTTCTCTGAACTCAAAACGGCATCCAAGAAGTGCTTTCTTTAATTGAGGGAACAGAAAAGTTACACGGTGCCATATCTGGTGAATATAGTGTTTATTGAAAGATATTTGTTGGATTTATGACACAAAATTGACGAATAATTATTGCGGTGTATTCTAGTACTAATTCCTTAATTATATAATTTTAGTCTTATTTCTTTTTTTTATGAATTTTTATATTTCCGCTATCATCTTTTGCACGGTCCATTATTTTCTTGTTAACTTTTCCTTGCAAAAACCAATAAATATTCTCACTTTTTACTGTTAACTTACTGAATTCCTCCTTCCAGTTAACATATACTACTTGTTTATAAATATCAGGACATAATTAGTAAAGTACAGAACATAATTAATTTTAAAGATAGGTCGCAAGTTATTCCATAAAATTAAGATTAGTCTAAAGCTCCTTACATAGAGTTTCAACTACCGTTTTCATCTCATCTAAAATGTAATCAAAAAAGTAATTTTAGCTGCTCAAGGCACTGATGGGGATACTCATGAAAGAACTTCTAGTTCATCAAAGCAATCAGCCGATAGAAGAATCGAAATACAACCAGCTGAAGATGAAGAAGGTTCGCTACTATGCTACTGTTATTTTCGTCTAAATGTACCTATTTATGTTCGTAGATCAAGATGATGGTTACTCTGTAAAACACTTAGCTTATGCACGTTATTTGCGGAATCACCGTCTGATTAATGAGATTTTCTCCGAATCTGTGGTGCCTGACGTACGATCGGTTGTAACCACCGGTAGGATGCAGGTGTTGAAACGCCAAGTTCAGTCCTTGACCATGCACCAAAAGAAACTGGAGGCCGAATTGCAACAGATCGAGGAGAAATTTGAAGCCAAGAAGAGGAAATTCATCGAGAGCAGCGATCAGTTCCAAGACGAGTTGAAGAAGGTGTGTTTGGTTAGTAAATTGAACATTTGAATACTGACTGAGTCGTTTTCAGCATTGCAAACCTGCAGTGGACGAGGATACTTTTATGAAAATGGTTGAGAGACAGTATGATATTCTCAAAAAAGAGAGAATGAAATTAGCAGAAGAACCGAAGAAGGTTACCCAGAATGGTACCGGGGAAACGTTAAACGTTGCAGTTCAACAGAATGGACAAGTTCACGAAGACCAGGAACCGATGGATACAACTCCATCTCATGCAGCGCCTGCTGTTAATGGTACCGGATCCCATGACAAACCAGAGCCCTCAGTAGGATCTCTGCAGGTACCGCCAAGTACTCACCCTGGGTCAGGTCCAGCTGAACATACTCCGCATTCACTAGCTGGTCCTATCCCACTTGGTGCACCACCTCAGGCACCTCCTGTTACCCATCCATCACCGCCACAGGTATAATTAGTGTGCCTGAAAATCAGTGCACTTTTATGGCATTTTTTTATTAATCCATGTAAATAATTGCGGAAAAGGGTAGACTTTATAAATGAAAGTTTAAAAAGTAGTACAATATCCACTACTAAATGAAAATTAAAAAAAATATATACCAGAGATGAAGCTGGAAATAAGGGTTTGTTCACAGTCTAATATCCTGTCATTTTGTTGCTACGACAGTACCTTTCAAAATGCCACTGATGGTTAAACTATTTCTAGTTAGCGTCACATTTGTTTTCGTGTGGTAAACATGTCGAGTTTTGAGCCAAATAAAGAGCATTTCTGGTACATACTGATATTCTTATTCAATCAAAAGAAAAACTCAAGTGAAAGCCGTCCTATAATTGTGAAAATTTACTATAAATATAACTCAACAAATAACTCAACTATAAATGGCCGAGAGGTAAATGTTGGTCGGCGAACCATTTGTGATCGTCTGCTTGTCGTGGGAAAGATCCAGAAGAAAGGCAGGAAAATAGGTACCACATCAGCTGAACGACAGACAAATGGAAAAGCGAAAAACGGTATGCAGAGTTTTGCTTTCTCGGCATGAAAGAACCACTTTTTTTGTATCGGATCTTGACTGGAAATGAAAAATGGATATATTTCGAGAACCCAAAACGTAGAAAGTCGTGGGTTGGCCTAGTACAATCATCAATATCGACCACAAGACCGAATCGCTTTGGAAATAAGACAATGCTGTGCATTTGGGATCAGAGGGGTGTCATATACCATGAGCTTCTGAAACCAGGTGAAACAGTTAATACTGTTCGCTACCGTCAACAATGATTAATTTGAACCATGTATTGATTTAAAAGGGACCAGAATGGGCTAGAAGACACAGAAAAGTGATTTTGTAATCTCATCACATGCCGCGAAAGCGGTCAGAGACACCATTTCTGCACTTGGTTGGGAACTCTTTTCCCACCCGCGGTACTCACCAGATTTTGCTCCTTTCAGCTACCACTTGTTTTCATCGATGTCTTACGCACTTTCCATGAAACACTTCAACAGTTAGCGAGATGTCGAAAAATGCCTTAATGCCTGGGAGGGCATCCACAAATTGCCAGAGAGATGGAAACAATGTGCAGCTAGGGATGACGCATACTTTAAATAAACCATTTTTTTACCTTTCTCCCAAATTAAACGTGTTTAAAAAAAATTAAGAATTATTAACCGTCACACCGGGTAAATACGGAAATATTAACTTTTTAAGAAAAGCCAACTTAGATGATTTTCACAAATTTGGGGAATGGTCAAAACACAATTTATAATGTCATATAAACTTATAAACAATGACATTATAAACAGCATAATGGATTCTTGATGAGATGGCTATCAAGCATCTCAATAACTATATGCAGAAGTGATTCAGCCACAAGATCACTGGCGAAAGTTCTACTAGCGAATTTATAGATTTAAAAATTCTACACTTATTAAGATTCTTAATGGTTACAAAGTAATTTTTATTAATATAATAATTCATTCTTAATTATTATATTTGTGTATTATTTTACATTTAATCTACTAAACTCCAAGAGATTTATCACTAAAATACTTTGAAAATTCCACTTTTTAAATTTCACGACGGGCGTTTCGCTAACCATATTATGGTTAAAACTTACAATTACAAATTATGAACCGTGAAGTTAACTAAGCGTTAGATTAATAATTATAAAAGTTGTTGATGTGTCATTGAAATTGCTGCGTAACTATTCTAGTTAAACAGTTTCAATAACAATATCGTTTCAGAGTACATCTGTCTAACGAAATTATGTACGAAACAAAATTGTTTTCAGCTTAATAATTGGTTTTACGAACAACAGAAGGAACGGCAATGGACAATCCTCTATCATCATTCTTAGCCAAGTTATTCATGAACAAATTTGAAATAGAGGCGAAAAATGTGTTCAGTTATTTCCGAAGGTGTAGCTATTTATGTGGATGATCTTTTTGCAATTTTCGATTCAAAAAAACGAAAACCAAGATCTTAAGAATTTAAATGGTAAATCCGAAACCATAACATTCACGTATCAACTCGAGAACAATGCTAGATTACCATTTGTGGATGTTTTAGTGAGTAGAAACAATAAAAATTGATTAAACTTTGATATTTTTAGAAAAAACATCATCACCTCGAGATATTTCCAGATAGCTTCCATAATAAGATGGCTAGTTTACATTTTATGGTAGATTGATTAATCAATTTTCCTTTTACAAAGATAATTATAACAAATAATTCAAATTAATTAGGGGGTGTTTGAAGTGACTGGTAAGAAATAAGATAAGAAAGCAAGTTAGGAACAGAACAAAAATCAACTCACGGTAATACCGTTTTGATTAACCCGAGGGCTAAACAGTATTTCGAAAAAAGTGGATATTAAGGTAATCTACAAACCATATATTAAATTAAGGGAAATCTTGGGTAATCCAAAAGATAAGCTAGATCAACAAGAATAATCGGCGATTTATAAAATTGGATATAAAGATTTATCGAAAGTATATTGGGCAAACTAAAATATCCATATTAACTATCTAGTTATATCTATAAACTTCATGTTCTTTATATCTATAAATAACACATTAAACTTAATTTTGACACGTCTCATTAGGTACGATTGTCATAAATATAACACAGTTTAGTTTTAGAATTAGATTGAATCATCTTCTGATGATTTTAACATGGTTAGAGAAACGCGAGTCGAGAAATAAAAAAAAAAGATTTGGCGTTTAGTGGTAAATCTCTTTGAGTTTAGTGTTTCACACCGAAGATTCCAATAGAACATCGTTTCTTAATCTGGGGGCCGCAACCCTTTGGGGAGTCACGTTCAGGAATATGGAGGGTCATAATGTGTTAAAAAAATAAGACCCGTTATGAAACATCCTTTTATTAAAATATTTTTAATTTAGAAACAAGTGTTGGAAAATTAAATATTACCAGGTAATTATAACATAATAAAATAAACTTAAATAAACTAATAGTCATAATTGTTTCAAATAATAATTTAATGCGACGCACAGTGAATGGCCTAGTATCAGCTAGGTGGACAAAAACATTTTATTCTACTATTTGATTGTTCTGGTTATGATGAATAATATTTTGTTGTTTTATTGAATATTTACGTATTTTTTGATAATCAATTAATGAATAGAAGCTTGGGGAATATTTATATTAAAAAACTTACATAATTTAACAGTGTATTAATTATACAGTAACATATACTCATTAACTATAATTTAGATTATAGAAATAAACAACACAAAATTAAATTAGCCAATTATACTGAAGACTAATAATAACCATCTCATGACTCATCATGAATCTCGCAATCAGACGAATCAGGTACTAAGTAATCTGCATCGGCACACGGATGAACATCACTTGCTACCTGATGTGCTGGTATTGAAGGCGGGACAATTAAATTCAGAACTTCCGCCGGTAGGTTCCAGTAGGTTCTCTTTAGTAGCACCACAGATTTAACATTTTTGTGTAGAATGTGTGTCAGTTAAAGCATTGCATACTTCCGTCTGCCATTGTGAGTAAAAGGTCGTGTTTCGCAGTAATTTGAAATTCGCCAATACTACAAGGTGTTAAGAAGTTAAGATACTTCTTCCAAGATTTTGTTACTTTGTAACTTTGTTATCTCTAACTTGCCATTTTTTATTTACAAACGATAACTGATGTGTAAAAAACATTCAAAGGAACAAATCCATGCATGCGATGTAGACAAACCGAAACCGTAAAGTTCTTTTTTAACAACTAAGTATTTTAATTCGCCATTCATCATTTTGGGAGTAGCGCCACAGATGTAACATTTTTGTGGAGAACTTGTATCAGTCAAAGCATTGCATACTTTTCCGTCTGTCATTGTGAGTAAAAGGTTGTGTTTCACAGTAATTTGAAATTCGCCAACACTACAAGGTGTTGGAAGAAGATGAGATACTTCTTCCAAAATTTTGTTACTTTCTGTTATTGTAAATTCTTTTGTTTCCTTCGAAAAATTAAACTTAATTGGTCGGCAATAGAGTGTTGATGATGGCTGCGGATTTTGCTAAATAATATTTTGGTCGTCACTCAACTGCAATGGAACAAATGCAAATACAAACGGAAACTTATTAGTAGCATCGGAGTTCTCAAATATCTGCTTATAAACTGCTGTTACCAGAGCTCCCGTCACATCCCCATTTGCTAATTAATGTGAATGACGAATTAGAAGGTACATTTTTTAGAACGTCAGTTTGCGTTTCAATTAAAGGTTCAGTAGTTTTATCCAGTATGACATAGACTATGATAAGATGGAAACATTTAATGCCTCGCCTTTAATGACCATTTTCGCTTCTGTTTATAAGTGTGACTACTGTATTTAGAGTCTACGTAATAAGCTAATGCCTCGTCTCTGTTCAATTGTTGGCCACCACAAATAATATCATCAGATTTCCTTTTTTCTGAAGATTCCGAACTTTTTCTAATCAAAGTAGCTACGTTTCTGTGACCTGACAAACGATTTGCAACTTCAACAGCTGTAGTCAACTCAGTGGCACTTCGCTATTGCACTAAGTCTTCAAACCTACATGTTTTGGTTTTGAAAAACGAGTCTTCAAAGTTCTTTTTGGGCCGACTTCCTCCAGATGATGAGGAAGCAGAGGGCTGATGCATACTTATGTGAAATTCTATATCTGCGCTCTCTACCTAACTTTCAATTTTATTTAAAAAACGGTCCATCATATTGGCTGCAGCCCACTTTTCAGAGAATTTTGACGAAAAACTTGACATTTTTAACTTTAAATACCTCTGTGAATCAGGAGTCACATCTGTAATACTAAGTTTTGCATAATAAAATTCATTATACGAGAATTTCGTTCTTTTTATGTTTCCGCTATTCTTCAAATAATTAACTCCATTTTTGAAAGAGAGCACACACGATCTGAAAAATTAACTTAAATAAGATCGGGGGTTGATGTATTCAATGATATATCATTGTACATCTTAAGATTGTCACTCTACAATGTTAAAAAATTAGTTTGGGTACATGTAGATAAAAAAAAAACAATAAATAAAAAACAGTATGTTTAAAAATTATAAACTAAAAAAATATTTCAATTTTTACGTGGTTTTTCAAAACCTCTTATCACACACACATTGTCTCTCATTCGAATCAGATTTTAAATGAAATAAAATACGTATCCTCTAAAGTAAAATCCGCCACAGCAACAATAATACTCTTCACTTTGAAAGCACTGCAAAATTGTAACTAAATTGTTTACATAAATAGAATTACGATATCACTTACTTCAACCGCTTATGACTCATCGCTCTCGAATGCCATAATTATTACCTCGAATTGTGATCTATGGGGGATTGTTACTGTCATGGGATAATCATCAATTAATCGATTCTTTGAATTGAACCACCTAGCTTCTTAATGAAGCTTCTTATGAAGACATTGACTTTGTCTGTCATTAGTAAAATGTTTTTTTACGGCCTTGTAAACTGGTATTCAAGTAATTCAAATGTGAAAATATATCAAGTAAGCCAACAGTAATAACGTTTCCCCATCTTATAAAAACTTTGAAAATTAGCTATTTTTATCAGTAAAAAATTTTTTTATTTCATCTTGCAATTCAAAAAACCTCGTTAGAACTTTTTTTCACAACTACCTGACTCCAGTATGGAAAAGCAGTGAGTCGTATTTGGCATCCATTTCTTCACACAATGTGGAAAGCTTAATAAAATTAACAGTTTTTACGGCTTCTGACGGAACCTTTTGTAAATTATCTGGCATCTTTTGTATAGCAAGCGCATTTCTGTGAAGAAAGCAGTACATCCATTCCATATGTGGCATAATATCTTTTAATTTTTCTACCACAACACTTTTCTTCCCCGTTATCCCTTTCGAGCCATCAGTACATACCGCAATGCATTTATTAAAGTTCAGCTTTTCGTGTTGTGTTGTTATTTACCCTTTTTAATTATTTCATTGTTAACATCATTGGTGTTATTAGTTCGTTAATACGGCTCGATATTGTGTCATTTGACAGTGGTTTAGTTTTCAACTTTTTTGCTTCTTCCCAACTTACCATCCCATTGACCATATCCGTAGCACCGGGTAAAATGAGCTTTTCCGCAACCGTGTGGGGCTTAGGCTCCCTGGCCACTCTTAATGCCACTAAATAGGATACTTGAACTGCTGCTGTCTCATTACGTCTCGATTTGTTGATTTTTCAACGATGTATAAACGAGTGATTTACGTTTGAGAAATTCTAATGGTTTGTTTTATAAAGACGTCTGTTTTGTTTCCAGATGCGGAACTAATTTTGAAGGCTTCATGCTTTCCGCCGACAGAATTTGATACCAAACATTGTGACTTGTCATGAACATACATTGTGACTTGTCATCCAAGGCAATCAATCCATATTAAAAAAGTTTCATTAAATAATCTGGTCTTTTTCTTTACTGTTTCACCATATGTAGATGGTATATTTTGTTTTTATTTTATTTAATATGAATTTATTTTATTACTACACTGTGCAGGGCACAGGGTCGAACTGGTAAAAGCAATATAAGAACAAGGAGTTACACAAGTCTTATAGTTCGGTATTTGTGGCTCTGTGCGGTATTTCGGTACAAGTGTAATGACCTATTCACGCATACAATTCATCATCATTGACGATTCGTCATTTAATACAAAGATTTTTTTCACGATTCGTTAGCCTGTGAACACGCTGGTAGGAGTTTATAAGCCATTTAAAAATAAAAACGATTCTTCATAAAGCACGATACTTTTTGGCTATTTAGTGGGTCGCGACCCTAAAAAGGTTGAGAAACTATGTAGTAGAAGAATTGATATAATCTATTGTTTATTTTTCTTTACATTTATGTAATTTTCTCCAAATATAGGGTCACCCACAACCGCCTGCTGGTGTTCCTCATCTAGGGCATCCGCCCCATGTACCATCACCGCATCAAGGCCCAATAATGCCACCATCTCAACCATACCCACAGCAGTATCCTCAAGGTACAAATTCGTTTAAAAAGGGACTTTTTCTTTTCATTAATTTTCTGTAAATGTTCTGTTGTAACAATAAAATGAATTCATTCAAATAAAATCATCTCATAATAATACTTTGTGTGGTGGGCAATGTAACAGTTGTTGCCTGACTACCAAACGGAAAATTCCATATTTTGGTGCAACTGACGAAAACCCTTCGTGTAAGAAACTGCACGGTATTTCATCGATTCATTTTCGGATCATCTAGCCGACTCTTCATCATCATATGATATTTGTCGAGTATTGGAAGTATTGGCTGCAAGAGCACTTGTCTGTTGTCTAGAAAGTTCCACAGTAGCATCTCGCTCAGAATTTACCAACTGGTCCATTTACCATAACCTTTAAGGTTGTTTTTCCGTCGATTAAATTGCATACTGTTTCAGTAATTTAGTGTCCACACTTCTTCTTTCTGTGGTGTTACAGCCCGAGTGAGCCTGATCTCCTTCAACCTTCGCTTCCATCCGCATCATCAGCCCCTTGCCAGTATTTGATGTGAAGCAGTTCTTGACTATTGCTTCTTAAATTGTAATGCCAACGTGTTTTTGGTCTACCTCTTTTTTATCCTCTATTCGTCGCTCAGTTATTCTCCTTAGTATTCGAATTTCTGAGTCCATCCCCGCCAGTTGAGTTGCTGAACCCTATCATAGTTTACAATATTCAGATCCATGTATAATTGCTTGAGTTAGAAGTTATACCTGATCCTCCAATTTCCATTATCATTCACAGCACCAAAAATTCTTCCGGGGATACTTCTTTTGTGAGGGTCGCACGTCTCGCAGCCATAAGTGACTACCGGCCGTATCAGTGTTTTAGAGATCTTTACTTTCAAGTTCCTTTGTATAAGTTTAGATCTTAAGACAGACTGTAGAGAGTGAGTGATTTTGTTACCCTTAATAATACGATTTCTGGTATCTCCTATGATGTTTTCATCTAGTGTGCCCCCAGATACGTACATTCCTTCACAATTCAATGGTAGATTATCTAGTTCGGTTCTCTTAGGTTAGTTCCCTTTTACATCACATTTATTTTATTTGTTGTTACACGTACTAATGATAGAATTGAAGATTCGAAACGAAATTGAAGCATGAAATATAAGTGAAACTGATTAATATATTAATACATTTTTTTGTTTTATTTAGGTGCTCCAGTACCCCCTCAACAAGGTGTTCCACTGCCAGCTAGACCACCACCTCATCCTGGTTACGGATATCCAGGTGCTCAGCAGGGTCCTGGATATCCTCCTCATCCTCAACAAGGTTATCCTCCTGCCCAGTACCCTGGTTATGGTCATTATTCACCGCAGGCGTATCCACAGTACCCTCCTCACGCTCAGGGACGACCTCATGCTTATCCTGGTCCCCATCCTTCAGATGCACCACCTCAAGGAGACACACCACCACCGACTGCTTATCCTTTAGGTGCTCCTGAAGGTAGCGGAGAAAGTGATGATAAAGGTACATTTCTATATGAGAAAAGAATTTTTTCATATTTTGTTAACAGTTTGTATTCTTCTAGGAGCAAGGAAAGATGGTGGCAGTGACAAAGAAAAAGAAGAAAGCCAGTAAGGGGAATCTCATTCTTTACTTTCGAAATGTAACTTTCTTTTTCTGATATATTTGTGAAACAAAAATTGAAGGGTTTTCTTTTAGGAAGAAATTTAAATTTTAATTTTAAGAAAATTCAAAGAGATATTTATAAAAACGATTTTTTTTATATCTTGTATTACTTGCAGATGCAGATTAGTTTCAATGTATTTTAATTCTAAGTTAATTATGGTAGGAATGTAATACATTCATTTATCAGTATATAATGTGTTTTAATATTTATTGCACTTCTACATAGAATCCTGAATTAAAGAAAAGGATATGACCGGAATGCTCCGCTTTAACAACGTATAATTCGTATTTTTCACGGATGAAACTGCTTTCTTTATTCGCATCTTATCGGGCCGAGGCAATTCATAACAAAAGGCGGCTAAACACTGCCACTCGCTGACAAAAATTACGGGCGTCTGCAGTTCAACCCAAAAAAAGACTCGGGCGATTAACTTCGCCAGAAGACGCAATCCAAGCGAAGTGCAGCTGCAGTCCAGCCAAATTCAATAAGCGATCTACAAAGAGTACAGTATCGTCAAGCTGCTGTATCCTTTAACATATTGAATGAGCAAGTTAGCACCAAAAATCAAAGTTAGTATTTTCTAAGTCCTGGTCAGATTCGTAGTTTTGTACGCGTTTCTACGGCTTACTACGAACTTCTTCATCAAATTCGGCAAACCAGCAAAAACAGCAAACTTTCCAAAACAACAAACAACAAAAATCTCTGCGTGTGGCTTTAAACACATCATGGTTTGTTAGAAACAATCAAATTCATTGGGAATCTTCGAACTCGCCTTCGAGAAGTTGATTCTTTTGGCTTTGCAAAGCATCAGTTCATTGTTACGTAGTCTATTGAACCTCTTGTCCTAGCAAGGAGGCAAGCAACTTGCGTCCCCAACCTCCGGTATCAAGCCCCGGGATTCGAAACTTTTTAACCTGCAGTTCCAGAACTGTACGATCTGAACTAATGATGTCATCTGTTGCGCACCACACACGATCCACTTTTAACTGACGATTCCGAAGTCAGTCCCTGGACTGACAGTTTTCCGACTGCCGGCGATCCCTCATTCTACCATACTGTGCAGTTCCGTCTATTCTTCAGAATAGTGCGGGTGTGAAAACATGATGAAAGCCAGAAAAAACAAATTGCAGCGCTTCGTGTAATTCTCTTATTGCGAGAGCCTGTAGCGAAAGCTAAAAAAACAGTATTGGGTGGAGTGGTGTTATAAAGGGAAACTTTGTCTCATATGTCATTAGTGCGAAAATTAAGAGAATGTGCGAAAGATGACAAAAAATTAGCTCCGAATGGATGGTACATGTTTTTACAAACTTTAAATTTAGATAATCCGTACGTTTCTAAGAAAAATACGATACTGAGAAAAGCTATTTCAGCTGAAGAATGATTGGTTGTAGCATTGACATATTTGGCTACTGGACGAACTTTGGAAGATTTAAAGTTTTCTGTTATTTCACCTCAGGCCCTTGGAAAATAATTCCAGAAACTTGTAATTGCATATAAAAGTAAATACAAAATTATCAAGCAAAACTAATATTTAGGATACCTATTTATTTTTTATAACTGAAAGGATATCTTTTTGTGTTTGTAAAAGAAGTTGGACACATTATCCTTAGGGAGCGCAAAAACATTTTGCATATCGAATTAAATATACGCATTAGTACCATTTGTAAGGTCAAGCAATCAACAAAATTCTCATTTAGGCGGAGACTCAGGTTGTGTGTTCCATAGGAGATTGTAGAACCTAGCAGTTGGATGTATGATGACACTCAGCACTGTTGTCTCATTGGACGCAGTCCAAACAGTTGTAACACTGCAAAACACTCTAAAAACGATATATTTATATACATTAAAATACAACAGCTTTCAAGTAACACAATGACAGTATAATAATGATGGCTCCTTACAAACAACACAATTTTTGTTCAAGGCCCACTATTGCTATGTTAGCTTCTTTTAGTTCCTGCCGACTGCAGATTATTCTAGTTGTTTTTGCTAAATGTTCTAAAACGGCTACTCCAGTAAACAAATGTGACATGGCATTTTCGAATTTTAAGATTTGTCAAATTATGTTTAAAAAATATGGTGTTGCCATTTAGAAAATATCGTTTTAGTATACCTACTCGCACTAATACACAGAAATCTAGCAACACCGGAAATCATTGTAAATTTTACTTAGGTTATTTCCTACAACTTTGCATTTGGAAGTACTAGTTTATCACTTCAAATAAAAAAGCTAGCCTGTTAGGTTTAAAAAAATTACACTGTATATATATTATTATTATTATTTACATGCGAAGTACAGTTAGAGGCGTTTGTTGTTGTTAGTCTTCCTTTGCGCCCATACTGATTTCATTCTTTCGCTATGAGCTTTTTTCCTTTCGTCAGACCAAGTTGTTCCAGTCTTCCTACATTTTTCTCTCTGACCAACCTCCCAAACCTTAACCTTGTGTTTAAAACAGCCTCTATCCTGAATTTCACTTTGTGTAATATTTGCATATCTTTGTGTAATATTGCAATAATTGATTTAATTATTTCTACTTCAGCTCTACACCTATTTTCATAAAATTCGACTATTTATCTAGTTAGCCTAGTCGGATTCATCTGTTTTGTGTGCGTAAAACTTAAGTTTTCTTTTTCTCATATCGCTATGTATATCTGTGTATTGTTTGATTTCTTGATTTTCTCAAAGTCGGTATGTTGTGTTATTTATTTATTTAAGGCCTAAGATTTTTCTTATGATTTTTCTTCTCTTCTTTTCAATCTCTTCGATGTCTCTCTTTCTATTCAAAATGAGCGTTTCTGCCCCATGTAGACCTTCTGGCTTAATAACTGTGTTGTAATGTCTCAGTTTTGTGTTTTTAGATATACATTTTTTGTTGTAAATATTTTGTGTAAATCTCAATACAGTTTCCATTTTCTGACATCTACCCTTATTGGCCGCTTTTTCTAACCCATTTTCCATGATTATTTCACCCAAATATTTGAATTGAGAGACTCGTCTGATGTTACCATATTTTGTTTTTAGAAATGGTGTTCTTAGTCTGTTGCAGGTCATGTGTTGTGTCTTTTCAAAGGAAATTTGGAGTCCTACCTTTTCTGCTGTTTTTTAGGATTTCAATATTTAACTAATTTCAATATATATATATATATATATATATATATATATATATATATATATATATATATATATATATATATATATATATATATATATATATATTGTTCTATAACTAATGTCCAGCTAGTAAATAATCGACTTATGACACTATCCCTCAAGTGTGGTAACAAAAACTATACATTAATCAATGTACACCTCCCACTTAACAAAGAAAATAAATCTAATCCTGAAAAAGTAAATAAGTCAATCAAATTTCTTTCGATTCGATCGATCGATCTCTATTCACGGTTCTGTTATTACCGTTGTCAGTATCCGCGGTTAAAAAACCTGAACAAGTATTTAATGCAGACGAAACTACTCTGATTTGAAGAAAATGTCAAACAAAACTTTCATATCCAAAAGTGAAAAGTCCGCAAAAGACAGAGTTACACTGCTGCTCTGTTCTAATACATCAGGAGATTGTTTAATTAAGCCAATTATGATTACAGATCGCTAAATCCTCCTGCTTTGAAAAATCAAAACACCAGTGTTTTGGCGCTCAAACAAGAAAGCGTGGGTTACGTGTGTCATTTCCTGTGAATAGTTCTAGGATTGTTTTGTGCCTGAAGTTGAAACTTATTTAAAGATAAATCTTTTCAAGATAGAGTTCCAGGCAGTTCTAGTTTTGGACGCTACTCCAGGTCACCCTTGTGAGCTTGAAACTATACATCCAAATATAAAGCTGATATTTTTACTTCCTAACAGAATAGCCTTACTTCAGCCTATGGACCAAGGAATAATCCAGGCCTTCAAGCTCTATTACAGATCTATTACACAGCAAAGTGCAGTGTTAACATAAAAGAATCATCTCAAGAGCTGAAGCCATACACATTGAAATTATGCTGGATAAATCTGTGATCTGATTACCGACAGTTAAGTAATTCAAACATTAACTGAAAACATTGTTAAAGTTGCGAATGGTATAGGACGAGATGGTTTCGAACAAATAGTATCAAGTGACATTCAAGAATGCTTGAATTGCAAGATGAAGATTTATCTAAAACCGACTTGGAGGAAATGCTTAATCCCCATTCCATTGAAGAGAAAGCCTCAACGAGCACTGAAAAGGTGACAAAAAACCTGAGTGAAGGTTTATGAATGGCAAATGAGCTTTGCGATTTCTTCATAAAAATAATATCCGTCTAATTGCCCAAGCCTAATAATAGTTATTAATATTATTAAAAATAATATTAAATTTATTTTATTAACCATTTTTACTATTTATTTTGTAACCTACGAACATATCCCCCCTACAATAATTTTAAAAATTAGTTTTCAAAACGAGGTATAATAAATTAGTCTACTGTGAATATAAGCTGAAAAATCAAATGTAGATGCGATGTCGTTCGAAAAGCAACATTTACAGCACTGCTTTCTTTTCGCCTTCCAACTGATACAGAATGCAGCGAAAGCACAGGACATGATTTCAGTGGTTTTGGGAGATAACGCTGTTTGTACAGTATTTGCAAGAAGAAGTTCTGTAAATGATGCAGAACGTCTGGTACAACCACAAAAAGTGGAATATGAAGAATTTGAAGCTCTGCTGGATGAAAATCCTTGCAAACACTGCTAGAGCTCGAACAGGAAGTAAATGTATTGATGTTGTGCTGTTGCTCTTTAGATTCAGGAAAAAGAAACTCTTGCATAAGATTGAAATTTGTGACAAAATTTGTGACAAAAAAGTGGATCCTCTACGATAATCCAAAGAGGCAAAAATCCTGAGTTAACCCTGGTGGGCTATTAATCAGTTCCGCAAAACCAAATATGCACGCCATAAAGCTTGCTGTGTGTATATGGTGGGATCAGCTGAACTTTGTGCATTATTAGTAGCTCCAAGCTGGTCAAACGGTCACTGCTGACCATTATTAACGGCAACTGACTCGTATTAGTGATGTTCTGGAGAAAAAAAGGGTTTATGTTGACAAGGAAAGATGGGAAGTCATTTTGGTTCAAGAAGACGCACGACCACCTAAAGCAAAAATAATTCTGGAAACGATTACCGAGTTGGGTTGGAAGATTTTATTGTACGGCGTATTCTGCTTTTGGATATTGAACTCTTCTGATTTTTTTTGATCTGGGATTCGACAGTTGTCTGGAAGATGGCGAAAGTTAAGGAAATTACTTCGAAGATTGAGTTTGTATTACTTTTTTCATAAATAAATATCAAAAGTTAATAGTTTGGTAAGCTGTGAAAACGCCTGAAAATTAACAAAGAACACATACACAGTTTTGTTGTATTCTCGGCATTTTTGAAGGAACACAGAAGTAAAAGGTGAGAACAATGCTGCTCTAAGTTTCCATACTACCACGAAATCCAATTGTTTTTTGTGATTTTCCAGTACAATGTGTTTTATCCAGTAGTTCCTCACATTTTATGTAGATTATACGAGGTGTAACTATTAAATAACGAATATTAACATATAAAACATTTTATTTTGATTTCATACATATTTACTTATCATCACCTTCAATATACACCCCTCTATCCCTACAATGTTCCATATGAATCTTCCATTGTTCGAAACAGTGCTGGAAATCTTCTTCTGTCAGCTCCTTCACAACGCGTGCCGCTTTCTCTTTCACAGCTTCAACGGACTTGAATCTTGTTCCTTTTAATGCAGATTTCACCTTTGAAAACAGATAGACGTCGCATGGCGCAAGATCCGACGAATAAGGCGGATGGTCTAACATTAACATGCTGTACTTGGCTAGAAACCTCTTGACTGGCAATGCGGAATGAGCCGGCGCATTGTCTTAGTGGAGAAACCATGACTTGTTCTACCACAATTCGGGTCATTTTTTCCTTATTCTTTCACAGAGTTCAGGAAGAACCTGAAGGTAGTAATGTTGAATAATTGTTTAACCTTTAAGAATCTAGTGAAGGTACCCAATCCCATGAATATCGAAAAAAACAATCATCATTGCTTTGAATTTTGATTTGATTTGTTCATTCGAAGTTTTTTGGCTCTCGGTGAATTTGAGCTCTTCCAGTGCATGGATTGGCGCTTCGTTTCAGGATCATAAGTAAAAAACCCGGATTCGTTACATATTATTATCCTTTCCAATAAGTTTAAGTAATTTTCAATGCCATTTAAAGTGTCACCACAAACATTTTTGCGAGCTTCTTGTTGTTCAAACGTGAGAATTTTAGGCACCATTTTGAAACACACTTTTTGCATGTTAAAATTATTATGTAAAATTTGCCATATGCATTATTTGTTAATTCCAACAGTTTCAGCAATCGCACGGATACTTAACCAACGGTCGGATCGAACCAAATTACCGATTATTTCGATATTGTCGTCCGTTTTTGACGTGGAAGGACAACCCGGACGTGGATCATCTTCAACTTCTTCTCGGCCATCTTGAAAATGTTTAAACCACACAAAAACATGTGCACGTGTTAAACATTCATTGGCATACACTTCTTTCAATAAATTATAAGTTTCAGTAGCCGTTTTTCCAAGTTTCAAGTGAAATTTCACAACAATTCGTTGCTTTATTGTTACACTTAACATTTTTCCGGCGAAACAAAAAAAACAACTCTAATGTGAACGAAGGCTACGTTTGTATTGATTTGTTTACATAAGCGAGATGTACTGCATTCGAAAGAGAAGGCTTCACGATAAACAGCTGTTGGTCGCTCGCGTTTGGTGCATGCATACTTCTTCTGTAGCAGCGCCAGTCTCGTTATTTAATAGCCCTACCTCGTATTATGAATTATTTTACAATTTTTAATGATGTAATTAGTAGATTCTAATTGAAAGTAAGGCCCAATCCAAATAAGCTTGTCGTGTTCTTAATATACTAAAATTACTTCATTGTTTTGATATTACATATAGACATGTTTTAACAATGTTAAAAAACTTAAACTTAAAGCTATTTCATTTTAACATTTTCATTTTAATTCCTTTTTGCTATTCAGGTTTTTTTCATGAAATTGAGAAGTAATTATAATAAAGGATCAGTTTTAAAGCTTTTCAGAAAAGTACCTCAGGAATAGGATATAGGCATTGGAATATCAGTGTAATAAGCACGAAAAGTTGCAAGTGGAGAATGGAGAATATATATTAAAAATATTCAGAAAACAGGGATTTTTTCCCGGCTCTGCGAAATAATTACTCCTTCTTCCCAAGGTCGGTTTCAAGCCTTACACCGCCATCAGTCGGGCTCGCGCTGAACTTCCCAACAGCCTACTTGCAACTTTTTATGTATACCTGGTACTTAGACGGGCCCTGGGCGGGTTACGGATGGTTTCGTGTAGTCTCACTGTTGCCGAACTCCACCATAGGATAGCGTGAGTTGCATAGTATGGTAGACTATATCCGAAAAAGGCGATATATAAGGTCGTATAGTGCGGGTCAAGATATACCGTTGACCGAATGGCTGCAATAAACTGTTAACAACCCCTATCGTAATGAAACCCGGCAAAATTCCAAAAAAGTAAACAGGGCCGGGCCTAATAAAATAACAGGTAAAAAGATAAAATTAATCGAGTTCGTTCGATATTTCGAAACTACTAATTTTAAAACAAAACATTTATCGTCCGATGCTAAGCAAATTGTTGAAAATGTGTATGTTTCTTTATTGAATAGGGGGCTTAATGTAAATGCAGCCGCAGCAGAAATGTCTTCATTAATGAAAACGCCGTTGTCTACAGTTAAAGATATTGTGACGAAGTCAATTTAAGCCAAAAAAGTTCGTAGTGATTCTGGTAAAAGCAAATGTGTTGACGAAAGCGACAAAGACTTAATTCGAAGCAAAATGTATGCTATGTATGAAGATGCTATGAAGGAAAGATGAAATCAACATTCTTTGAAGCAGAACTAGCCTCCAGAGAATATTATCTCCAATGGGTTTTGCATATCGGACCATTAATAAAAGACAAATATTAATAGAATCACGATTGCGACGATGGCAAGGGAAAAATAATTACAATTTTACATGCTGGTTCCGAGGATGGATGTTGTTTACAAATTGTTGACGGTTGTCTTCCAAAAATATTAAATATTCATCATTGGACTACCATGACGACACCACTTGAGAACTTTTTCAAGATTGGTTTATAAATAGCCTTTTGCCCAATGTGCCTAAGGAAAGCGTAATTGTAATGATAATGCTAGTTATCATAACCGCCAAAAAATAAAGTTCTTAATGCAAATAACACTAAATTGGAAATTCAGAACTATATGTTAACAAACGATATATACTTCGAAAATACATATAAAAAATGTGATATTTTAGAGATATTAAAAACATTAAATATAGAAAAGGAATATGGATGTGATACCATTGCTGTCGATATGGGACATACATAAATTCGATTAACCATGTTATTAAAATAGAAGATTCTTATGTATCATTTACTAACAATATAGATCCACTTATTATTAATGTAGATCAAAGTGACAGTGAGAGTGAAACCGAATTAAATGAATAATTACATTTAAGTTATAATTTTTATTGTATTAATAGATAAATTTATTTATTTATTTATTTTTATTGTACTAATAAATTCAAAATACACAAACCCATAAACAATGTTTTAGTCATACATAGTAATAATAATAATAATAATTTAACAATATTTTATTTTTTCCAAAATCATTCAGAAATTATACCATTTCGACTCTGGCGCCTTTGAAGAAACTGGGAATATTTTTATTGAAATTTATTGGGGCAATTAACATTTTACCGAAAGGCAACGAAATATCTCGAACCGGACTATACCTTTGGTAATTTCTTCAGCTTGTTCCCAAACGTTCAGCTCGAGTTCGACTGATAACGGCTTAAGGGTAAGCACACAAAGAAAGCAGGTTAGCCAGCGCCTATTTTCGGCGCCGAATACCGGTGCTGATACGTACATTACCATTATTGCATCATTTCATAAAAGAACGCTGGTTATCTGCGAGTAGTGATGGAAAATACGGATCTTTTTGGAGAGTCGGATTACCGGTTCCGAATCAATTCAGAGATCCGGATCCTTGAACCTGTTCTCGGATCCCACTAAATCTTTTATCGTATAACTGGTTGCATAACTTAGTTGCATAGTCAGATAAACAAATACTTTACGATTGGCAGTAGTATATAGCATAACATTTTAATTTCTGAGAATACCAACCCGGGCTAGCTAGAAGCCCCTCGAACATAGATCAAGAGCTCGCGTAAGCAAGCTAATAACCGCAATGCGAAGACTTCAGTAGGAACAGGTAAGAGTCGCAAGACTAACCTAAAAACCAAGATTAAGAAGAAGAAGAATATCAACATGCCCGTATATGAATTATTTTTCGTATGAATTATTAAAAGGCTTCGGTATATCATTGATATCAAAAAGCAATAATTCACTCTCTCATATGGAAAAATTTTGAAAACAAAGTAATAAATGTAAAAAGTTCCAGAAACCCTACGTAGGCAGCTATTAATGTAATAAAAAAATATTTAAATGAGCCTTTAATCGATCGACACGAGGACCCCTTAATATGGTGGTTTCAAAGAAAAAATATTTATCCAAGACTATATGAATTTGTCCAAAAAAGACTGTCAGTGCCATGTGATAGAATTTTCAGTAAAACTTATCAAATTGTGACAGAAAAAAGAAGTCGATACTAAAAAGATAAATGAAATCATATTTTTACATGTATATGTAATTGTTTAAGCATTTTAATTTATAAAAATTAATTTTAAAATTTGATGTACTTATTGTGATGTATTTTACCTGATGTTGAACTTTATTCTATATATTTTGTATCTTTATGTTTTTTTCATATTTTTTATATTTTATATATTTTTAGTCTAGTTTGTTTTATATATTTTTATAGTTTATTTTATAATTTATAATTTTCGTGTTTTACAATTTAATCTATTTATGTAATGTATTTTAATGTATATCATATATATATATATATATATATATATATATATATATATATATATATATATATATATATATATATATATATAAATCCATGTGAGCCATACGCGAAATAAATAAATAAATGTAATTGTTTAAAAATAAATTAATATATTTAATTATTATGTGTATTATTCTATATATTTATATATTTAGGTACATTAGGGTATTTAGGTTCAAAACAATAACAGATTGCGAATTTTAAGCCACAGTACGGCTCCTTTCCCCACGAATCTTTTCTCTCACGGTTCACAAATCAACGAATCTAAAAAAGACCCGAGACCCGAGATCGGTCCGACCCGACTATCTAAAGCCGGCCACAGACTTCGTTCTTTTTCATCCGTCCGAATCGTTCGATTCGGAACATCGTGTTGAATCGCCAAACTTTTCTGCCCACATACTACGAGTGATTAAGAATCTGACCCAGCAGTAATTTTCAGTTGTTCTCAAAATTATTACGCCATGAGGAGGAAGCAAGTACTAGGCACTATTACTGGCAGCGGCGGTTGTTTTAAGTAAAACTAATAAAAAAAGCAGCGCACAATATGGGTGAAAGAATGGCTTTTAAAGCTAAAAACATATTCCCGTATTAATTTATTAAATGGGTTGAAAATGGAGCCGGGAGATTCGTTTAATTACTTAAGAATGGATGAAGAACTAGCCATATTTGCCAAATCGTCATCATTAATATCAATACCCGAAAGAGTTCCTCGTGGAGTTTCTTGATGTGTTAAAAATGTAAAATATTTAAAGTACCATAAATGTGGCTGGTAAATGTCATTTGTCCCAGCTCCAACCCTTTGCGAATTTTTGATTTTCTTCAATTATTTTCTAAAATCGTCACGTAGAGAATCTATTTTGTTTTTGACTCTTTGTAATGTTGCATCGTTATCTATTACTTTGTATATCTTTAGTATTACTTCATAAGCTTGATTTTTCATTCAGATCTCTATATTCAACCGATTTTATACGCCACAGGCAAGGAAATTGTCTATAGGTTTCAAAAACATTAATTATAAATTGTTTGTTTAATGTTTTTTGGTCCATTTTAATCAAAATTAAATGAATGAAAAATTAATGAAACACGTGCGAACCTGTATACAACCACTACTCTACGCTATCGTAAAAAAATCGACGATTCTGAAGGAAATCGCCACACATTGACAGTTCGGAATAACAACCGATGAACCGTCCTTCCAAAAATCAAGCGCCAACAGATATTTTAACTGATGATACAACACGACGGTTTTTCACCACATATATCGGTTTTTGGAGTTTTTGGAATGACGTTCTGAATCGCGGCGTTT
Organism: Cosmopolites sordidus; assembly: GCA_031761425.1. Taxonomy (NCBI): domain Eukaryota; kingdom Metazoa; phylum Arthropoda; class Insecta; order Coleoptera; family Curculionidae; genus Cosmopolites; species Cosmopolites sordidus. The sequence goes on from JARFXV010000040.1 coordinate 223,919, forward strand.
TGAACGGATGAAAAAGAACGAAGTTTGTGGCCGGCTTAAGATCCAACAGAACCGAGAACCGTCAGGGATCCGAGAGCCGTCTGGGATCCAAGAGCCGTCTGGGATCCGAGAGCCGCCTGGGATCCGAGATCCATGTATCGTAATTTTAGGAACCGGTTCATTCGGCTCTTTTAAAAGATCCGAATCTGGGAATCGGATCAGATCCAATCCGGACATCTCTATCTGCGAGTAAAAAAGCAGATTTCACGAAGGCAAGATGTCCAGTTGATCCTCCGATGAAGAATTTGTGACGATAAACATAAAAATATATACAAATAGCGGCCTTAGACCTTCATAAACTTATTTCGAAATAATAAAATATACTATAAACATAACAAATTTCGAAATAATAAAAAAATTATTTTAAAGAAAAATAATCAACATGTTATTGTGGATGATTTTAAGCCGCCACATTAATAATAATTTTTCTACTGAAAATCCACGTCCAGCGCCGAAAATCAGCGACCAAAAATTAAAAATTCATTCCGGTAAAATTCTCGGTGCCGGTTCATGTTTATTTACAAGTTCCGACGCGCTGTGTTTATGTTCACGATCATTTAAAACCTAAGTAAATAATCGGCTTTTATAGGTGCCGACTACCAGTAAGCCGGAAACCTGCTTTCTTTGTGTGTGCACCCTTAGGCCATAAACCGGTCTACGGAGAAGCTTGCTTACGTTTGGATGCAGCTGAAGAAATGAGTAATTATTACGTGAAGAACGGAAAAAAAATCCTTGTTTTCAGAATATTTTTAATCTAATACGTGTTGGGAGTAAACCATATTCTTTTACCACAGCCCTGGTAAAGAGATGCAATAGAAAATCTAATTTCTACATCATTATTACATTCACTGCGGAACTGTATAGTAGTTTTAATGGTTGGATTTTCATTCAAAAAGCGCGCGGGTTTTAAAACTGATTTATTATGTGTTAAACTTAGTTTCCTAATACTTAACCTATGAAACGAGGTGATATTTGTATAATATAATTGAGATAATACAGCTATTCTTTGGTGATGATAATGGTATTGTTGATGGTATTGTATAACTAGTTTTAACACAAAAATAAGATAATATTTCATTATATTTATTTCAGGTCGTTTGCTTTAAGTCCTTGTACGTGGATAGAGTAATAAGTCAAATAATATCCCGATAGAAGGCAGGACAATCGCAAAGGTAATTGCATTTCTGAAAAGTAGCTTCCTTTCTAATGACGCTCCATATATTTTAAATCTATATGATATTTTGTTTCGTTTTGACAGTTTGTTAAATCAGATAAATTCGATATTTTTGCTACGATGGAATAAAGCAAATTTTATATATTGATTAATCACTATTAATTTAAAATTTTTGTGCTAACCGAAGAAAATTTGAAAAAGTATTTTAGGGAATCTGCTTCTTCAAATTTCATGATTTATAAGTGGTTTATTGAGTTTTGGTGTGGTTGAATCAGCACGAATGACGCTCAGTGCTAAGGAGTAATTTTTGAGGAAATGGTTAATCAACTTCACGATATCGTGTCAGCTGATCGTAGATAGAATATTGGAGAACGGACAATTGGGCATGAAAAGCCTAGATTGAAAGAGTTGATTAGAGATATCGGTACCACGTTTGCTCACTGAGAAAGGAAATTGAGTGACTACTTCACAACGGCATTTAGACAAGTATAAGCGCAGTACAATTCGAAGGAGATGTTACGGCTATTCGTGACTGTTGATGAAACATGGATTCATTACTATACACTGAATGAAATGAAATGAAAGAACTGCCAAAACAGTGAGTTTTTCACAGTTTTACCTTCCTCAACTATTTGGAAAAGGAAAAGACGACTACAAGACAGTATAATGTTTGTACCATTGCTCAAATTTCATGAAGAGTTGATAAAAAAACGTTGTCATTTGTCAAAGAAAAAAGTCCTGTCGACCACGACAATACACCCGCCCATTGGTCCGACATTGCAACTGTCAACGACAATGAAACTGGTTAATTCCCTATTCTCCGGACTTGGGCCCTCCCGACTTTTTTCTCTTTCCAAATACGAAGAAATGTCTTGCTGGAATGAAATTCACATCAAATAAACAAATAATTGCCGAAACGGAGGACTATTTTACAGAGTTTAACAAGTGTTTTTTGGAAGGAAAAAACTACGGAAAATCGTTGGGCGAAGTGTATCGAGCGAAAAGGAGCACAACTGGAGGCTGTATCGCAAGCTCATTAAAATATTTGAATAGAGTGATAGTATTTTGGATGGTATGACACCTGTCATACGTCGTTCAGTGTGTTCATGCCAAGATATTGCTGCTGTACGCAAAACTATGACCGAAGAACTTGAAATATTGATTCCAAGAAGTAACTTAGTATCTCTACGGATATTTATGGCGAATTTTACATAAATATCTTTCTTCACTTACCACCTACAGCATAATATAAAGCTGACACAAGAACTAAAATCTACGGATTACGGCCAGCGTCGCAGATTGATGAGATCTTGGAAGAGCCAGGCAGCGACAATTATTTTTCAAGGAAAATCATCCTCATAGATGGGCACATTTTCACCTTAATGGGTATATTAATAAGTAAAACTGACGTATTTAGGGTGGGGAAAAGGGTTTTAGGGTTTTTGAGCTAGAGACGCCATCGGGCCGTAGCTTTTCGAAAATGGTATAAGAGCGTCCACTACAGAAATGTGTGTTTTATTTACAAAACAAGCTGGAACGATTGCATAATATTCCTTTACATCACTTTTTAATGGATAATGCCCTTTTTGTCGCATAATATTTTTTTTTACCAAAGTATGAGTCTAGTTGTTTGTTTGTGGTGAGCGAGTGAAGTAAATAAGTTTTGAGATTTTTCTGAAAAATGAATAAAATCGAAGCTCGATCTGTTATAAATACTCGGTTTTAACAGCATTAACCCCGACGGACATATAAAAAGAGTTAAATCTCACTGTAAAGGATTCTTGCCCTTCGTTTTAGACGTTAAAAAAGGGATTGCGGAATTTAAACGCGATGGTACATCCATTAAAAATTAAGAATGCTCAGTTCAAAAACCGAGTGACAAAATCGTCGCAAAAATACACAATGTCAAAAAGTTTTCCGTTTCATCGGTGCCTCGTTTTTTAAAAATCGACTAAAGAGGCGTTCGAATGAATACTTCTCAATAGTTAAATAGTTTAAACTTATTTAGACGCAATTCTGGTGAGTTTCTACAATGTTTTATAATTGTTAATAAAATGTGAATTCATCGTTATACCCCAGATATGAAGTAGTACCACAAAAAGTTAAGTGAAGTAGGTGAAAATGCACTAAGGAAAGCGAAAAAGATTCTATCTGTAGGAAAAATCATGCCTATCTATGGTTTTCTGGCATTCTCGGGGTGTATTGCTCAAAGACTATCTATGAAAAGGCAGGACCATCACTGGATTTCACTTCTAGTTATTACTTTTTCTTCTCAAACATTCCGAAATCGTTTTATATTGAGTGTATTAAAAAGTTGGAACATCCTTTGTCTAAAAGCATTGAATTGAATGTTCATTACAGTGAAAAATTAAATTTAGATTTAACACTAAAACAATTTAGATTTAACACCAAATCACTTTATTTCACTCCTCCACGAGCGTTTCGCTAACCATGTTAGCATCATCAGGAGATAATTTAATCTGATTTTAGATTAGTAATTCTCTTCGAGTTCAGTATTGGTAGTGAAGGTTCCAATAGAAGAATTGATTCTGAAAAATTATGTGGTTTCTTTGTCAGGTCGAGAACGCTTCGAACGATTCTCGTAGTGAGTTAATTTCACAAAATGAGATTATAATATCAACGAGATTACACTTTTTATAATAAATATCTAAAATAAATACTTAACAAAATCATGCGTCGATGTTTGAGATCGATTGATTTAATCTAAATTGCCCATTGAACATCGAACTAAACAAAGTTATTGGGATCGTTGTTCCCAAGCTGAAGTGGTTTAACATTGTTTCGTATTCCAAGTGCTTCAACAAATAACTAATTCTCCTTTTATTTTGATTGCACCATACATTTCTTGGAAATAAATGAAATAATAGTTATTAAACATCCTTGTTGCATCAGATGATAGGTAGAATTATTATTAAATTAGTGTCCGTATCAGTATAGTATCAGTAAATTATGGAAAATGTTCAAATTATATGAAATATGAAATGATGATTGGGTAACTATAAGTCATTACTGGAAGGAAGACTTTTGAAAACGGAAGTGCGTAAGAAAGTCAAATTAGTGGAAGGTAAAGGGGTAGTTACACTTCGTGCAGCAAAAAAGATTTTAAAGAAAGGAAGACCGACTTTGGAAATCATTTGCATTCGGATCGATTTATTGTAATGAAATGGATTTACAATATTCTCTGAAACCCTTGAAATCAATTTGTCAACTAGACCTTGCAGATAACTTTTTGCCCATTTTTTTACAATGTTGTAATAACACTGTGTAATAACAATGTGTAATAACACTGTAACAATGTAACTGATACGCTGAAAACAACTCTGTAAAAATAATTTTTCTATTCTCCATAGATTTTCTGTAACATGTTAAGTTATGTATTATAGATTTTCTGTAACATGTTAAGTTATGTAAAGTTATGCAATATGCAGTATTTTAGTCAACTATACACGGCGTTTATCTGGAGTGAACTGTGACAAACATATCTGGCTAAGACCTGTTTATTAAAACAATAAAGTATGCTTTTGATACAGATTGTGTGTTTTAGTAGGCTACCGGCTTCCGGAGTTCACCTTTAAATTTTATAAACATCGTTATACTGCGTTTGAACAAAAAGCTTACGAACTTTATTTTGGAATAAAATTGGAGATCAAGACAAGAAATCGGTCCCTCGTATACAGTGTTGTCCAGAGAAATAGAGCTGTTACAATAAATTACACTGTTTCGCAAATAGAGTTGTAATAGCATATTCAATTAATACAATAACTGTATAATATAAATATACAACAAAAAAGGAAAAACATAATATCAAACTTAGTTTTAAAAAATACTGTAAACATAATATTTAACAAAAATTTAAGAAAAAGAACATAAAAATGTGATTATAAAAATAGAGCCATAAATGTATAAAGCGGTAAATATCGTTTCTTCACGTTTTGGTGTTAATTTACCAACACGTTTATTCCAAGTACTGAAATAAAAAAATATATATATAAACAAACTTGGCTGAATAATAATGTTGTTAGAAATGGGTCGTAGCGTCCATTGTACAGCTGCTGAAAGATGGAAAATGCTCTAAGAAACAACCAGTTTCCCGAAATCCGCGGAGGTAGAAGAAAAACAACACCTCATACTGGCAGGTAGCTTGTTCGAATTTCAAAAAACGACCCATTAAAATCGTCTACCGATATTTAAAATGAACTGGGGTTAGAAATAAGTTCAAGAACAATTCGAAGAAGGCTTCAAACAAGTCACTTACACGGTAGAGCAGCGAGGAAAAGTCCCTTTGTTATCCGTCAAGAATGAAAAGCAACGTTTAAAGTTTGCCCCAGATTAATTAAATTGGTATGGCGAACAGGGAATCAAGAAATGGTGCAATATTTTATGGAACGATGAAACAAAAATTAATATAATAACCACTCAGTCAAAAATTATTACCGAAACATACTATTAAAACTGAAACCATGGAGGCGGTAATATAAAGCTGTGGGTAGCTTTTTCGTGGTGTAGGTCCAATTTACTGGATTAAAAAAAACATTAACCAAAATGAGTCCATCCACATTCTTCAGGGAATCATGCTGTCTTTTGCAGAAGAACATATGCCCCTGATATGGAAATATGAACAGGATAATGATCCGAAACATACTGCTAGGAAAACGAAAAATTTCTTAGCGACAAAAAAGTAGATTTACTGCCGTGGCCTTCTCAAGCGCCGGACCTTAATCCCATTGAGGAGGGTAATTAGAAAAGGTGAGGGAGGTGATTAAAAAAAGAATGGGAAGCGATTAGAAATGTGTCAAAAATTTGTAAACTCTATACCTAAAAGATGCATCGAAATAATAAAATACAAAGGTCATAAAACTTAGTATTAAATGTTCTTGTTTCTTCGTTGGCTCTATTTTTATGATCACATTTTCATGTTCTTTTCTCAAAAATTTTTGTTAAATATGTTTAAAGTATTGTTTTTTAAACCAAGTTTGATATTATAACTAAGTTTGATTTTAAGTTTTTCGCTTTTTTGTTATATAGGGTAAAAGCCGGATAGTTGCCTCAGTTGGACATATACCCCGGTTTTGAATATACTATGTTAGGGATGTTGGTGGCGTTAGCTTTTTACTATAATTAGTGCCTCTCCCGCAGGCCGTCGGAGTAGGCGCACGCGTTTTGTCCGTGTGAACAAAAATCTTCCGCGGCGAAACTTTGACGGTCGTCGAAATTATATTGGTAAGTAATTTCTATTGAATATTTTTATTACTGATTGTGGTTTCAGTCAACTTTTTGTTTTTTTGCTTGCATTAGAGTTTAAATTTCACTGTTTATTACGTTTTATTGTTGAATAGTTTTTATTTATTTCACAAATAAAACGGGCAAGTATCCGTATCAAAAAGGACAGTCGCCCTATTTACCTTTGCGGATAGTCGCTCTAAGAGCAACAATCCGCAACTATAAATTCTTTAACGAACAAGGATAGATTTTTTCTTTTGGTGTTTTTCCAACTTATTGTGACTATTACTTGTTTTAAATATAATAAATACTTAACTGTTTCATGCGTGCAAAGATAGGCAGATAGATAGAATATGCTTTATTGGCATGATGCAAAGTAGGTATAGGAAATATGATTTTACAAAGAGTTTCCAAAACTTGCATGTGTAACAAGGCGACCTATTGCTAAAAGCAATCTTTTCAAGGCAACCTTAAGGTAACGAATCCGTGTACAAAGTAGGTAGGGTTTACAAGAACGGAAAAAATAATACATGAATTGATATTGGAATATAATTTACAATCATAATAATAAGTATTACATATCGATATATAATAAATAATACATAGAATTAAATAAATATATATAATAAATATACATATCATATAAGTAAATACTAATACTATAAATGTCAGTGAACAAAAGCTGGAATCAAAGAGAAAGAAAATGGCTTTTTACTTGTTTTTGTTGAAAATGTTAATGGATTTTGCATTCTAATGTTCATTCTAGGTGAGCAAAATGCTTCGAATGCGAAAACCAGGCGTGGTGTCGCGCCACATCAGCTGGGCAGAAGATAGTTTAGCACTTGCGTTCGAAGAACTGGATAAAAACAATAAGGAATCAACGAAATATCTCGAATTTACGGAATATCCTCTCGAACCTTAAGAAGACGCTATAAAAAGAAAAACCAGCAACTGCTAACCCAAGGTATGTCTTCGATTTAAAGTTGTATACTTAGCAGTATAAATAAAAAAATCTATCTACATACCTACTTATATGATCTAATTGTATTTTTTTTTGTCACTTCTAGGAGAATACCCTGTCCTTGGCTTTGAAAATTAAAAAAGACTGGTAGCTTATATATTAAAGCCTGGAGACGCAGGATTTTCTCCTGAAAGAAGTACAATTCGCCAATTACTTACAAGTTTGCCAAAAAGACGGTTAAAAAGCTTTCTTGAAAGAAATCCCGAAATAGTAAGTTGAGGGTTTATCAATTGAAAGAGCGAAGGGTCTCAACAGAGCAGAAATTGTAAAAATTTTTGATCTTCTCACAACTGCCTTAACTGAGAATGATTTGCTGGAAATCGGAGGGAATATTTAATATGGATAAAACCGGTGTCCAACACAATAATAAACCTAGCAAAATATTAGCTAAGAAAGGTGCTAGAGCGGTTAAAACACTTACTTCTGGTGAAAAAGGAGAAACAGTTACTGTTATTGCTTGTTGCAACACTATCGGTAATTTTCTCCCACCAGTTCTGATTATCAAGGGAATAAATATAAAACCAGAAAAAAACGCGCAGTACCTCAAAAAAGTACAGTACCTCAGAGGTGCCGTGGAAACGTGTGCACATTATGACGCTTACAACTTTTTAAATCGTTATATTTCAGGAACGGTGGCTCTTAAGGAAAACAATTATCGATACCTTTTTTATAGATAATTTTATGATCTACAATTTTTGTTTAAGGTAATTTTACGATAAAACCTACCATTTTGATGAAAATCGCAAAAAACCCATTTTTTGACCTTTGACCTCGAGTCAATTTTTGTTCACGTACCGAAACGATGGGGAATTTTGAAATGTTATTTTTAATTATGTTTTGAACAATTTTACTCACTTCCAGCTTGATGTGAATTTATGTACCTTCACTCTTATTTTTTTGTCTAATTTGACCGGACTAAGTAGGCAACTACCCCTTTTTGAGAGGTTAAATAAAACAGGATTTATTCCAAACCAATATTAATTATGTTTACAAAAATAGGCTACTATAAAAGATGAAATACTTATGTTTTTATACATATGTTGCATAATTCTTAGTAAGTACATATTTTTTATTAATAGAGCTTTTTGAAAAGTGGGGCATCTATCCGGTTTTTACCCTATTTATATTATACAGTTATTGTACTCATTACGTATGCTATTACAACTTTATTTGCCAAACTGTGGCTTTTATTGTAACGGCTCTATTTCTTTGGCAACCACTGTATGTTGTAAAACTTGTCTGAAATTGCGTACTTTCTTGAGCACGAAAGCACATCGCATCGCGGCAAGTCGAAACCGCATGAGGCTATTAGTGTGGACACTAACGTGTGAATAGGTTGGTTGAAAGATTCAAATTATAAAATGCAGTTTGTAGTGCCAATGATTTGGAGAGAACCGAAATACTATTTTAATATTATAGGTATTGGACCAAAGTCTAAATATACGGGGCAAGTATAGCCATTAGTATTAATTTACTATCAGTTTTATGACTCTTCGAACAGAACAAGACAAGGCAAGGGCCCGTCATATATGTTGTAAAATTTGTCTAACATTGTTAACAGGTTGGCTGAAAGGTTCAAATTATATAATGCAGTTTACTATAAGCTTATGATCCGTCGATAAACTTTATGTTCCAAAAAAAAACCATCAGAACCTTGGATTCTGTATGAAAAGGAACCTGACTTAGTCGATTTTTTAAGTGATTATATGGAATTTCTTCAGGAAATCGAAAATGATCCTTTATTTGATGTTCCAGAATGTCCAAAAGAGCCGAATTTGATTTCACATTGATTTTTCATCGATTAATTCTGATTAGTAATCCTCAAGACCTAAATATATTAACACGATCGAAAAAGTTATTAAAAGAAACCTATGATAATGAATAAAGGTGGAAGCCAAAAAAACAGATCTAGAAATAAATATAGATAAAACAAAAATGATGGAAAACAGAATTAATCGAAGAAGAGAACAGAACTGGATTATCGGCGATGACAGTATTGAAGTAGTGAATGAATTTATTTATCTGGGAAGTAAACTAGGCGAAAACAAATCACCGGAGAAATCAGAAATCGTATTATGAAGGCTAACAAAGTTACTCCCTGCAGTATGTCTAAGATCAAAATTTATATGAAGGAACACGAAAGTTTAGACCTCTAAAACATTCATTAGGCCAGAAGTCACTTATGGCTGCGAGACGTAGATCCTCACAAAGAAAACAGATGAGATGCATGCAGTTTTTGCAAGATTTTTTGGTACTTTGAATGATAATGGAAATTGTAGGATCAGATATAACGCCTAACTCAAGTAGTTATTCAAAGACCCGGATATTGTACACTATGTGATGTTTCAACGACTCAAATAAGCGGGATACGTGGTGAGAATGCCAGAAAGCTAAATACCAAGGTGTATTATGGAGGAACGAATAATGGGTAATAGAAAGAGACGTAGTCCAAATATATTATGGCAAGACAATGTCAGATGAGATGTGGAAAAACTACTGTACATCAAAACCTGGCAAGGGGCAGCTAGAGATCACTCCGGATAGACGCAAAAGAGGTCAATACTGACTGACGGGCTATAGCACCACAGGAAGAAGAAGAGAAATAATAGTTCTCTGCAGTTTCCTAATTGAAAACGTGACTCTGATGATTATAATGCAGATATCATTTCCAGTAAAATTTCAATTCTAACTATTCCAAAACTCAAAGTCTAGCTTTGATAGCTAGTATTTCATATTATTATTATTATATAAAAAATTTAAAAATGTCAAAAACTATTATTTGCTAAAAATTTGGTAACCGATAAAAAGGGAAAATCGATATTTGATACCATGAACACGCCTTTTCAAGAGAAAGAAATTCCTGTTCGTAATATTTTGTCATTTGATACTAATGGTACTCCAGCAATGATGGGGTGACATAAGGGTTTAATAGCGCATTTGAAACAAGCAGTACCAAAGGTACTCGCTGTATATTGTGTTATTCATCGTCCGCATTTGATTGTGAAAATTCTGAAAGAAAGCCAGCATACATCGCTCGATTACATTATTAGAGCAGTCAATAAGATTAAAAGCAATTCATTAAACGACATATTATTTGATGACCTACACAGAAGGTCATTGGCTCTCAAAATCTATAAATCGATCTGATCAGTACTGGACTTCCTTGAAAACAGAAACGAAAAACTGCTCGAAAATCTGATTAAATCCAAAAATGACATCACTTAGTTGACAGAGCTGTTTAAAATATTTAATGAAGTCAAATTACAATTGCAAGGTGATGAGTTGAATTTAATTAAAAGAAAAAACGTCATAGCTGCTTTGTGGGAAAACTTCTTCTGTTGAAACGAAATTTAGGTAGAGGTGAATACAGCCACTTTTCCACATTATCAGCAGTCTGCAAAACAGGAAGATTTACTTGCTTACTGCCAACATTTGGACATTCTTCATGGTGATTTTACGGAGCGACTTCAGGATATTTTAAACATGAATGTTCCGATTTCCATTTTAGATCATTTCACAAATACAGATACAGCGGAATCATCAAATTTAGCAGAGGAACTCGCAGAACTAACGAAGAATTATAAGTAACATTCATAAATGGATACCAAGAGTTCTGGCTTCAAAAATCAATACCAGCTCTCTATTATCTTCCAAAGTGATACAAATCATATTGTGAACTTCGGCAGTTTTATTTTAAGGTTGAAAGCCGAAAAAAATGCAGTGCTGCTTTTGAAGGAATGTCGCATTTTCAACTGATTTTTTATGTTATATTCATGGTAGACTCATATATTATACTACGTAAACTATACGGAAAAAAATCAGATTCGAATAGGTTTTGCAGTCGAGGACTGACTTTTGACAAATATTACATGAATTGCTTCATACACTGTTAAATTTGAGTGAATAGCTACCAACGAAATTTTATTTTCTAATTGACTCTTTATGCCTGTTTCGGATATTTTTCATTCGCAAGGCCGAAAAATAAATTTTATTAATATCCAGGTTTTTCATGCTACTTAATCGAGGTCCTAAAATGTTACAAGACTATCTGCTAAGATAAATTGCCTTTGCGTGGATTAGTTTTCTAATTTTTCTCAACTCTGAATTAATATTAGTTAATTTTTTTCTTTCTTTCGTATATATCATTAGGATTGAAATGTTTAACATGGTATTACTATCGTGGTACGAAGTAAATATATGAGAATGATTTTTTGTAAGTGGTATTTTCAGTTTTAACATACATTAAATATATTTACATTTAGTGTGCTTGTTCTTAAATAAAAAAAATACCAACCCTATAAGAATGGAAGCACGATAAGTTCCATATTAGACATTTGATGCTTTGAGTTTCGAAAGCATAACAATACCACTAAGGCTACAAATGCAATTAATGGTGTTTATCGTGGTGTCTAGCATAGCAGAACAAAATTTAAGAACTGTGATTTTAATCATTTCGACGGTAAAAAATCTAGTAGATCTGTTGAGTTTTAATAAAGACCCATTGTTGGCTGAAATTAAAGCTAATATCAAACAAATCATCCAGGAATTAGCCACAAAGCTTAAAACTTCATGGTCCACAATACAAAGGTGTTTACACTAGGGGTGTTTGCATTGAACAAAGCGCAAAGAGAAGGAATGTGGTTGTCATATCAACTTTCATATGAATTCAAAGTATGCAATATGCGGTACATTTTTGTTCAGGTTAGATCCTTTCCTTGAACAAAGTGTTAGTGGAGATGAAATGTGGATTCTATACAGCAATCCACATAAGAAAAAACAACTACCTTTGCCTACTTCAAAATGAGGCCTTTAGCCAAAAAAAGTGTTACTGTCAGTATGCTGGGATTCTACAGGGATTATCGAACGAAACCATAAGTGCTGAATGTGATTGGGCTCAGTTTGATAGAGGAAACATGGCTTAGATCCAAAAACGTCCAAGACCGATTAATCGAAAATGTGTTATTATGCAGCATGACAATGCTGCATGACAATGAAGAACAGTTTGAGCCATGGCTGTCTTTTATGTTAAAATATGCGCGTCTGAACTAACCAAATCACTTTTGTAATGTGCTCTCCCCAACAGAACCCTCTCCGTAAAAGGCATACATCCTGTTATTTGTTTGGACAGCGTTCTTGCCCTTTTTGAAATTAAAAACAAAAATTATGTTGCGTAAATGCAATGATATTTTCAATTTAGATCAACTTGATTATCTGAAGGCAAATCAAAGCGAATCTGAACGTAATAACATTATAATAAAGAAGGTGGTAATGAAGATTTATATTAAAACTGAAAAAAAGTGTTTTTTTACCTGTCCCGGTCAATTTTGATCCGGTATTATGAAAAAACTAATACTTCGTCTTTTTCTTCCCCTTTCCAATATGAAACAATCGATATCTATAGGTATAAGGCTGTTTATCAAAAACTATGCCTCTTCCGATGTTGAGGTCCAAAACTTCTTCCATCATTTTGGTGGTCTTGCTGTTGTTCTCTTTCCTGTTGGTCTATTGTGTTGTGTGCTTTTCACAAGTCCGTTGTTTTCCATTCTTTTTGCCTGTTCGTTCTCGTATTTTCCCCTTTGTCTTATCCATTTGGTCACATCGTGTATTTTACTTTGTTCTTCGTTTCATATTCTATCATGTTTGTTTCTTAAGAGATTCGGAACCGCTATTTCAACACCTTCTTGCTCCACGATTTTCGCCTCTTTGGATTACGTAGAAGATCCATTTTTCATCAAATCACAATCTTATGGAGGAAGTTCACTACTGACCGTTATTAGCAGCAACTGATTCTGATTCTGATTAGTTACCAGGTTTTTAGGTTAGTCATGAGACTCTTACCTGTTTTTTGACGTTATTTGTTTGGGGGCTTCTTGCTGGCCCAGGATGTACCGACTTGATCGGCAATTATTTGAAAGCTTGGTAGATCTCGGAGGTTAATAAAGAAAAACTTCGGTGATTCGGAATCTGGCTACATGGTTCTAAATCCGTCGATAAGGTACGAGAAATTTTGCGTTTCTTGAGTTTTGTTCTGGGCGTGAAATGGTTATTGTGGTTAAATCTTGCAGATTCTGTTCCGTCGGCGTTGGTTTTGGTGTTGTTTTTACTGACTGTGATGCGAGGAATGGATCTAATTGCGTTTGAATTAGATTCAAGACTCTCTGAAGTTTGTTTGCAAGCTTAGTCAGGGCTTCAGCTTGGTGGTACGTTTGCTCTGTCTGGTTGACAGAGCTCTGGTTTTTTTCTGCGTTTGCTGGCTCGGGAGTTGATTTGGGGATGCCCTTTTTCGCTTGATTCTGGTGTTGCGAAGATTGCTTGTTCGTAGTGAAACGTGTTGTTTTCTTCTGCCCCTCTACTCTAACCGACTGAAAGTAGAGGCGCTTGGTATTGAGGATGTTTTTCTCATTACGAGGTACAGTTGCTTGGACGATCACTATGGGTGGAAAGCCTAGGAAGGAGGTGGAAGCCTAGATGTTTAAGCTCTGATCTGGTATAGTCAGTTGGAATGGTTTCTAACACGTTCTTAATTAGAACGCGCAGGAGATTTTTATTATCCTCCTGGAATTTGCGGAGTTCTTGGAATTGAACATTTATAATGTATAAATGTTCAACACTGAAGTACGTGAAACTGTGTTAGGTCCGTGTAGGAGTAACCGGATGACTCTTCGTCTGAGTCGTAATCACTGAACGCGGAACTTCTGAAACAAAGATCACTACGTTCACTAAACGTTTGTCACACCTTAAGTTTATCATGTTTAGTATCATGTCATGTATAAGTTTATCATGTTATCAAGTATCAGCAACTTATTCATGTTAGGGACGCTGTGGATGAAAAAAGGCCATATACTTGTAAGGGAAGAAGGGAAGTAATTTTGCTTCAGGGCAACGTACGGGCACAAATAACAAAAATGACTCTGAAAACAATCATCAAGTTCGGGTGGGAGATTTCATCGCACCCGGTGTATTCTCCAGAGAACAAAAAACATGGACGATGAGCCAAGAATTAAAAAAAAACAAATGATGAATACAGACGAAAAATCAACAAATAAAAAAACGAAAAATGATATGAAAACCAAACAAGTACTTATTTATCATAAGTCACCTCAAGAATAATATCCATAAGAGGATGTAAAATGTTTGGAATGTAAAGGGCTGTTCTCCACCTCGCGTCCACGGGAGGTCTGGATTCAATGTAATATTTGTTAGAATTGGGGTCATAAATTATACATTTATTACAAAACTGGGGTGTATTTTTGCGATCAATACAAATACAGTATTATTTCAAACAGACATTAATACTAACTTAACCGAAGTATTTCCACTACATGAATGAGAAGGAACAAAAGTAATATATATATATATATATATATATATATATATATATATATATATATATATATATATATATATATATATATATATATTTCTTTATCGTTAATAAAAATTTTTTGCTGTTATTTCTGTTTTATTTGTAGAAAAAAAATATTCCAATGTATTTGGCAAATCCTGATCGATTTTGCCCTAGTACATGATCGGTTTTACTCAGGGGTACCGGGCAAAACCGATCTTTTGCAAGTTATGCATATTATCTTTTGCGACCTTAGTTCTAATTATTTGAAATTTAACGTTCCAAATACTTGTGCGCAAAATGTACATTTTACTGTATATGAAAACTATAAAATCCAAGTAAGTTTAAATGTTTTAGAATAGTTCAATGTAAGGTGATCGGTGCTGCACGAGTCTCCCTAACTTTTACCAGTGGTTCGGTTGCATTCATAAACTGTGGCCTACCATTTTCACCTTTTCTAGTGGTCCCCTTTAAGAGCGTCTTAAAATATGTTTTTAATCAGTCATGTATACTGTCCATGTTTGATAATATTTCACCATCCGCATTCTTGATTAAAGTCTCTCTAGGGTGAAATTTTTATGTCTTAATGTTCTAGTACCATTTTCTTGTCTCCTATTTATCATATGCTTCTTATTTCTTTTATTTGCGTTTTTAGTAGTTCCCGTTTTCTCCCTTGCGTACAGATTAGGCCTCCTTTCTCAGACACTCGAATACTTTCCCTGATTTTTAATCATTTATATTCAATTATTATTTTTAGAAAGTTTTAGAAAATTTCCACTAATCGTGTCAATTCCAAGAGTATGCATCAAAGCATACAAAGTTCCCGGTACGAATATGGTGATTAAAAAAGGAATTCGAATTCAAGTTTCCCGCTGTGGTTTGTATATGAACTTAGTATACTATCCTAAACCAAAAGTTTTCAACCCAGGAAATTTTTCCGGCGAAAACAAAGCCAAACGACCTGATTTCACCTTTTTAACATTCTGTTTTCACTTTTTTAACAGTTTGATTTCACTCTCTTTAATAATTTAGTAATATGATAATGTCGTTGGTTTTAGGTTTAAAATTTGGTAGGTTACAGAGAAAATATAGTAAAATCCTGTGGAGATTGAAAGTAAGATGGTGAAGTTATTATTGAAAGGAGATGTTTGGTTGGGTGCTCGCAGAATTTGATGCATTTAAATTGAGGCGATTAGTTTCATATTTTGCAAAATAGTTTATTTTTAAATTTAACTGAGGTAGCCGATACTTGATGGAAATTCATGTTAAATAAATAAGCAAAGATTAATATCTAAAAATTTCCACTATATTTAAAATTGTATGTTTAACAATTGTTTTGACACACAGTGCCTTCTTCAAATACAAACTATACTATAGTATAATTTGTATTTGAATATTGTTTGTATATTGTATATAGTTTGTATATAGTTTATATTTGTCGGTGTGTCGAAACAATTGTTATACATACAATTTTAAATATAGTGGAAATTTTTAGATATTAATCTTTGCTTATTAATTTATTTTTAGTTTTCGCAAGTTCCCAATGCATTACATCACCTAGCAAAGCCATTTTAACCAAAAGCGACTAAATCTAGTACAACAAACCGTCCAAACTCATAGATTTAAATCAAAATCGGCTCAATCCAATGTTCACATTCTAGGCGCTAGGAGTGCTCCTATCGAGGTACGTTCCAGGTAAGAGGTAGTTGGCCAAGGTTATGTAAAGTTTATCAAGTTTAGCCCGTTTGTGTTTGTGTATTGTGAAAATTGTAGTGCATTTCTTATTTTTCTCAATTATAATTGAAATTCACTTCAATATTGAACTTGAGCGAATTCGGAAAGTGAAGAGAACTGTGGAAAATTGAAAAAGATCCAAGGAAAAAATTGAAAGGTACGTTGTTTCATTAGATTGTTAACCAAACTTATTCGTTGTTGATTTTATAGTTAGAAAACTAAAGTATAATTTATATATTCGAAATATATGCTTTTGTAATTATAAATAAACGTTTTATTATGCTTACAAAGTAACGAGAGGATTTCTCGAAAAATATTTAATTTAATCTTAAATTAATATTGTTATTATTGCCCCTTTTAGGTATGTTAGTACTGGACTGCCCCCACGAAATGTTTATTGCAGCCACTGCTGTAAAGATCTGAACATCCAAGATATCGAGCTATTTCATCGACGTTTTTATGCCAATCAGGCGAAATTAGAACAAGACAATTTCATCCTAAAATACATGGAAGCTAAACCAACTGTTCATAAGAGATCTGTAAATAATAATCGAGAGTGTAACCAATTTACATTAGAATTTTTCATGGCAATTAATGCCATAAAAAAATGTGTTTGCGCCCAAACTTTTTTAAAAACATTACCGCTGTGTTTGGTGTTTTCACCGGGTTCTAGGAGTGATTCGGAGGAATGTACTAAGTGGAAAGAGAGTTGTAGAAAATAGAGAAGAAAACCGAAAAAAAATTGCTTTATACAGAGAAGAGAGCGATAGTCATTGCCTTCATTAAAAAGTTCAAATGTCTTGAATCTCATTACTGTACGCTCCATTGTACAGTACATTACTTCTGCACGACTCTATTTACAATCAGATTTAAACATAAACCGTATGTGGATTATGCTTTGTAATCAATACGCAGATGGGGAGATTCAAGTGAAAAAATCATTTTTTCGAAACATATTTCGCACCAAATTTAACATTGGCTTTGAGAATCCCACATATGATGATCTATCTGCAATTCATTCAAGGAGCTAATTCGTAACTGTAACAACTCTGTTTAAAAAAAAAACTTGTGACAGAGAAAAATGTTTACAGGATGAAATACAATGCTTTTTACAAGCTGCTCCAGACTGACGATCCTTCAATATCTTCTCTTTCTTTTCTTAATAGGATTCAAGATCAGTCGGCCTATTACTGGAGGCAGTTGTACATGTACAACCTGACAATAGTGGTAGGTCATTCCAAAATGCCATAAACTGTAGAAAATGTATTAATTTATCATTTGACTAAAGATCAAATAAAAAAAACGGTTAAATGAAGTATTTTCTGCTGTTTATTCCTTATTAATTTTGCGAAAGTTCCTCCTCAGACAACTGAAGTGAGATGCTTTTGTGATGGATATGAAGGCTAAAATAAAAAGTATGTTTTTATGAATATGTTGGGCTTTTGGCTTCTCACTGTTGCACCGAGACAAATTACAGAAGAGGAAGTTGTTTCCCCAATTGTTGGGCATTCATTCCCCTCTGATCGGGTATTTGAAAGATTGGAAAAAATATCCGAATGAAGAACACAATCATTGAAGCTGAGGAATATCTAAAAATATTTTCTAAAGAAGGAACAACGATGTCATTGGCTAGCAAAGTGAGATATTTGAAAACTTCAGCTGCCAGCATTGTGCGTGCTCCTTGACAGTGGCATTTCAGATTTTCTTCAGCAAAACGGTTTCAGTTGAGGAAAATAAATGGTGACCTGGAAATAAAATGAGAGGTGAATTTACTTAACATAGGGGCCTTCCAAAAAGTTACCAAAAAAAACAGGAATAGCGAAGATTGCAGATGTGGGAAACCTTCTAAAAACATTTTGGTGAAGAGTGGATGGAATATTATAAAGAAGTTATTGTTAATAATTATACAAGCCGAGAATTCTGTGAAGGAATGTGTGAAAACATCGACCCTGTGGAAAATGCGTTAATTTAAATTAATAAATATCACTTTTAAAAATTGATATTATTTTTCAGTTAAATTTGTTTTACAATATTAAATTTGTCCCGATTGATAACCATTTTGTACATCATGTATTTTTTCTTCAATAAAAAATTATTTTCCACTTTTGTTTTTCTTAGTTTTTTTTACCTAATAATCTAACAAATTAAAGTATTGTTTTGTTTTTCTTTTAAAACTAGATTTACAGAAAGAGTAAATATAATATTGAAAGCATGCCTTAAACGTTTGGAGACCTTTCTTCTTTCTAATAAAAATTAGTAAAAAAATCCAAACCATAATACATAGCTCTAAAACGTTTTTTGTGTATCCTATAAAATTTTTGAAAATGGATTGATCCGGTTTTGAAAGATAATTGCCTCAATTATGTATTAGTAGTATTTAAAAAGAATTTGTTGTTTTTGCAATTATTGTTTATATTTTCTGTTAGAGTATTTTGTAAATATTCGCACTTTTTCTATTTACCGATATACTCCTCTGTTTCGAACTCTCAGAAACTCTGCAAGTGCGAATCATATTGTACGTTGTCATATAACCTTTGTTTTGGTCTGCCCTTCTTTGGCTTCCCTCTTTGCAATGTCTCATTTTAAAATTCTTTTCTGAACCCTTTCCTCGCTCATACGCACGACTAGCCCTGCTGATCTTAACCTTAGGAATTTAATATATTCTACTATGTCCCTATCTCTATAAATCTCCTTAATTTCGAAATTGTATCTGCTTCTTCATCTATCTTCATCATGAACTGAGCTAAAAATTATCCTTAATAATTTTCTTTCGAATTTGAGAACAGCTCCTGCATTTTTTGTCGTTGTCCAAACTTGGCATCCGTTGGTTATAACTGGTCTTATTGTTTTATAGATTCTTAGTTTAGATACTTTTGTTATATTTATATATTGATTTTATTAAGTTGTTATATCTATAATATGCCCTGTTTCCAACTCCATATGTTTTCACCGGCATAAGTTTATTTTTTGCTTGGTTACCTGTAAACTCATTTTAATAATGTTCTCTCGTACTTCCTGGAATGCTTGTCCTGGATCTTTCTATTATGTGTTCATTCTATTATGTTGATATCATCAGTAAAATTAATTAGCTATACAGAATTTATTAGCAGTGCGCCTTTCCCATAAATTCCCGTATGCCTTATAATTTTTTCAAGAGAAAAGTTGAAATGGGTGGTTGCTAATCTATCTTCTTATCTCAATTCAATAGATGTTTGAAATTCATCAGTAAGTTCTTCTGCAATGTTTACTTGATTTGTTGACCGTAGCATCGTCATCTTGATTAGATTAATCAGTTTTTCAGATATTTCAATGTGCCTTAGTATCTGATACAGGGTATCCTTGTTGATGCTAACGTACGCTTTTTGAAGTTCACGAATATCTCGACGATAGGGAAAATCATATCCAGTTGCTTGTCCTAATATTTGGCTCTATACAAACAGTTTATCCAGTTCTTGATTTCCCGTTTCTAAAACCGCCCTGGTATGATCCCAAAATATTTTCTGCGTATTTTTGAATTCTGTTTCTTATCATTTTTGTTAGTATTTTATATGCAACACAACGCAAAGCTATTAGTCTGTAATTTTTACAGACCGGTTGATCTCCTTTATTTTTGTTTGGCATTTTTGTATTTTTCTATTCTCTTTTTCCATTTTGTAAATTATTGTTTACAAAAAAAATCTTGCGATAGATCAAGATAATTTAATCATTGATTAAATTATTATTATTAATAAAATTCAACCAACTCCACTTACATTTGACACAGAAAAACTAATAATATGATCACGGCTATTATAACACTTTGTAACTCTGCGAGGCATGGAACAAATTTAATGATCTACTAGGTCCAATTATACTTGACAAATATAAGAGTTATTTGCACCATCTCTGTATTAGGATGAGAACTTTTTGAACGACTCTCCTGTATGTGCGTGGCTAAAAATGAGATTGAGACAAGATAAAATAATCTTTATATAAGAGCTTTTGATATTTTAAAAATTCTATGACATTACATCCAGTTTTAACAATATTACTTAATGAACGTGAGTAAAAAATATCTTAGATTTCAACATTTATGGAAGCGTCAAATAGTAATCAAAATGTTTACGTTAATACTTATTAGTATTTTTATAGTTATTACTTAGTTATATATTTGGGTGCATTTAAAATGGACGCTTAGTTATTGGGCAAGACTGGGTGTAGCACAAGTCGAAAAACAACAGTTGTTTTCTAGAAAGTTTTTCGGCAGCACTGTTTTAGATCAATACATGAAAGGGAAAGCGTTAAACCAGAAGTATGTAGGAGCTTATTTCTTCAATTCTCCAGTGTTCATTCCTATTGATCAAGTGCTGATCAAAGATATTCGTCTATTTTCAAGGTTATGGGAATTATCATTAACCCAAAGATATTCTCACCATGAACATATTCGCAGTGGAAGGTGAAACTTGGAAGACTTTAAGAGTAAAATTAACACCCACATTTACGTCTGGCAAGATGAGGATGATGTTCGAAACCTTGATAGAAAAAACGTTCGGATTGGAAAAGGTCATTGGGGAATACGCTGACTCCAAAGAGGTGTGTAGAATTAAGGATATCTTGGGAAGATTTATAACTGACGTAATAGGAAGTTGTGCGTTTGGGCTTGAATGTAATTCTTTGGATGAACCAGACAATGATTTTCGAACATACGGTAAAAAGGTTTTTACATCCATACCCTTCTGGAAGATTATCCTCATACCGCACTGGATTCTTGGTATAACTGGTTTTAAGCTTCATGGGCATGATGTTACAGAGTTTTTTAGCAACATTGTTAAGAAAACTATTAAATATTGTGAAGACAACTATGTGGTGAGAAAGGATTTTCTGCAGCTTCTGATATATCCAAAAGAGAACGCTGACAATGGCTTGAAGAAGGTACAGGAATCATTAACATTGTACGAAATAATTGCACAAAGTTTTGTTTTCTTTTTGGCTGGTTTTGAAACATTGTCGACAACGATGACCTTTGCGCTGTATGAACTGGCTCAGAATCCAGATATCCAGGAAAAACTGAGAAAGGAAATTGAAGAAGTTTTCGATAGACATGAAGGAAAAGTAACTTACGACGCTGTAGTTGAAATGAAGTATCTGGCTATGATAGTTAACGGTAAGAATCTTTCATGTAGTTAAGTTTAGAAACGTCCTTAATAGTAACATCATAAACCGAATGATTCCTTAACAATTACTATAGAATGAACGTAATCTTTCAAATGAAATACTGAGTTGTCAGATAGTAATTGCTTTTTTCGCTTGTTGGCGTAAAGTTCGCATAAAATCCCTTTTCAATTTAAATCAATAATTTATAATATAGAATGAGTATTTTCATTTTTTCGGTCTGAATGGTTTAATATTATGTATTTATTTGCAGTTAGGAAGACCAAGATTAAGTTAAAGCTTATTTGAAAATTTAAATTGAGTTGGCTAAGAGTTAATAGCAAATACTGTATCATATATGATGTGCGTTCGAAAAGTTATGAGCCTGATACAGAGATGGCGTAACTATGGTCAAATGACTATGATATTTGTCAAGTATGATTTGTTACAAAATGTGTTAGATTCCATTTTAAAGGATTTTCCTTTCGTATTACTGAATATGAATGTTGTTGTACATACACTGTAGATTAGGGGTCTTCAACATTTTGTTATTCAAGGGCTAGCTTTGGGTATATATATATATATATATATATATATATATATATATATATATATATATATATATATATATATATATATATATATATATATATATATACACCATTTATAAAAACAAAATATGGTAACATCAGACGAGTCTCTCAATTCAAATATTTGGGTGAAATAATCATGGAAAATGGGTTGGAAAAAGCGGCCAATAAGGGTAGATGTCAAAAAATGGAAACGGCATTGAGACTTACACAAAATATTTACAACAAAAAATGCCTATCTAAAAACACAAAACTGAGACATTACAACACGGTTATTAAGCCAGAATGTCTATATGCTGCAGAAACGCTCATTTTGAATAGAAAGAGGGACATCGAGGACATTGAAAAGAAGGAAAGAAAAATCATAAGAAAAATCCTAGGCCCCAAACAAATGAATAGCACAACATACCGACTTCGAGAAAACCAAGAAATCAAACAATACACAGATATACATAGCGATATGAGAAAAAGAAGACTTAAGTTTTACGGACACATCAAACGGATGAATCCGAGTAGGCTAACTAGACAAATAGTCGAATTTTATGAAAATAGGAGTAGAGCTAAAGTAGAAATAATTAAATGGATTGCGGCAATTAAAGAGGACCTAAGATCAGCAAATATTACACAGGGTGAAGTTCAGGATAGAGGTTGTTTCAGACACAAGGTTAACGTTTGGAAGGTTGGCCAGAGAGAAAAATGTAGGAAGACTGGAACAACTTGGTCTGACGAAAGGAAAAAAGCTCATAGCGAAAGAATGAAATTAGTGTGGGCTCAAAGGAAGGCTAACAACAACAAACGCCTCTGATTGTACTTCGCGTGGTCCACCAGGGCCCATGCGTGAATAATATATATATATATATATATATATATATATATATATATATATATATATATATATATATATATATATATATATATATATATGTATACATGTATATATGTATATATATATATATATATATATACATGTATATATATACATGTATATATATATATATATATATATATATATATATATATATATATATATATATATATATATATATATATATATATATATATATATATATATATATATATATATATATATATATATATATACATGTATATATATATATATACATGTGTGTGTGTGTGTGTATACAGGGTGTATATATATATACATATATGTGTGTGTGTATACAGGGTGTCCCATAACTTATTCGCTATAGAGCAACTGGTGATAGGGAGTTCAAAATAAGAGAATTTAAAATGTGTTGGTTTTTCAACTATGTTGAAAAATGTTACTTATTAAAAATATACAGGGTGTTAAAAGTAAAACTAAATTTTCGAAAAATTGAGATAATTTAAAAACGGTTGAAGATATCAGATTAAAAATCGGGGTAGTTGGGTTTTCAAAGGTGACAACTGCAAATTTGGCACTAAATTGAGCCTAGTTCATAGAGGGCGCTTGCTACCTACTTTGTGAGGATTAACTCACTCATTTTTTTACCCTATAAAGCTGGGAATCTTTTGACTTCAAAATAGAGAAGAGTCATAATTCCCACGTAAAAAAGGTACCCTTGATCAATATCGATATCTCACACCGTTTGCGAGATATTCGTATTCGAATATTCCATTGCACATCTTGTCGATGGCTGAAAAATCTGCAATTCACAAAGTGTGTCGTGACCACGAGGAAAAAAAAGCATTACGATGTCAAAAATACAACGGACTTTATTTAAAATAATATTTTTTTGAAATTTACTTCAATAGTGTTGAAAGTGCCCACCATTTACCGTGCACCGGCTCTTTGTTAAGTGATGCCTTATATTTGAGAAGATACAGGGTCCGACAGGAAGGTATGGTGTTTTTAAAAAAAACATGACACACTCTGATTTTTAAACGAATATCAAAATTTACTGCTTTCATACATTAGTGGTATATTGCCATTAAAGTATACATAACACAGTCAGGTCCGAAAAATAGCATCAGTTAGGTGGCGTCCATTTTTGTTGAGGCATTCTTGTAGATGGGTAGCCAAATCATCCATACTCCTTTCGAGCATGGCACGAGAAATCCTTTCAATTTCGCACGTTATGGTTTCGGAAAGAACTTCAAGAGTTCGCGATTTGTTTATGTAAGCTTTGGATTTTAAGTAGCCCAATAAAAAGTAGTAATAAGCTGAAAAGTCTGGTGACCGAGGTGGCCATTCGGCAACATCCTTTCAGTGAACCTACGCCGTCTCACAAAGTCATTTTGTTGCAATTTTTGGATAACCATAATTTTATGCGGATGGAAATGAAGGTCCAAGTATAAGATTCTGCGAATTGACCTGTCTGATATTCTAAGAGCTCAAGCGTGATGTACCGGTGAACGGCGAGGGCTGGTTTCCAGCATTTGTCGCACACCGTTTCAATGTTTTCCGTGGTTCCTACTACACGGTGATCTCCTCCCCGTGCAGTTCCAGGACTCAACGCTCCTGTTTGATTTTTGTTTACCCACTTCATAATGGTATCGCATTTTGGAACTCAACCATGCCGATCAACAATCAAATGATTTCGAAATCGACGCTGTGTGAGCATAACAGAACGACCAGATTCTATGAAAGTGTTGTAAATAAACACGCGATGTGCCACACAACACGGCTTCATGGCTACTGAGATGGCATCCCGGAACGAGTAGATATCAACCATCCTGAAAACATTCGCTCGACACTGCTGCGAGTAACAGTCGTTTCAAAAACACCATACCTCCCTGCCGGGCCCTGTATTTTCTTCATTTCTAATAACATTGGCCGCTTGTTAATTTTTTTGTAAAAGTTCGTCTCGTGTATTGATTTCATCATGGTAAACTAAAGACTTCATAGTCATATTCATCACCGGCAAATCTTGTGGCCATAAATTTTGCCAAACATGGTAGGGAAACAATTTTTCTTTACGGAGAAACGGTAGATTTGCCAATTCCTGTAGATGCCTCCAAACGCCCTAGGGCTGAGTTCAGGATTTTCCGCGTTACTAACCAAAACGTCCTCTTCTTGTTCTACCGTTAAACGTTTCGGTCGTCCACCAGGACTGTTGTAATAAAACGATCCTGTTTCGCCTAACTGATTAAATAATTTTTTGATAAATTTGTCGATCTGGGATGATTCTGATTGGGTAGAGTTCTTCATATCTTCTAACTGCAGCGCGATTATTGTAATTTACTTGTGCATAAACGCAGAGCATATCCCTTAAATTACGGCTAGGAAACTGATGTAAGTCCGGACATTTTTTCCAATTTTTTTTTAATACTAACTCAAGATTGGAGAATTTTGTTTTAACCTACGATTAATAGGAGAGATCGGAAACAATGACAGTTGTTATCGAGACGTAATAATTTATACACAACATTTACGGCACACTTTGTGAATTGTATATTTTTCAGCCATCGACAAGATGTGCAATGGAATATTCGAACACGAATATCTGGTAAACGACGTGAAATACCGATATTGACCAAGGGTACCTTTTTTACGTGAAAATTATGACTCTTTTCTATTTTGAAATCAAAATAGTACCAGTTTATAGGGTAAAAAATATGAGCGAGTTAATTCCTCAGGGTGTTGACCTGTATCTTTTTAATGACTAACATTTGCCTACACATTTATTGACTAAATCCTCTTATTTTGATCTCTATCAGCAGTTGCTCTATGACGGATAAGTTATGGGACACGCTGTATATAACATTTAAAATTTAAGGTAGCTTAAGACTTTAGATAGCAAATAAATGCAAGACATGTTTTTTAAAGACGTTTAATAAAAAAAAAATAATGAGATTCCTGGCATTGTTTATTTTTAACAGGTTTCTCAATGTCTGGTCTTATCTTGGACGTAGCAATATGAAGAATACTTTCAAGGTACGAGTCCATTATTCTGGTCCCATTCTTTATTTGACATGTTTCATTCGAGAAAACAACTACTCACATACATAAGTGCTTCCAAACAGATAATCGTTTTCTGAGCATGAGTCGTATACTTGGAAATTTATTTTTGTCAATATATTTGGATTAAAAATTAAAAAGGCCCAAGTTGTATTTATCTTTTAATTCACTATTGCACTGCAGATCTATGAATTTAATTTGCAAATTTCCTGGAACATCTTCAACTGATACACTGAAAGATATCGCGAACAAGTTTATTAAATTTTCATTTTCCCTGAAGTCATAAAATCTCGAAGTAAATTCTTCCGGTAACTTAGTCATTGTGGATATATATATATATATATATATATATATATATATATATATATATATATATATATATATATATATATATATATATATATATATATATATATATATATATATATATATGTCCACCTCACTATAATTAGAAGTTCGGGAAGTGCGTGAAATTATTTTTCTGAAGCTGCATTTTCCATAAATCGAATTTGACTTCAAAGGATTTTATATTGCCATTCAAGTTGTTTATAAAATTTTTCTTGCCTTATAGCCGCCCATTTAGCTCGTTCAGATGCAAAGTCAGATCAGCCAGGAAGCCAAAATCACTGAGCCATTCTTAGTAATTGAATAGGGCGGTAGGTTTTCCCTTTCCAGCCAGAAACGTTTAAATTGCGTTTTTGAGGTCGTCGCCCGGGAACACCCGCTTCAACATTTTTCCTCTATTAAGTCAACGAACATTAGAGAAGTAAACAATATCCTCATACTCCGCATCAATATCGGACAAGAAAATTGAATTTTCATGAAATTTCATTGAATTGATCATGAAATTTTTATAATTTATTTCATAACATGGTCAATTTTTTTTTGCCACATAAATTTTGTTGATGTATAATACAATGATATTGCATTAAATTTAATTCAGTCTGGCTTTTTTTATTAAGGCTGCAAGTCCTGGTGTTCCATCTGTTATGATGCCTGACAGTTTTGTAAGGTCAATCGCCATCCACGAAAGGTTTTGTCTTGGAAGCAATTTTTTGACCCTCAATTCCGTCAAATTTGACAGCATGCTTTGTCTCATAATGCATATTTAAATTTTATTCTTTCACGGGGTTTCTCGAATGTTTACAAATAAATCCAAAGCGCCATCCAAAGCGCCAGCAAGCGTCTCCCAAGACTGGTTTCTGGCCTTAAGCCGTCATCAGTTGGGCTCAAGTTGGATATATATATATATATATATATATATATATATATATATATATATATATATATATATATATATATATATATATATATACATATATATATATATATATATATATATATATATATATATATATATATATATATATATATATATATATATATATATATATATATATATATATATATATATATATATATATATATATATATATATATATATGAACACTTTTGTTGGTTACTTGACCGGGAAGGAGCCCACCTATCCCTTCAATTGGATGACATATGTTTCGTTCGTCTCTCGAGGTTCAGACTCTTCAGGGCGCCGACATATACCATACCATCAAGAATAGGGAGTCCCTGTCCATAGCTAACAACCCATGTTTTCGCCGACCTCCCGTCGGATGGCGTATATATGTAGTGTGATGGCGTATATATATATGTGTGTCGGCGCCCTGAAGAGTCATTTTGGTGCATTTTCGTAAGAAGTGAAGTGCTGCTCAGCAAGTGCGTGCCTCATCGATGCAAATAAGTAGTAATCGGACGGAGTCAAGTCTGGCGAGTAAGCCGCATGAGAAAGCATTTTCCAACTAAACGCCTCAATCGTTTCCTTGACTAGTTTTGCTGTTTGTGATGGTGCATTATCATGAAGCATAATGTGTTGCCTTTTTTAATATCCTGGTCGTTTTTCACGCAAAGCTTGTTTCAAATCGATCATTTGTTGTCGGTAGCGTTTAGTATTAATCGTTTCGATAGGTTTTAACAGCTCATAATAAATCACACCATCTGATACCACGAAACACAGAGCATTGTCTTCCGTCTATTGGCCATGCTGTCGATGTCGATGGTTCGCCTGGAGTTACTCATGATCTTTTGCGTTTAGGATTCTCAAAATATATCCACTTTTCATAATCAGTCAGAAATTACTTCTTTTGTACCTGGCGAGCAGCATTTCGCAAGTGGTTTTTCGGTTTTCCTGCTGTCTTTCATTCAGTTCATGTTCATTTTCCCATCTTCTGGATTTCTCCCATGGCTTTCAAACTTCTCGTGTCACATTTAATTGATCCGCGACTTGTTGTTGCGTTTGAGTGTCATACTCATCCAACAATGCTTGCAATTCGCTGTCTTCAAACTTTGTCGGTGGTCTTTCGTTCTTCGTTTCTCACGTCAAAATCGCCACTTTTGAATGTTTTAAATCGCGCATAAGTGCAGTCGCCCGGCTGGCATCGACAAAAACGTTTGAGTATTCGACATGCAGGCGGAAGGTTAGACTTACACAAGTCGGGAATCGAGATAGTTTCGAAACCCGGGTCTTGATGCCGGATTTTGGGGACGAAGCTATCGGAGGAGTGCCCTGTGGCTATTACAGGAGGTCCGATAATTCTCGAAGCAGAGGGTTGCTGCTTCGTGAAGTTAAGAGATTGAACTGCACGAGCTGGAGTTGATTGAGTTGGGAAATAGGTGGAACACCTGCTTCCCGATGGATATGGTTATTTTTAATAAACCATGGTCGTTGAAAGCCATACGCAGTGATTTGTTTTGGAAAATCTGAAGTTTTTCAGCCGCTGTCGGCATGAGAAATCGATAGTAATCCTGAAGACCGTACAGGACTATGGATCTTACCAGAAGTTTTTGAACCAGGAAAATTTCAACCTTGATTTTCGACATAAGTTTACTCGTTTTGCAGGAGAGTGGATATAATAGCTTCATGACGGCGTGGCTCTTGGAGATTGCTTGCTAGATTTGAGTGGACCAGGAGAGAACGATCGAAATGCAGACCTAGATAGGTTGTTTTTTACAACTATGGAATTGTAACTTTGGCCACCAGCAGTTTGGCTTCACGTGGAGTGCGTTTTCTGGTGAAAATTATCGCCTGGGTCTTCTTGGGGTTGACCTACAGGCGCCAAAATCATTAAGTCATTGAATGGCAGCGTTTAATTGTATTGAAGTTTGTTGTGTATTGTTGACATCCGGTAGGGCGCAACAAAGAAGGCTGTGTCGTCCGCGAAAAATGGGGGATACTGGCCACGTAGATGTTAAACATGGGCCGGAGCCAGTGGAGAACCAGTGAGGGACGCCCGATTCGATGGATTTCCTCGTGGAGAGAGGAGGATTTGATTTTGACCTGGAAAAATCTTTTCTGCAGGAAAGATTGGATGAGCATGATTAGATACCGTGGGAAACCCTACTCGATGGTTTTGAAGATGGGACCATCGTGCCATACTTTGTCGAAGGCCTTGGAGATGTCGAGGAAAACAGCGCCGAAGTACCGTTTTCTCTCGATGGCCTTGTGGATTTCGTTTGCCAGTCTGGCTGCTTGATGAACTGAGGAATGTTTTGTTCTGAAACCGAACTGCTCATTTGGAATAATTCCTTGCTCTTTGTGATGTCATTGAGAGCTGCCAGGATTGCTTTTTCGGCTAATTTGGAGAGGGAGCTGATGAGGCTGATTTGTCTAAAATCGGACGGGCAATAGCTGCTCCTTTTTTGGAATTACGGCTATAAATTATGATTATCTTCAGTGATGATGAAATTATTGGTCTGGATTGCATTGTGATTTGGGCTTGAATCATGCCCAGGATCTGCGATGAGAGTTGCTCCACTATTTCCGATAGCTGGTTAGCGATAGCTGGCGGCGGCAGCTGCTGAAAAAGTGTGTTCTGTGTTCCCGTTTCTTTGGTGGGTTCTGCTTGATGGCGGCCTTCGGTAGTTACTGTTTTGTAGGAGGTTTGATCGGCTGGCCTCGTTCAGGGCGGACTGTGCAACCTGAGTAGTTGGCTGTATGTGCTCCTTTACAGTTAGTGCACTTTCCCGAACTGTTTTTCTCTTTCTTGCATTCTTTTGAGTGATGCTGTCCTGCGCATTTCACACAAATCGTGTTAGCGTGACATATTTGGCGGTAAGGCCATACTGCTGGTAGTTGAAACACTGCACTGGTTGGCCGTTCGATTTCTGGGCTTGTACACGGATGGATTGGCCCATGAAGTTCTTTATGTTCAAGATCTCGCGTTTCTCCCTTGGAACGACGACCTGGACGATGGTGGTCGGGATCTTTTTCTTCCTTTCCGTGACGTGGTGCCTTCTTTCTACGTGAACTGGATAAAGGCCCATGTTGGTCAGTCAGCGAAATTACGGCAATTTTAAAACATTACTTTAAAAAAAGGTCTTGAAGCGACTTCAACCCCGAAAATTTTACCGAAGAAAACAAAGTTAAACGACCTGATTTCACATTTTTACCATTTGGTGAAGGTCCCAGAATGTGTATAGGTATGTTAACAGTTTGATTTCAATAATTTTCGAGTGCATCGTTTCTCAACCTGGGGATCACGTTCAGGAATATGGGGGTCGCAGTGTGTTCAAAAAATAAGACCCGTATACGAAATATCCTTTTATTAAAGTGTTTTAAATTTAAAAACTAGTGTTAGAAAATTAAGTATTACCAGGTAATAACAAGATAATAAAATAAATTTAAATAAAGTAATAGCCAAAGGTGTATGAAATAATAATTTATTGCGACGGTTGATTTTGTTTTTTACTTAAAAGTTTTTCTATACGTGGATCATCATTGCAAACACACATAAACAAATTATTTTCCAGTGATAATAGACGATTTTTATATTTTGTTTCTAAAGCCACCATAATCGAGAAGCTTTTTTCGCATAAGTAAGAACTAGCAAAGGGGATCAATGTTTTCAAAGCTTCCGTTACTAGGTTTCTGTATTTACATCGTCGTCCAAGCCAAAACTTATCTAAACTTTGAGTTAAAATTTTAGTTATAGAGTTTTGTCGGCCGATATTTCAATAAGTTGGTTATGAATCTCAATAGGTAATTCGGCAGCTGCAACAATATTTTCATTAAACGGACTGAGAACCCATCTTTTCGACAAATCATCGTTGCTATCTGGAAAGTATTCCAGAAACTAAATTTTCAATTCACGTAAATGCGTTTTGATGTTCTCTAACACGTGATCAATAACAAAATTTTCGAAATCCATATTTTTGGAAAAATCCGAAGTTAAAGTGAATGCATCAAAATTGCGTTTTCCAAGGCGTATAATCCAAAGGCGTATAACCAAGCTTCTTGATGAAGGCATTGACTTTGTCTGTCATTAGTAAAATGTTTTTGTTACGGCCTTGTAAACTCGTATTCAAGGCATTCAAATGTGTAAATATATCACTCAAGTAAGCCAACAGTAATGCAGTTTCTCCATCTTGTAAAAACTCTGAAAATGAGCTATTTTTATCTGTAAAAAAGATTTTCAATACATCTCGCAATTCAAAAAGCCTCGTTAGAACTTTTCATCGCGACAACCACCTGACTTTAGTTTGGATAAGCAGTGAGTCATATTTAATAACCATTTCTTCGTAAAATGTGAAAAGCAAACTAGTCTGCAATGACCGGCTTTTAATAAAATTAACAATTTTTACGGCTTCTGACAGAAGATTTTGTAAATTATCTGGCATCTTTTTTGCAGCCAGCGCATTTCTTTGAATAAAACAGTGCGTCAATTCCATATATGGCATAATGACTTAATTTTACTATCAAACCGCTGTTCTTCCCTATTATCGCTTTCGCGCTATCAGTACATACCGTAATATATTTATAAAACCTAAGTTTTCGTTTTGTGTTGCACCAATAAAAATTTTAAAAAGTCCATCGTCAGTTGCACGACCAGGGATTGATTTGCAAAATAGCATATTTTCTTTAATTGATCCCTCGCATTTGAATCCGACAAAGCACAAAAATTGCGCCAAGTTAGACATGTCTGTTGACTCATCGAACTGAATAGCTAAAAACTCACTTAATTTAACGTTTTCAATTACGATTAATTACTTGATCCTGGACATCATTAGCCATTTCATTAATACCTCGTCTGGATATTGTGCCATTAGAAAGTGGTATAGCATTCAACTTTTTGCTTTTTCCGGACTTAATGCTACTAAATAGGATGCTTGAAGTACTGCGGTCTCATTACGGCTTGATTTGTTGATAGCAATTTGTTACTTTTTCAAGACGAGTGATTTACGCTCGAAAAGATGCCAGCCTAATTTTGAAGGCTTTATGCTTTTCGCGGACAAAACTCAATAACAAACAACAAATTGCGGCTTGTTATCCAAGGCAATGAATCAATATTTTAAATATGTTTATTGTACAATCTGGTCTTTTTCTTTACTCTTTCATCAGGTTTCATAGTGGTGTTATCAGTGAAAGGAGATATTTGGTTGGATGTTCGCAGAATTTGATTCATTTTGCAGATACATTTATTCTTCAATTATGTATTTGTGGTATTTTAATAGAATTTGTTGTTTTTGCAAGTATTGTTTTTATTTTCTTTTAATGAATATTTAACTTTGGTAGTTCAAAGCTTCATGGAATATCATTTAAAATAAAAAAACTGAGACATGTTTAAATTTTCACTACATTTAAAAAATTGTATAACAGCTGTTTCGACACCCAGTCCCTTTTTCAAATAGGAAACTATAATGTTAAAATTTACAATAAGAAAATCTAGTATATATCATGTATCATGTGTATAATATACGAGGGTTGATATTTATATACCCGGAATCTATATAAATAAAAATTAAATGCTGTTCGTTGGTAAGCGTATCAGTCTTTTTTTTTTAATGTTCGTAATAGTCTGAATAAGGTTTTTAGAGAAAGAAAAATTGGAAAAATTTCAGGGGAAATTTGGAAAATTCGGGACAAACTGAAAGTGCTTTTTTCTGTGGGATTTTTGTATGAACTCAAGACCATAACTCAAGATTCGAACGATGGATCACAAACTAGTAATAAATAATAACAAATATTTATCCTTGAAAATAGTTTTACTGTTTTTGTGTCACTGTTTTTTGTGTCACTGTGTTTGTGTTTTTTGTTCACTGTCACCTGTGTAGATGTTATACACGGTTTTCGACGTATCACTATTGTATTTGTTGAGCATTTCTTTGTTCCAACTGACACGAGCCTTTTTTTGACTGATTGTCATATTATGCAGAATCCAACGCAAACAATTTTTTTTTCACGGCTACATGTTCATGTAAAATCTTGTTTGTCTGTCATACTAATATCCAAGGATGCCTCACTAGGTCACATGACGATCTTGCATTATCAGTTCGCGCACAGTGTCGATGTTTTGGTCCAACCGATTTTGAACGATCTTCTTTAAATTCGTCCGTTAGCGAACGACGGCCACGATTGCATTTACTAAAACAGTGATACCCACTGGTTTTAGATGGTAGTTCATCGCCAAAAATCGAAGTGAGTTGATCGATGTATTGTTGTGGAGATAATCAACGTCGAAAGTCGTAGTAAATCATCGCACTAACATTCTCACGAGTTAATTTTATTTTTTGACTGAGATGAAATGTTCAAGTCACTAAACAACACAAATAGCATCCGTTTGACAAAATGTTCGTAGTACGTATACAGTCAACAATGTCAAACTTTATGATGTATATGTCAAATGGCGTCTAGCAACACTGCTATTTATGTATCCAATTTCGTGGATTCCGTATCCCGTATCCCCATACGTGAATATATTTATAAATTCAGTAAGATTTAAGTACCATTTAAGTCTGACATTAAGACCTGATTATTTAGCAGAATACCCATTTTTTTCTTTTATTTATTTTATAAGCTTTCCTTTCTAAGAAAGTTAGTTTCATTATGAAAAATTTTCAAATTTTCGTTAAGTGTGATTTTCTGAAATTAAATGGTTAGAAAAATAGGAATTATTATGTTCCTTAATATAACTGCTTTTATGTTCGTTGAGCCTAATAGAAAGGAATTTTCCTTTCTTCTATGTTTCCAACATAGACTGCGCACTCAAGTAAATAAGCTCCTGATTTGTAAAGTTTATTCGTTTGACGCTTTTAATAAGACGTTCCAGATTATTATTTGTCTTGGAGACACTTTTTTATTATTTGTTAATGATAAATGTGTTAACACTAATTTGGTTACCGTTTCTGTATACACTACACTCAAGAGTTTAAGACCACCTTTAAAACTTCTTTTAATTACCAAATGTTTATTTTTTCTAACTCGGTAATATTGATTATAGTTTATTTAAGTTAATATACTGTATTTATTTATACCTTTAAAAATAGCTGTTAGTTTTACTTATTATTCTATGATGTTAATTAATTTACAAATCCCCTTTCGTTTTGTTTATAACGCTTCACAATCAAATGGTACCGTAATATTCCTACCGAAAAGACGATTTATTTAAAACAAATTTTTATTGTGTTTGATTTTAACGTATCCTGTGTTTTCGTAAAAAAAATGTCATGTCAACACAAAGCAAATAAATGTCGAAATCTGCCAGGGGATTCTGATATTGTTTAGGGTAGGCAAATCCTAAAGAAAAATTGCAAAAGCCCAGTTAAAAATCATAAAAAACGAAACATAACGAAATCATAAAAAAAATCAAGAAACTGGCTCGAACATGCACGGATCACGAACAGGTAGGCATCGTGCAACTTCTGAACAGCAAGACAAGCTAATAGACCTTTTCAGGACTAGTTGCGCGTAAGTGCGTCGGCCGTGTTAACGAGACGTGAATATGAAAGTTTCGGGCACTTTTTATACATATGGCTGGATATTTATAACAAGGATCATTACCCTTATTATAAGAATAACTAAATGAAAAATTAATTGATGGTGCTTTATTAGTGCATTCCACGATAGAAGCACATAATTATATTCGATTAGAACGATGGTTAAAATGCCATGGCCGTCCCCAACATGACACTAAAGCAGAACTTGTTGATAGGTTAGGATGACAATTATATTTATATTAGTTTTATATTTATTATATTTATTATATTTACATTATATTTATTATATTTACATTAAATTTATTATATTTATAATATTATATCTACATTTTTAACTTTATATTTATAACATTATATTTATTTTTATATTAAGTTAATCATTTCTTTCAATATTTTTATATTCTACGTAGAAGCAATTAGCAGCAGTTAAAATAATTAACTTGCGCCATGAGTTTGTTTATATTTTTCAGCCAAACAGACATTTGCTACTTTTACCTACAAAAACATTTATCATTTAGGTTATAGCATGAGCTATTAGATTAACAATTAAATGGATTAAAATTATCTGATTACATGATTTTGTTACCCAACTGATGGGGTCAGAATATTCTGTTGTTAGACAACTTTCCTTGAAATGAAGTGAAAAAATATACGTATCTTTGTTAATATGATCAATCAGCTGGAATCGACCATCACCTCGTCCACATTTTTTAACTCATAAATCACATTTAGTACACTTTGGACAAATTTTTATGTTTTTGTTTCGTTCATTTAATGTTTTCCACGATATTCAAGACAAGGCTTTGGAAAACTAATAAAGTAATATAAATGCTCCGAAAATTATTTATAACACATATAGCTGCGACATATCCCATAACAACAACGTTTCTTTTGCTCCTTTTTTTACTGATAACATTATATATTTTTATTAAAATGCTTGTATTACTATTTTACTTCAAGTATATAAAAATTAAAACTGTACTATTGATAGTGAATTCATAATTAAATATGTTTTTTTTATTAAGTAAGTTGAAAACATATTATTCACAGCTTATACACTCATAAAGTGGCCGAAAAACATGGCGGAAGTTGAGGCATGCGCACAATTTTCTTTTTAACTATGAAAAGGACTATTATATTACAAAGCAAAATAAATTGGAGACTGACTGCATCATAAATAAGAGCAAACGTTAATGAAATAAAGAGGAAACCAGTATCTTATCAGTTGTAAAAAGGTGTCTGAGAGAAGCGAATGTAATAAGTAGATTTACAATGCTTAAACCATTGTTGCGGTAATAAAATACAAAGAAACATTTTGAATCGGCTATGTGCCACAAATATTCTGTGGATCGATGAATACAAATTCCAAATCTATGGATCCAATCGTCGGATAATTGTTCATGATGGACCTTCTATTTTGGTGTGGCGGGTTCTTCCCAACATCTGGAGTTGGAGACCTTATTAGAATATATGGAATTTTAGACAAAAAAAATTTAGTCCATCATGCCGTTCCATTCGGAGTAAGATTAATTGGGCCTAATTTTGTTTTTCAATAAGAAAATGACCCAACTCAAAACTACACCGCAGTTTCTTGAGATACAACAAGAGGAAAGAGCTCTTAGGATTATTAAATGGCCGGTGCAATCACTATCGCTCAACTCCTCAACTCAATTGAGCTTCTCTGGTATTAGTTAGACTGAGTAGTGTCCAACATCGCAAGAACATTTGTGGAACTTGCTTAAAGATCGTTGGGGAATAATTATTTCGACCACAATAGAAAAACTAGTTGCAAGAATGTAAAAAAAGCGAGGCGTTTTTTTGGATGAAAAAGGTTTAATTTTTTTATCTTTTAAAAACATTTCAAAATACTTGTGATCTTAGACTTTCTGCCTAGCGTGTATGTAAGTTTCGATTGATTGGCTTTTGGTGAAACATAGTAACAATTATAATAATTGTTTTATAATAATAATAAAAAATAATAAAAAAAAATAATAATAATAAATAAGTGTTTTAATTATTATCAGTGTATGTAAGTATTTTGTACTCATTATTTATGACGGGATATATTAAATTAAGCCGGTCGCGTTGGCTACGACGCGAAACTGGAGTTGGTTCGATCCCAGTGCTCGGATGCTTGTTTTTCTTTCTTTCTTCTGTCCGTATTTACTTCCTACCCCACAGACACACATATATACACTTACACATACACACCCACACATTGTTTCTAGGCAAGGGTGTAAAATCCGACAACGAATTACCCCTTAGTCACGCCAGTTAAAGGCTGGGTAAGGCCGGATGCCTTTTGAGAAGTGTTCTTCGTTGGTCACTCGCCAGTCTCTAGGCTTCTTGATAGACTTATGGGTAAGCACATAAACAATGGTTGATCGCCTGAGGGTGGTGCTGTCCTGGGGTGTCGGTGGCTGATGACCGTAGTTCGGAATCCACGTTAAGCTGTAGGTCCAGTCGCTAAATAGCCTTAGTTGCTGATGCGCCTTTAACCTCAAAACCTTTAAACCTTTATTAAATTAATAGTATTGTTATAGTATTTCTTAATAATTATTGTATTTAAAATATTTGTATCATATCCGTCGTTAACTGCAATCAGCTTGATAATATTTAATACTTTCTTATAATTATCTAATAACATTGGGATGTTTAAAATCCGCCAACTTTTGTTAATAAGGATGACATGATTCGTTATGTATAACTATATCTTTATGAGATGGCTTAGGAAAAATTGTAGAGTCATTTTATCGTCTATTGTATTTTCTAGTAATTATTAAATCTAAAAAGTTTATATCAATTATGCTCTTCTTCAGCTGTAAATTTAATGTTATTATTAAAAAAAATATTTACGGTAAAAATTGATTTAATTGTCTATCTGTACCTGTGAAGCAAATAAAAATATCATTAACATATCTGTAGACGTAAACTACTGATTTAAACACTTGATGTTGATTTATATTATCTTCTAAGTTATCCATAAAAATATTAGCCACTAAAGAACACTAAATGTCCACCATCTGACCGCTTGCACGAATCTATCCTTTTGAGGTAGTTTTCGATTACTTTTTCGCACATTTTGGCTGGTATTTCGGTTATGAGTTGACGAATGTTGGTTTTCAACTGCTCAAGACTTTGAGGATTGTTTAATTAAAAAACATAATCTTTCGCTCAACGGCGTCAAATCGCGGTAAATTGACCCTACTATCCCGGCGGTCAATTAACCCTACCTTACCCAAATGAAACGCAAAAAGAGCATTCTCATCAATGTTACAAAAATCATGCCGACTGTGTTTTTTGTCGACCTGTTTGCTATTTTTCTTATCAAGTTATAGTTAGTTTTATTACTTGGGCAATGTTACTTATGCAACACAAATAAGGACAGAAAATCTCGAAAGTTTTGTATGTAGTGTAATTAATATGTATGTCTAAAGCTG
Organism: Cosmopolites sordidus; assembly: GCA_031761425.1. Lineage (NCBI taxonomy): Eukaryota > Metazoa > Arthropoda > Insecta > Coleoptera > Curculionidae > Cosmopolites > Cosmopolites sordidus. Next base: position 262,315 of record JARFXV010000040.1, read on the forward strand.
GGTGCACACCAATACAATTTTGTGTGTGTGTGGAATTTACCTTAACAATTTGTTTGAATTACCTCGTTGACAATAGATTGTTCGTGTGCGTGCTGTGCGGCGACAATATTTGTGGGTGACTTTGTGTGCCAGAGCGTCTATATTGCCGCGCGGCACACCACTTACAACACATATAGCCGCAAATTTTTGTTGATGTGGACCCAGCTGTAGACATTTCAAAAATAAAACGGTCTGTATTAAGTGTGGTGAATAAATTTCTATTTAAGTATTAATATATTAAATATTGTCAATATAATTGAACAGTTTTTTATTTGTTTGTGTACTTACATATAAATATTAAATCTTAGGCGCTTGCTACCTACTTTGTGAGGAACTGACTCGCTCATATTTTTTTACCATATAAAGCTGTGAATATTTTCATTTCAAAATAGAGAATAGCCATAATTCCCACGTAAAAAAGGTACCCTTTGTCAATATCGATATCTCACGCCGTTTGCGAGATATTCGTTTTTGAATATTCCATTGCACATCTTGCCGATAGCTGAAAAATCTGCAATTCACAAAGTGTGCCTTGAATATAAGCAAAAAACATTACGACGTCAAAAATACAACGGACTTTATTTAAAATAACAATCTTTTGAAATTTACTTCAATTCGTCTTTCGCAGGCTGTTTGTTAAATGACGCTTCACATTTGAGAAGATATTTTTCTCATTTCCAATAACATGTTGGCCGCTTGTTGATTTTTTTGCAAAAGTTCGTCTCGTGTATTGTTTTCATCATGGTAAACTAAAGACTTCATATGACCCCACAAATAAAAGTTTGCCGGATTCATGTCTGGGCTACAAGGTGGTCAAGGAAAGTCCACCACGCCCAATCCATCAAGGTGGAAAACTTTGATTCAACTGATTTCGCACTGCAACAGTAAAATGCGGTGACACCCCATCTTGCATGAACCACATGTCTTGTCTTAAGATTAGAGGTATACCGTCCAAAAGGTCTAAGAAATCATTTTCTAAAAACTGCACATATTGATTTCCATTCAGTCTTTGCGGAAACTCAAATGGGCTGATTAAAAAATTGTCGATAATGCCGCACCAAATGTTAATTGAAAATTCGTGCTGGAAATGTCGCTCTCTTGGTAGGTGTGAATTTTCTAGAGCGTAATAATGATTATTTCGCCAGTTAAAAATTCCGAGTGTTGTAAAAGTTGCCTCGTCAGTAAACAATATCTTTTTCAGAAACATGGGGTCTTCGTTTTTTTTATATAGTAGATTTTGATAAAAATCTAGCTGGCAAATCTTGTGAAAATATATTTTGAGCAGGCGAAAAATGGTAGGAAAACATTTTTTCTTTATGGAGAACTCTTGAAACGGTAGATTTGCAAATATCTGCACATGCCACTAAATGCCTTATGCACATGCCACCAAACGTCTTATTTTTGCGTGTGTGGATAGGCATTTCTTATTATAGATTATGTTGTGTCTTGCCGTATGCCCTCTTCATCTTCTGTAATCGAGTCTTCTGTGCTATTTTATCTCCTCCTGTGGGTTCCAGGATCTCGCCCAGGTATTTGAAGTGAGTGACCCTATTTATTTTGCCGTATTTGGTGTTCAAATTTTGGACATCTAATTTTGAGCAGAATAATTCGGTTTTTTGAAAGGAGATTTGTAGGCCAATTTTCTCTGCACATTCCTTGAGGACTTCGATCTGTTTGGTTGCCCTTTTCTCATTGTCTGCGAGTATGGCTAGGTCGTCTGCGAAGGCCAGACATTATATTTCAACTTGTTTTTGGATCGTCCGAGTCGTATTGGTTTCTAGTGTCCTTGATTTTTCAGTTCTTTTTCCCATTCCCTTATGACTTTATCCAGGACCAGGTTGAAGAGGAGTGGGGATAACTCATCTCCTTGACGTACTCCAGTTTTAATCAGGAAGGATTCTTAAATTTCACTTTAGAGGTTGTGTCAGTCAGTGTCTGCTTGATCAATCGTAGTGTTTTGGGGTCGAGTCCTTGTTCTTCTAGGATGTTGAACAAAGATTTTCGGTCGATGCAATCGTATGCTTTCTTGAAGTCCACAAACGTGCAGATGATTGGGACGTTCCTGATAGCTTTGTATTTCAGTATTGTTTTTAAGTTAAATATTGGTTCAGTGCATGAGCGACCAGGCCGAAAGCCTGCCTGGTACTCACCAATTTTGTGTTCTAATTGTTCTTGTGTTCTCTGGAGAAGGCATGATGAGAGGATTTTGTAAGTGACTTGTAGTAAGGAAAATCTTCTGTAGTTGTTTGCATCTGTTATGTCTCTCTTCTTGTGCAGCGGGTGGATAAGATCACATTTCCATTCATATGGTAATTTTTCTGTTTGTCAAATGTTCGTGATAATTTGCGTAAGGTCCTGCAGATAATTTGGTCCGAGGTTTTTCAATAGTTCCGCGGTGATACCATCTTCACCGGATGACCTGTTATTCTTTAGTTTGCGTATGTGCCTGTGGATTTCTTCCTGTGTTGGTGGTGGTGTTTCTGATGGGTATGGATACAATTTTCCGCGGGGAATCTTGTGTCGCGTTCATGGCAATTGAGGAGATCAGGGAAATAGAGTGCCAGCTCCTGACAATTCTCCTGATTGGTTAGCGCTAATCTCCCATTCCGTTTTCTGAAGCAAAGGTTTTATGGTGTGTATCCATGGGATACACTTTATGGGATTTCTCTTGCAAAAGTCCTATAAAAGTCTCTCGTGTTATAATTGCAGGAATTCTCCTCTATAGAGTCTAGTTGTTCCTTCATGTACTTCCTCTTAGTTTGCCTTTGCAAAGGTTTTGCGGTCTGTTTTCTATTCACGTCAAAAAGCTGTTGACTTTTAGGAGATTTTTTAGTGTTGTACTCCTGAAATGCTCGTTTGCGTCGCTGCAATGCACTTTCGCATTCCGAGTCCTACCAAGGGTGTTTTGTGTTCTTTTTCAATGGGATCAGTTCCCGTGCTTTTTGTGTAATTTTTTTGTGGAATTTGTTCCATGTTCTGCCTGTTCCTTTTCCCGTTGCCCTGTTATGTTGAATTCCTTGATCTTTTTTGTGTCGAATTTCTGTAGATGTGCTTTCCTGTGATGAATTTTCCTTGGGGTGAACTTCACTTTGATTCGTGTTAGGTAGTGGTCTGAGTTAATGTTCGCGCCCCTGCGGACTTGGACATCTTGGATCTCTCTTTATTGTGGGTATGAGATCGCAAGGTGGTCTATCTGGAATTCACCAATCTGTTATATAGACGATCTCCATGTCTTCTCCTTTTGTGGAGATTTTCTTGGGGATGTTGACATGATCTTAATGTTATTCTGTTGGCATAGTTCGATGAGTCTTGTGCCGTTCTTATTGGTAAATTTTTGACCGGGGAATTTGCCTACTGTTTTCTGATTGATTTTTTCCCTACCGATTTGTGCGTTAAAGGATTGTCCTGGTTGGATCAGCGTGTTGATGTTAAAGATGCCAATATATGTAGGTGTTTAATGTGGAAATTTGCCGAAAAGCTCCGACTTATTTTGAGATCGTGAAAGTCCAGGTTCCCCAGAATCCGTACACCCGGTTGCCGTCTGTCGACGGGTGGATTGGTTACCATACCTGGGGTATCATTGTTATTACTTGCACGAGTCATGGTTGCGTATAAGCTTATAGGTCCAGTGTTTTCACTGGGAGTTCAGAACCAGGGATTGTTAGTTCCTGGAGCGTGGTGTACGGCCGCACCCTCTGGGTGAACAGACGCCGACCAGGTTGCCGATGGTTGCTACTGCAGACGCTACTTGGGTTTTTTTCTGCCAGAGCACTGTTAGCCGTCTGTTCCTGAAATAAACGTTCGGGTTCAGCCGTTGTCCGCTTTCTGTGACGTAGACGAAAAGTTGGAATTTTATGAACCTATATATATATATATATATATATATATATATATATATATATATATATATATATATATATATATATATATATATATATATATATAGTACCTTCGATCTTCTTCACGGACGTTTGCGATCAAGCTGTATCCACTCCAGGATTGCCTTGGTCCATCTGTGGTCCCATCGCTTCGCTATATGGCCTGCCCATCGCCATTTCAATTGCTTTACTCTTCCAATTATGTCACAGACTTTCATTTGCTCCCTGATGCATGCGCAGGGCTTTATGTCTTGTCTTGTAATGCCAAGCATACATGTCTCCATTCCCCTCTGTGCTACCCGAAGTTTTTGAATTGATTACGATGTGAGTGTCCAGGTTTCACTTCCGTATGTCACAACGGGTAGGACGCACTGATCAAAGACTTTTCTTTTCAGGTAAAGTGGGAGTCTGCTCTTAAACACAATGTTGAGCCTGCCAGCCACGTTTTACACCTCGTTCCACCTCTCGGGCGGTATCCCCCTCCATTGAAATCCTCTGTCCAAGATATAAGTGGTCGACGATCTTCAAATCCCTTCCTAAAACTGAATTTCTTCTGACCTGAGCGAATTTATTAAACATAACCTGACTCTTTTTCACGTTTATTTTTAAGCCAAATGGTTCGAGTTCAGCTCCTCTGGGTCTTGTGAACGGAGAACAATACCATCTGCAAATCTGAGATGGTTTAAGTTTGCACCATTGATCTTTACAACATTGTGTTCCCAATCCAGTTTACGGAATACTTCTTCAAGGCCAGCCGAAAAAAGAATAGCCGAAATTGCGTCGCCCTGCCGTACACCTCGGTCTACATTAATTCCCACTACAAGATTATCAAGGTGAATTGTCTCTGTAGCTCCATCATTTATCGATCCTAATAGATTTATATATGCTTTATCTACCCCTTGGCTGCGCAGTGCATTCAATAAGGCATGCTTTGAGATGGAGTCAAATGCTTTTTCGTAGTCGATAAAAGCCAAGCACAGTGGCATGGTGTATTCGTTGTGCCTTTCTATGGCGTGCTGTATAACCTAGATGTGATCTATTGTACTGAATCCACGTCTGAATCCTGCTTGTTCCCTTGGTTGTTCGTCATTCAGTTTTTTTAATAATCTTTTAGATATTATCTTAGTGAAAACTTTGTACATTATTGATAAGAGGCTTACTGGACGGTAGTTCTTTAAATCTTCCTGTGCTCCTTTTTTTTATGTAAAAGGATCACTTCTGCATTTTTCCATAAGTCAGGCACTTATGGAATATATATATATATATATATATATATATATATATATATATATATATATATATATATATATATATATATATTTTTTTTTTTTTTATTTTTTTTTTTTTCGAATTACTGGGTTCTCGGATGGAACCGCTTTTAAGATTTGTAAAATAAACCAGTTATTGTAATATTACCGACCGCGGCTGCCGTATCATCTTTTTTGGCAGTCATATTTCTTTGGCTGCTGTCAATTATTGTCAACTTTTGGATAGCGGATTCTTTGATCCATTGAAAATGAAATTTTGCTTTCGACAGTGACAAAGGCTAAGTCATAATCCAGGACGTGTCATTGGAGAAACAGAAGTGGTTCATCTAGTTAATGAGGCTTTTCAAAAGGCTGAGACAATTAATAATGCTGCTGCGGGTTTTAAGATTCCCGAATTATGGCCTATCGATAGAAATATTTTTTCAGAAGATTTCGCGGCTACTTGCGTTAGTGATATTAATCTTGCATCTACGTCATCTGTACCAGCCCCAGAACATCGCAGCTTCTACATCAGGTGCATATTCAGCTCCAGAGCCTTTACCGAGAAATTCTTATGCTTCTTAAAAAAGAGACTTTTAGAATTTAAATAAGAAAGAGTCCGTATCTTCTGTATTTTATTATCGTTAGTTTAAATTGGCCTCATAATATTTTTTTTAGATTTTAGAAATTGATTTCTTTAAGCAATAGTGATATAAATATAGATAAATAATATTTATATTTATATATATATATATATATATATATATATATATATATATATATATATATATATATATATATATATATATATATATATATATATATTACCTTGTGTATTACCTATATATATATATATATATATATATATATATATATATATATATATATATATATATATATATATATATATATATATATGCCCACAAGGTAGCGTAACGAAACCGTGGAGGGAAATATTACAGAAATCTTTCACCCTTTTTCCACGTGGTGCCACCGATCGCCTTCGCCGAACTGTCAACCATGCGACGTCACGTGTCTCTCGGGACCGGTTTCTAGCCTTTCTGCCGTCATCAGCCGAGCTCCAGACGAACGCATGGAAATCAGTTCGGAGAGACGATCGGGTTTCCTTGCGTTATAACAACACAGATAATCTTCTGATGTTGCTGATATGTCATCAATTTTTTTCCATTCTCCTGCCAAAACTAGGGATCCAACACATTTATATTTGGGTTGTTTCTCTTCGAATGATTTAGTGGAATAATTTATTTTACTCTTTGATCACCCCTAACTTAACTATAAACCAAAAATGCTACAAAATATTATAATTTCTCAGATATCCCTTATTATTTTGTTTCTACTGTGCCCTATTTAAATCAAGATAAAAAAAATTGTCCCGCGTATTTTCTGGAAGTTTTTAAACAGTTTGTAATTAAGTATAACTTCAGATATAACTTCAAACTCAAGCAATTATACAAATATCTGGATATTGTAGACTATGTGAAGATTCAATGACTTGTATGGGCGGGGAACTATTGTGGAACGAATAGGGGGTAACAGAAAAAAAGGCAGACCAAAGACACGGTGGCAGGTCAATGAAAGAAAAGATGCTGAATAACTACTGCATATCAAATATTGGAAAGGGGCTGTTGGGGATCGATCCGGTTGGAGGTGAAAGTTGAAAAATATTATTAATGAGCTGTAGCACCACAGGAAGAAGAAGATAAATTAAAGGCGCCTGAGAAGCCTTGCCACCAGAAGACTTACAAAGGTTATTATGTTAATGATGATGACATGGTTAGCAAAACGCCCGGCGACTAGTTTAAAAAAATGATTTGGTGTCTAGTGGTGTCCAGTTTAAGAATTATATCAAAATTTTGACTATATTTAAATCTTGCATGTATTACAATTTTTACAAGTTTCGATACACAGTGTCTTTTGTAAATACGAACTAACTCAATATATTAAATAGTGTAATACAGTTCGTATTTGAAAAAAGCACTTTGTGTGGAAACAATTGAACTACATACAAGATTTAAATATAGTGAAAATTTAGATATAATTCTTAATTCGTATATTTAAAATGAATTTCGCTGAAGTATCGGCTACCTCAGGTAAATACAAAAATTACAAAATTAATCCATTATAATAAAACTTTCTTAGTGTTTGGATTTATTTGTTTTCTAGTATATTTCATAAATAACTCTAATTAATTTTCGGGCAGATGACGTATTAAAGAAAATACAAAACAATATATGGAACCTGATTATCCGTAACCAATATAATATGTCTATGTATTATAAGTTGCATAGCCTTGAACGTTTTGCACATTGTATATTGACCGATACAAAGCTGCGCGGACATAACACTCTGAGTTGTTTAGTTTTCTCCTACCTCAGTTTGTTTATAGTCGTTCAACGGGACATCCGAATATTGTTATTGTGCGTATATATTATGATATCCACTTTATTTCTAATTATTTCGACACTAGTGACGAGTGTAATTTATTTAACATGGAAGTTAACATATTGGACAAGACGAGGCGTAAAACAAGCAAATAGACAATTTATAGTCAGTACAAAATCATTGGCTGATATCATGTTGAGTCGATACAACAAAGCAAAAGAACTGAACGAAAAATACCTCGGATCTTATTTGTTTCATACGCCTGCTTTCATATTAATTGATCCTGTTCTTATAAAAACGATTATGATAAAGGACTTTGCATATTTCAATGGACATGGTTCATATCATCAACCCGAAGATATCCTTACCATGAACCTTTTCAATTTGGAGGGTGAAAATTGGAAAAATTTGCGAGTCAAACTCACCCCTACATTTACCTCAGGCAAAATGAAGATGATGTTTGACACTTTAGTGGAGAAAACAAAGGGTTTGGAGAAAATCATCGGGGAATATGCTGATTCTAATGTGATTTGTGCAATCAAAGATATTTTAGGGCGTTTTACAACTGACATCATTGGAAGTTGTGCTTTTGGTATTGAATGCAACTCTTTGGATGATCCTGATACAGATTTTCGAGTTTTTGGTAAAAAAGTCTTTGTTTTCAAACCGCTAACTTTCATCAAAATATTAGTACTTCCTGCATGGTTCCTCAATTACATAGGATTTAAAGTTAGCGGACAAGACGTTAATGACTTTTTCTGTAATGTGGTGAAGAAAACTATTAGTCATCGGGAAAAAAACAAAGTTTCAAGGAACGATTTTATGCACCTGCTGCTGCAACTGAAGAACGAAGATAAATCAATATCAGAGAATGATATTATCGCGCAATGTTTCGTATTCTTTTTAGCTGGTTTTGAAACGTCCTCGACCGCCATGACGTTTGCTTTGTTGGCTCTCAGTCAGGATCAGACTATTCAACAAAAACTCAGAGATGAAATCAACGAAGTGTTAGAAAGACACGATGAAAAAATTACCTATGATGCTGTGGCCGAAATGAAATATTTGGATATGGTTGTAAACGGTAGGATTATTTTTTTATTTTTGAAAATGTATGATAAAATATTCCAAACAGAAGATATAGCATATTATTATTATCTACCATTCCTATTTCGGTTTCTTGTCGATCTCATTCGGTATAGATAAAACCTGAGGGAGGAATCACTCCAACTAAGAGGTATTACGATAGGAACTTTCTGATGGGATGACACGTCTAAAGGATAACACTCTCTTGGAATAAAACATATAAACCCGATAGCAGTACTATCGATTCGAGATTATTTTTTACAGGGTTGGTGATAACTCCTCTCACATACAAAATTATTGGTACTACTTCCATCCTCTAACTCTAACTTCCATATCTGTTTTAGTTCCAGTGCTAAATTTTGGTATTTTGTAGAATTGTGTTGCTCTTTGTTTTGTAGATTATGGGTAAGGGGAATACCAATTTCAATTATTTGCGCTTTCCTTTATTTCTTATCTATAAGAACAATATTCGGCCGATTGAAATCTACTGTTTTATCAGTGAGTGTGAGGTTGTTTCAAAAAAGAATATCTTCATGGGATTCGACGACTGTTGAGTGAATATTTATAGCAAGGCTGTGCTATTTAATCCTAGTTAGATGTGAATTATTTTAGCGATCAGGTTATGAATCCTTCATTAGCTGGGTGCAAATGTACTTTTTTCAGAAACGTATGCAGCAACTAAAGCTATTTAGGACTTGACCTACCGCTTTACTTGGGTTCCTAACCACGGTTCTCAACCCTCGATTTTCTGCTTAACCATAAATATCTCGAGAAGCCTACCGACTGGCGAGTGACCATCGTAGAATACTTGCCTAGACACTTTCGAAAATATACACTGCTAGACAAAAAATATTGCGTATTTGTTATAAGGGCGGTTTTTAAAAAAAATATCTGTGGAATTTTTTAATACTAAGTATGTTATTTTGAAGTGTCCTGTGCATATAAATGTTGTTTAACACTTATATGGATATATAAAAATGTTAACATCGCATTTCATAAAGAATTTTCATTACTGTACAATTATGCTGATATCAGATAGTGTGCTTCGTTATTCATAACGTTGCTCTTTCGTTTTACATTATTAGAGTGACATTGCTGTGCATTATTGTGTGTTGGTTCTGTGTTTTCTGTTTGTAATGGCACATCTAAATGAAGCTGTTGTTAAATTGTTACTGTTAGTAAATTGTTACTTTAACTAACGAGGGCAAGAACATCAAGCAAGGCAAGAACATATTGCACAAATGCTGGGAATACATCAATCGACGGTCTCTCGTGCAGTAAAATGATACGAGGAGAGTATAGATGCTGACCTAGACAAGGACGTAAACGGTGAACGACGCAAAAGAATGATCGCTAGTTATAACTTCAGTCATTACGAAATCGTACATTTACAGCTCCGCATGTAAAATTTGAACTGCTGAATGCAAGGCAAATTAATGTTAATGCAAAAACAGTAAGAACAAGGCTGAAAGAAGTTAGTTTAAATCCAAAACGTTCTACTAAAGTCCCTCGGTTTCTCCTACATCACAAAACGCCCCGGTTACAATTTGCACGAGACCATGCTGATTGGGATGAACGTGAATGGAGCAAAGTTCTTTCCTCCGTTGAGACACAAATACAATTGTGGAAGCCTGATAGACGTGATAGATTTTATAGAAGAACTGAGGAACGATATTATGGGGTCCATTATGCTATGGGGAGGCAACAGCTGGGAAAGTCGTACGGCGCTTTTTGAGGTAAATGTAAGAATGATGCACACTGGTAATGCAGCTTCAGTAACATATGGTTTTCTGATGAATCGAATTTGCACATCAAAAGCCATGTGAATAAACAAAATTGCAGATATTGAGCCCCTAATATCCGACAGTCCCGACAATCCCCTGGAATGGCACCAGAAACATTACACTCGCCTAAGGTTGTCGTTTGGGTTGCCATATTAAGCGAAGGAATTATCGGCATCTACTTTTTTTAGGATAACCGTGGTCGCGCTCAGACTATTAATTCCGGATTGCCATATAATCCGGACTTTTTGGCTCCGGAAATGCAAAACTCGATTGGCTACAACCGCAACACATTTTTCCAGCAAGATGGAGCAACTTTCCACGTCACGAATGATTCCTTAGCAGCTCTTCACGATTAAGTCCTTGAAAGAGTGATTAGTCGCTGAAAAGGTATCAACTGACCACCTGCTGATTTAACATTTTTTTTTCCTGTGGGGTTAGTTAAAAAGTAAGGTTTTCAATCAATTACGACCAATTCCAAGAGCGATGCTCCAGCGAGTGATTGAATATTTCAGTTCCAGACTAAATGAGCGTGAAGAAGTGGATGTGGCGCATTTACGGAAGGCTGTTTTTCATAAATACAAATTCAAAAACTACTCTGTAATTTAACAACAATTAAATAAATTTGAATTAATTCTGATGTTTTATTTTTTAAATATCAAAAATGAAAAACATTGTGAGGCAGCCTTTATTATATATTAATTATTAAATGTCTATTAAATTCACTCTGATGCCTTATCATTTCCCTTAAACGGAGACTTTTTTAGGGTGCGGTAAGTATCCGCCCAACAGAGGTTTTACTATGATTGTTTTTTTTTGTATATAAAAAGTTCCGTTATTTTCCCGATATACCGTGTATGTATGTTCTTGGAAAACTTCTGGATTATTTTTAGTAATTTATTTAGTTGTTCATTTGATTCATATAACTTTATATCGTATGGGTAGATTTTCTGTTTTCTTACATTTTAAAACTATATCCAGTTTTATTGAGCATGGTCGAAAGTGGGTTGGTTCATATTGGGCTTATTCAGTCTTCATTGAAGACTTCTTTTTTAATATAAATTTTATCCTTTTTATGTGTGGTGTAATGTTCTTAATGTGAATATTTCTGCGCCACTTGTTCATAACTGGTGTAAGGTGTAATCTATATTATCTATATTATTAATACTGTTTATCATTAGTGCGCAATGAAAATAGAAACTAATATTATTTTAAAGATCCACTTGTACCAAAAGTAGAAACATTTAGTCTGACGTGTATTTTTGAGAAGATATATCACATTTTTTTTCTATGAAAAGTAAAAATTAAAAATATCGAGATAAAACAGTTTGATAAGTTGTTTAGGACGTAGTATGCTAAATTTAAAATATTTGATGGAGATACAAAATATATATCACGTATTTATGATATATACAAGTTAAATCGCCGAAAGATTACCCGTGCGTCAATCAATTTTTAACCATATCAATCAAATCAGAAATTATTACTTAAATTAGTGCTAATTTTCATAATGGACGTGGTTGGTGTCTCGAAAGACGGACATTTAAGTTTATGATTTAAATCCACCAGACATATATTTGTTTTATAACATGAAATTATAGAACGTCCTGTTATAAATCTTCATTTTAACGTAACATTTCGAGTGTGTGTCATGAAATTGTAAAGTTTAATTTCATAGACTTTGAATATAAAACTACAGGAAGGAGCATATGATTCTGTAAGTGGGACCAGAATGGTAGCTGCATATGGACGACTACTGTTTTCCAGTTTGGCAGTGGCGTAGGGCCGTATGAATAAAAACAAGATACTGATAAAAGTTTACAGTTGCTTAAAACAATAAATTATTGTATATTTATCGTTACTGTGTTAAATTAATGAAGACTTACTAGATACGGCAGAGATATGTAAAAATTTAAATTAATAAAAATAAATCTATTTTTAGAGTAAAGTGTCAAAGTCAAAATCATATAATCATCATTTCCAAAAATTGGTGGTTAGGTAATCAGTTGCATCTTGCACCGAGTTAATGTTTATATTTAAATTAGGTATATATATATATATATATATATATATATATATATATATATATATATATATATATATATATATATATATATATATATATATATATATATATATATATATATATATACAACGTAACTGAAATAAAAAACCGTAATATTCACTAAATTATTTATTACTAAAATACATATATCCTTTCTGTATTTAGTTATTCAGTGTTTAATGTCCTTTAAACAAAATTAACTTTGTATATGTATTACGAATTTTTTCATCTACTACAGCTACTAAATAGACTAAAGTCATTTGTTACAAGAACCAAAAAAAGCTAACTTTCAAGAGTAAATGCTATGAAAGATGTTTTTCAAAATGATAAAATAAAAAAATTATATATTTTAAACAGCACTTCAATTGTTAGAACAGCATTTGGCAGTAATCTCAAGTTTATCTTAGATGTTCGATCAAAACAATTCTCAGCAAAATGATGGGAACATAAAAACCTACTGCGGTTTGGAATAAAGTCTGGCTTTTTAATATAATTAATCTTCTGTGTTCTTCTATTTGGAATCTTTAGGAAATCTTGAAAAAAGATAAACTGGTTTAATAACATGAAATCCAAATCAAAATGGAAGTAATATTTACATTTATTAGTACAATAATTTCTGAAAATGATTATAAAAAAGGTAACACTGAGTATTAGTAGTTATATTTATATGTATTATATTTATATGTATTTATATGTACATATGTATATATATATATATATATATATATATATATATATATATATATATATATATATATATATATATATATATATATGTATATATATATATATATATATATATATATATATATATATATATATATATATATATATATATATATATAAATATATATATATATATATATATATATATATATATATATATATATATATATACATATATATATATATATATATATATATATATATATATATATATATATATATATATATATATATATATATATATATATATATATATATATATATATATATATATATGTATCAAACGAAAACTAATAAATGATCTGAAAACTAAACATTTTAGAACATCCGTTAAAAATTAAGTTCTAAAAAAAGATAATCACTATCTTGAATAACATTATAATTATATTATTTTACCTAAACCAGTTTAATTACGCCTATGCATACCAAGCGACATGTTGGCTTCATAACCTTAAAATTTCATTCAAACAAAATACGTTTTTATTTCTAAAAAATTGACAAATTTAGAATTAAAAGCACTTACTTAATGTAATGTTACTCCTGAATTTTGATTTTTTCGTGTAAGGGAACAACCACAAGACGCACAAGACAACACTAACCATATTTTGTGTGTTTACCTTACTTCCGATATTATTGCTTTCATTGTCAATATAATAAGTTGCACAAATCTACTATTAAACTTCTAAGTTCTAGTTCTAGTTCTAGTTCTTCTAACAACTACCAAAATTGTGTGGTGTTTCAATATGGCCGTTTCCGTCTCCATTTATATGTGCATAAAGATAGGTAAGGTTCCTTCCTGTTAGTTTTATATTCAAGGGTCATAGATCAATCGAAAAATTTTATAGGTTAACATTATACGGACAATTTCAAGTTATCACGAAATTTTAGGGAAGTAATCAATGCGTTAAATTAATTTGTTATTGGTCAAAATCATTATTTTATTTACTCTATAAACATTATTGTCGAGACCAATTTTTGCCCTACTGTCCTGCCTTTTTTACTTTTGAATAAATCCAGGTCTCATCTAGGAATATAATTTGGCGTCTGAATGTGCTATTATGATTTTCCATATATTTGCGAAGAAAGTAAGCTCAAGGCAGAAATATTGTTTCTTTCGATTAATAATCTCCTATTGTCATGACTTTTGTACTTAAAGCGTAACTCCTTCAGGAGAGTATTGAGTGATATATGACCCATACTGACAATTTGCTTTCTTCTTAACTCCATATTAAAGCTTTTGATAGTTACATGCTTTTCTGCAAATGAAAAAAAAAATGTTATTATGAGACATAAGTAAGTGTTATACTATTTTTAGTTTATGAAACTATTTGTTGGAAATTAAGCTATATCATACTCTAGTTTTAGTCAACACACTTGTATGTACCCTGTATATACAAATAAACCTCAAGCTGATTTATTTTTGGTAATGGAATGTTTTGTTAAAAATTAGTAATTTCTGGTCCTATAATAATTATTGCTTCTTTATTTTAATTTATTTATTTATACATCTTTTATTATTTACCACTAATAGCAGGATGTGCCAAATATTTGTGCTAGATATAAGTAAGATATGTGTCAGCTCAATATTTTACAGTTTTCTAATAAACCGTAAAGCCAAAATGTGTGCGAATGTGAAAAATTATACGGCATATGTGGTACAACTGGCAAACAATCTCTATTCATTATATTTAAATCACTTACTTTTTTTTGTAAATATTGTATAATGTATTTTGAACTTCCATTTTATTTCCTTCAGGTAAGTCTGTTGTTTTGGTCTTCACATGAGGTCTGCTTGTTTCAGGAGAAGAAATAACTAGATTATGTTATTTTCTTTTCTTAATAGAATACACTGTTTTCCTTGATATTATCTTTAATGCTGCTGCAACTTTCTAAATAAATATAACAATGTGATAATGCAAAAGAAGTAAAACGTGATTAAATTAACTATTCTTTACCTCCTAAATGGATAAAGAGACTCGTAAAGATTCTTCCATTCCATTTTTCCATTTCAAAATTACTCATAAACATTGAGCACAAATTGTTGCGATTTCAGTATTTTTCCCGACATTATCTGAAATCATACAAAATGTTAAAGCAAAATAGATACCTTCAAAATTCACACTTCTATATTTCCGTTATTATTTTGAAACGGTTGTTTATCTTTCAGTTTTTAGAATTAGTCAATATGATTTTATTAAACATTTGTAATAAAATGGTTAGGTTAGAATTATTGAAGGAAATGCAACTTTATGAATCTTTACAAATACTTACCGATAACAAAAAAATCAAGAACAGTAGATATTATACGAACTTATTTTACAATAAAACTGGACTTTACAGCGCAAAATTTCACTAAAACACAATAACAAAACAACTTAAATGACAACCAAAACCGTTTTTAACCACCGGTACGAACAAACACCTATTAATTATTTGTTACTTTCTCTTTCTACCTCACTGTAACGCTATCGTAACGTACTGCTCATACCCGAAGACATACGTATTGATTTTGTATCACCTTCTCTCTCGTTCGGTAAAGAAGAGGAACATATTGAGACAATGTCTATGATATATGCAAATGATGACGTACTTTGATAACGCATGGGTAATCTTTCAGCCGTTCAACTTACAGAATACACTCCTGGGCAAAATAAATGCAACAACATAATACATCATACAAATCGCTATATTTAATTAATTTTAATATTTTTTTATGGACATTGATTACATTAAAAGTAAAAAAAAACATTTTCGGGTACTTTAAAAGTGAATTAGCTACAATATGTCTGCATAAGATTTAAATTAAAATTATTGTTAAGACCTAATAACAAAATCGTTGAAATTATGAAATGATGAAAGAAAGAAATTAATAATTTAACTGGGACACTATTAGCGTGTGTTGCCTCCTCTACTTCGGACTACAGCATTTATGCGTCTAGGCATGCTTCTAATTAAATTTTGGATAAAATATTGAGGAATTTGTTTCCATTCTGTGATAACTGCATTATTTGCAAGATAACTGCAAGTTTCCTCAGGTTTCTAGGTGCAGGAATACGACGTTTCACATTTGTTTTGAGGTAATCTCATACATGTTCGATCGGATTCAGATCGGGGTTTTTTGGTGGCCATTGCATAATTGGTATACCAACTTGATTAAGATAATCGAGTATCTCCATAGCCATGTGAGGTCAAGCGTTGTCTTGCATAAACTACAATATTCTCTACTAATTCTGTACGAGCATAAAAGCAGATGCCACCCCAGAACATAACAGAGCCACCGCCAAATGGAATCCTTGCAGAGATATTGCTAGTTTCATCTGTGAAGAAAATTTGCTTCCAATCATCCACAGACCAATTTTGATGATTTCGAGCAAAATGTAACCTGGCAACTCTGTTCTCTCTAGTAAGCAAGGGCGCAGTAGCTTGTTTCCTACCGGCTAAACTAGCTTCATTTAACCATCTTCTAACTGTTCTAGAATAAATTGCGACATTGCGGGTAACTTCGAGTTAGGTAGTTCGAGCGAGTAGCTTCGTTTCTCATCATAGAACTAGTACCAGTCTTGTTTCTTAAAGCATATTGTCTAAGAAAACGTTCATTTCGGTCGTTAGTGCATCGTTTTCGCCCTTGCCCTGGCCTTCTAGAGTAAGGTCCTACTTCAGTCAAACGTCTTACCATACGACTTATTGTGGAACGATGTTTGCCTAACAACTTGGTAACATAACTCTGACAATATCCCTCGTCCAATAAAACTGATACTCGCACTACCTCGGATTCAGTTAAATTCTTTGTTCGATTCATTTTTCCAACTTTTCAGAGTCACAAATAAAACAGTCTACTTTATATAGTCTACATTATAAGTTTACTTTTTAAGAAAATATATTGCAAGTATTGTATAAAAGTATACTATATATACATATATATATATATATATATATATATATATATATATATATATATATATATATATATATATATATATATATATATATATATATATATATATATATATATATACAAGTATATACAATGTATATACAAGTATAAAACTGTTTATCTTCTAAAAAATCTTTAAAACTGTAAATCTAAACGAATTGTTTTGAGTACTGTCATTAACAACGAAACAAAATATTCATAGCTTACTATTCATACAACTGATAAACTTTAAAAAGTGGCATATGAAAAAAATAAATCCATTTTTTGGATAAATTCATATTGTTGCATTAATTTTGTTAGGAGTTTATATATCATATATACAGAATATATATATCATGATTTTTATTCTATGGAAAGTGAAAATAAAAATATCGAGATAAAAAGGTTTTATAAGTTGTTTGGACGTAGTATACTAAATTTTAAATATTTAATGGAACCTATGAGTTGCACCAATGTGGTCAAACGCACACTGTTGGTTGTTATCAGTAGCAACTGATTCATTTTAGTGTCGCTTTGAAGGAAAAAGGCCTTATACTGGCAAAGGAAGAAGAGATGTCATTTTGTTTCAGCAAAACCCGCGGCCCTATATAGCCAAAGGACACTGGAAACGAGTGCCGAGTTGGCTGACAGATTTTATTCGTCGCGGCGTATTCTCCAGATTTAGCCCCTTTGGATTTTCATCTCTTCTGATTCCTGCAGCATCACCTGATTGATAATCGTTTCACATCTCTTGAGGAAGTCGAAAAAGGCCTTAATGACTTTATGCCATCAAAACCATCAAGTTTTTTTGATCTGGATTTCGATAGTTGCCTGAAAGGTGGCGAAAGCGAGGGATATTATCCCGAAGAATAAGTTTGGATTACCTTTTTCATAAATATAAGTTAAAGATAGTCAAAAAAGTCTGATTATTAAGTTGAGGATCTAATATTAATATGTTGGTTTTGTTTTCAGAAACTTTGAGAAGATTCCCACCTCTTCCGTCAATTCCGAGAATGTGCAACAAGAATTATAAAGTTCCAGGCACCGATTTGGTTATTGAAGAAGGCGTCCGCGTCCAGATTCCCGTGTGGGGTTTGCACATGGATCCAGATTACTATCCAAATCCAGAAGTATTCAATCCTGAAAATTTCAGTGAAGAAAATAAAGCGAAACGACCTGATTTCACATTTTTACCGTTCGGTGAAGGACCTAGAATGTGTATAGGTATTATTTATTTTCTAATTCGATGCATTTTTTTATAGAAATATGCAGTATGGCTAAAAGTTTCAAATATTTATTTTCGTTAATTCTTCATTTGGGTTTCTAGATAATAATGTTCATCTCTACCGGCCTAGTGGCCCTTGGCTTCGAGTTCTTTCACTCTTCTTTTCCATCTTTTTCAGTACAAATCATCATTCTTCCAATCTCTGACTCCTACTTTCCTCTGACTCCTTACTTTCTTCCTCTTTCGTCATTGTCCATGTCTCGCACGCATAGGTAACCGTGGGCCTTAGTATTGTTTCGTACACTGAACAAAGTACTAGTGTTACTAAAGCTAAAACAGAAAATGAGAAAATTATAAAACCTCCACCTATAATACTAAGTAACGTACAAAACTACGGAGATGTGAAAAATAAATTAGAAACAGAAAAATTCAATTGTAGCATCAGAATGATGAGCAATAAACAAATTAAAATCAAATTAAAATCAATGTAAGCAATGAAGACGAATACAGAGAAATAACCAAAACAATAAACAACAACGGTATGGAATGGCACACTTACGAAAATAAAGACAACAGACCTATAAGAGTTATGGTTAGAGATTTACATTCTTCCTGTGATGCTGCGAATATTCTTGAAGAACTAAAATAAAGAGGATATAAAATGGTATCCGTAGTTCAGAAACTAAAAAAATAAGTAGAAAAGGCGAACAGCCATCTTATTTTCCTCTACCGTTATATATGTTAACGTTTGAGCATACAGAAGATCTACAACAGACAATACACCAATAGGATGAAAGTAAAAATAGAAGGGATGAAAATAAATAATCTAATTGCACAGTGCGAAAACTGCTAAAGGTATGGCCACACCCAAAAGTTTTGTAATCATCCACATACATGCGTGAGATGTGCACGTAACCATCCAACAGCAGAATGCACGTTACCTAGGATGAAGCACATCCTGCTAGTTACAGAGGATGCACAATAGCCAAGGAGCTACAAAAAAGAAATGAACACCATTAAGAATAGAAAGCTTGTTAGTCAGCCAAATACTTTTATTTCTAATATGATGAAAACCGGCGTACCTTACTCACAAACTACCGAAAATCGACAAGAGAATACTGCAGCTGCTCAAAACCCGGAAATATTCATGTTGCAGATGATACAAGATATGATGAAAATGCTGGATGGAATAAATGAAAGATTGGATAGCTTAGAAGCCAAAAACATTGACGCTATCTCCAAGAGAAAATAAAATATTAATGAATAAACAAGACTTAAGAATTGCCACCTGGAATGCCAATGGCATTCTAAACAAAAAACCTAAATTAGAGATATTTCTGGGGATGCAACAAATTGATGTGAGTCTCATTTCAGAAACACATCTTACAACATAATTATATTTAAGAATAAAAGGATATAAAGTATATCACACCATACAGTCAGATAACAAAGCTAGAGGGGATAGTGCAGCTATCATTAAAGAATCTATTAATTATTATGTAGAATGTCATATCCAAAGTGAAAAAATTCAACTAACCCTGGTTGCTATTAGATCCATCAAGCAAAGCTTAATAGTAAGAGCAGTGTATTGTCCACCTCGATATCTTAATATGGAATCTTAAGATGGAAGACTACTACATATCCCTTTTAGAGCATCCTGGCGAGATGTTCATATTTGGTGGAGATCTCAACGCCAAACACGTGGATTGGGGATCCAGACTGACCACTACCAAAGGCCGTGAATTAAGAAAAGCCATAAGCAAAAGGGGCTGTAGTTGTTATTTCACTGGTAAACCTACATACTGGCCGACCGACTCTAACAAAGTACCTGATATGTTGGACTTCTTTATTACAAGAAAAGTATTAGCAAACTTTATTAAAATAGAAGAAAACTTCGACTTAGATTCTGATCATTCGCCAGTTATAATAACACTAAGTGAACGAATTATCAAAAAGGAAGCTCGATCCATATTAGTCAATAAAACTACCGATTAGGAAAGCTTTAAGATAAAACTGCAAAGAAAACATTAACCTCAATATGGAATTAAAAACAATAGTTCAATTGGAAGAAGAAGCTGAGAAATTCACAACCATAATACAAACAGCAGCTTATAACAACACAAAAGAAATTACTCATGTGACTAAAGGAGTTAACTATCCTATAGAAATCAGAGAAATTGTCAAAGAAAAAGGAAAAGCCTGGAGAAAATGGCATCAGTCGAGAGATCCAGCTGACAAAAACATTTTAAATTACATAACCCAAACACTCAGGTCAGTATATACCTACAAAATCTAGCGGCAGATGAGGAAACGAATTACTCGTTATGGAAATCAACAAATAAGATCAAAAGACCCATAACTTTAACCCCACCGATCAGAAAAGAGATGAGACCATGGGCACGTGACAATAAACAAAAAGGAGAAGTATCTGCAGAATCTGATGGATATATTTACTCCTAACCAACGAAGATACTAGACTGGAAGCAATAGACAACCTAAGAAGTGAAAATATAGCTTCAGTTACTCCAAAAGAAGTAAGCAAATAAATAAAGACTAATTTAAATTCCAAAAAAGCACCTGGGTTTAATTTAATCACAGGTGAAATGGTATACTTCTGCTCACATACTTGTTCAATGCAGCCTTTCTGTAAGACATATCCCCGCAAGCTGGAAAGATAGCCGAAATAATCATGATACCAAAGCCAGGCAAACCACCCAACGATATCAAATACTATAGGCCTATTTCATTGTTGCCAATTATCTCAAAGTTATTTGAAAAATAAGGTGTAAAGAGCATGTAAAAAAAAAAAAAAGCTGAGCTTGATCTCAAATATAGAAAATACTATTGGCTTATAGGAAGAAGTGCCAGGATGACCATAAATAATAAAATACTGATTTATAATCAAATCCTAAAACCATTGTGGCTATATGATATTCAGTTGTGAGTCTGTGCCAGTGATAGTAATATTAAAACAATATAAATATTCCAAAACAAGGTGTTGCGACATATAGATAATGCATCGTGGTATATTCGTAACTCCGATCTTTATCGAGATCTTGGAATTCTAACGGTCAAGGAGGAAACCAGGAGGTTTGTAGGCAAGCTCGAACTCAGGCTACGCCTTCATGTTATTGCAGAAGCTCTTCAACTGGTGGATAACCAAAATCATGTCCGAAGACTGAAGAGAACTAAACCTCGTGACATCGTGTAGTGTGTTGTGTGCAAAAGCAGATCATAGTGCGCAAGTGGAGTAACATAATCATTAGAACAATCTAAAGGACATCAATGGATTAACTTTAGTCGATAAGTATTTCCGTTAAGATTTGCTAAAGAAAAATTAATGGTTAGTCTTTCTGACTAGTTTTAATAGACTTAGAAACTACCAGGAAAAAAATTAAAAATACTGGTCTGTCTCCCTTCGTTAATAAAGTTATTGACAAAAAACTTCTTATTCAAATACTTTTTTTACTCACTGTATATATTTTGCAATATGCAGTACTTTCATCAACTCACGATGTGTACCTGCAGTAAGCAGTGATGAACATAACTGGTTAAGATCTGTTTATTCCTGTTTATTAAATCTACAAAGTATGCTTCCTATACAGATTGCGTTCATTAGTAAACTACCGGCATACAGTGGACCGGGTGGGCATTCTGAGTGGAATTAAATCATAGATCGTTGATTCACATATAATTAGTGCATTTTAATAAAAAAAAAGTATATAAATCTTGAATTTCAATTTGAATAATGTTTACTAACATCAACAATTGACAGAAAAGGGGAAGATTTGGTTTTAGTTTAACGATTATCAAACCCATTTCTTTTTTGAAGGACTGAAGTCGGACTTTCTTTTTCTAAATCTTTTTTTTTATTTTCTATTCTTATTGCCTTTTTAAAATTGAGACGATAACTTAAATTAAGTGAACATTCTAAAAATATTATCCACAAAGATTGGAGAGTTGTAAGACCGAATTTGTTATTATCTCTGTTGCACTCCGTTTTTAGATCTTCATTCATTGATTTGAAAGTGGCTCCACAAATGTAGCATGTTTGAGTCGAATTTAACTGACTAGGGTAGTGTAAACTTTTCCATCTACCATTATTAGCAACATTTTATGACGAATAAATGTTTCAGATCCATCAATATCAAGTTTTGTTGGTTCGAAGGAATTGATTTCATTCAGAATTACTTGTCTCTTGGCGGGTCAATTCATCATTTTCCCCCACAAACAGCAATTTAATTGGCCTGCAGAAACGTGTTGATAAAAGTTTAAAATTGTATCATAACAATTTAGCTAGGTCATTATATGAATATAATTTTAAAAGAACAAATGAAAAAGCAAACAAATTTTCGTTATCGCAGCCTTCATTTCCACATTTTTATTGATGAAAGTAATGCTTGAGTCGATGAAAGTACTTCATATTTCAAAATATACACTAAAATATATACAGTGAGTAAAAAATGTATTCGAATAAGAATTTTTTTCACAATTAACGACAAAAAAGAAAAATCATAAATGTTTAATATTTGATATGCATACTACGGGTATTTATAATTACTTTTAGCCTCCGGGGCATAGAATAAACAAGGTTTTTTTGTCTTTACGGCGGTATTTTCATCCATTTTTCCTTTGACACTCGGATCCAATTATTTTTATTCGAAATTCTGAGCTTTCTGATCTTCAAATCTAACAAATGCCATATATTTTCAATAGGGTTAACGTCAGGCGACTGAGGTGGAGATTCAAGTCAATTTTTAACATTATATAGCAACCACGTTCATCTTCTTTGTCGTATGCTTTGGGTTATTGTCCTGTTGGAAATATAAATATTCTTCCAGACAAAGGTTCCAGCACTGCCAAACAAATTACGGCGCAACAGATCCGCATACTTTTTTGCATTCATGATCCCCTCAATGGCTTCTAAATTTTTCACCCCAGTTGCTGCCATACTTCCCCAAATTATTACACTCCTGCAACCATGCGTTACAGTTGGAATGATGTATTGAATCTGAAGACCCGTTCTGGATTTCCGCTAAACGAAACTTTTTTCATGTTACCCGAATAAATTAAACTTATTTTCATCACTGAAAATAAGTCCTCCGTTTTTTGGATGTCAGTTTGGGCAAATAACAGATGTTTTTCCTGTTTCTTTCACTTATAACTTTCTTTCTTGTTGATCTACTTTTCATTGACTTTTCATGAATAGCATTTCGTATAGATTGAGCACAAATAATCTTACTAGAAGTTGTTGCTGGGTCCGTAAAGTCCGTTCGTAAAGTTTCTGCACTGGCAAACGGTGATGATGTTTTTACTTCATTGAAGATATTTCATCGTTCTCGGTGGGTTAAGTTTCTAGGGCATCCAGAACGTCTTTCATTTTCCACAGTACCTCTTTGTTAATAGTGCACCGTAGAAACATTCAACTTTAACATAGTAGCAATTTTCTTATAAGTTAAGTTCACAAATTGGTTCTCGCATCGATAAAGGTGATTCACTCGTTTTCTCACATATTGTTTGGTACAATGCAATTTGATTATGGAAGTCAACAGTGCTCCTCTCTAATGTTTATTTCCAGTAAAGGGTGATTCATCGTGGGGTTCAGAAAATTATTTTGAAATAAAACACATCAAATTGAATGTGATGGTGAAAACTTTATTAACAACCGAAAGAACGATATCATATATTTTCTGAAGATTATTTCAGTCAAATGTTGGCCGCGACTACGGCTTAGGTGGTCCATTCTCAATCTCTAATTGTAGATCACTTGTTCGAGCATAATGATCGGAATGTGGCCAATAAGCGGAATGTGGCCAATAAGACGCGTAATGTTTGCTTCCAATGCCTCAATCGAAGCTGGCTTATCCACGTAGACTTGAGACTTCACGTAACATCAAAGGAAATAATCCAGAGGTGTGATACCACCCGACCTAGACGGCCAATTCACCGGTCCAAAACTGGAAATCAGCTGCTCACCGACATTATTTCTCACTTGTCCACCGAAGTCCATCGTTTCACGTGCTGTATGGCAAGTATCTTGTTGGAACCAGATAGCACCGACATCACGGGCTGGAATTTCAGGTAACAAATAATCCGTTATCATGGAGCGATGGTGAATGCCATTGACTCTTACGTTGCGGTCATCTTCATATTTGACAAAATATGGCCCGATGATTCCACCAGCCCATAAACCGCACCAAACAGTGTATTTTGCTGGATGCATCGGTCGTTCTGTTCATCACCCCAATTCCTCTAAGTGTACGAAAAACTTGTTTCATTTTTCTGCTGAAAATCTTGCTGATTTTTGTAATACAGTTCTACAATTTGGAGTCGCTATTCCAGTGTCTCCAAGTCTTTCTATGATGCAATGGTATTCAATACCGAGTCAAACTGTAGTAACGGCTAGACGCGATTCACGCGTGATCTTTAAAAAAATATATTGAAAAAAGTACCTCACGATGAATCACACTTTATAACGATGAGAGGATAAGCATGAGAAGATTTAAAATCTTCAATTCTTCTATTAGAACTTTTAGTGTGAAACACTAAACACGAAGATATTTATCACTAGCTAAATCAGATCGAATAATCTCCCGATAATGCTAACATGGTTAGCGAAACGCACGTTGAAAAGTTTAACAAAAGTGATTTGGTTTTTATTTGTAAATCTCTTCAATTTTTTTGGTCAAATGGTTATTTGGTTGAATTTTTTTATTAAATAATAAAGTGTTCGTTGAAAATTAAAATATATTAACCTCCCTTCATTAATAAATAAGTTATTGACAAAAACTTTTTGTTACCCACTGTATTTAAGAGTTACAGAAAATCTATGGGTGATAAAAAAATTGTGTGTACAGATTTATTTTCAGCATATCAAATTACATTATACACACTTAAAAATTGTGATGTCACAAATACTATCTTCATCACCGGTGAACAGATAACACTACTTGGAACTTTTAAGGTCTATTGTATATAATAATGTAATTAATATATTTTTTTATCTTATAGGTAAACTTTATCTTACAATATATGTAGATTAAATAAAACTGAATTAGATACTGACAATTTATTTTGTAGGTTTACGATTTGGAATGTTACAAACAAAAGTAGGACTCATCAGTCTCATAAGAAAGTTTAGGTTTACATTGAATGAGAAAACTAAAATGCCACTGGAAACGGAAAGGGGTAGTTTTGTATTGTCGGTAAAAGGTGACGTTTGGTTAGACGTACATAGAATATGAGACAATATGATATAAAAAATATGATATAAAAATTTAATAAACAAGTACTTTTATAAATAAATATTGTTTAATTGTAAATTTGGACTAACCTAAACATATGAATGGTTTTACACATCGAGCAGTTGTACATTTTCCCCTCGACTGACTTCCGGGAATGGTTCCAGCTCGACACCAAGAACTGATTTTTAAATATTTTTCATAATCGATAAAGGCCAAGCACAGTGACTTTAGTGTATTCATTGTGTGTCTTTCTATGACCTGCTGCAGAACCTGGATGTGCTCTATTGTACTGAATCCACTTCTGAATCCTACTTGTTATCTTAGGTTGGCGTCAAAATATCCATGTTGAATATACCTGGACTACATGCGAAATATTCGCGTTCGAATATTCCATTGCACATCTTGTCGATGGCTAAAAAATGTGCAATTCATAAAGTGTGGCTTGAATGTTGGGTACAAATTATTACATCCCGATGACAACTGTCATTGTTTTCTATCTCTCCTAATAAACGTAGGTGGAATCAAGTTTCTCCAATCTTGGGTTGGTATTAAATAATTTGTAAAAAATGTCCGGATTTAAGTTTACCTCAGTTTCCTAACCGTGATTTAAGGGATATGTTCTGCGTTTATGCATAAGTAAATTACAATTGTCGCGCTGTTGTTAGAAAGAATGAATAGCTCTACCCATCCAGAATCATCCCAGATCGACAAATTGTTCAAAGAATTTTTAATCAGTTAGGCGAAACAGGTTCGTTTTATTATAACAATCCTGGTTGACGATCGAAACCTATAACGGTAGAACAAGAAGAGGACATTTTGGTTATATCGCGAAACATTCTGAACTAAAAACTTTAGCAAATTAGCAAATCTACCGTTTCAAGAGTTCTCCATAAAGAAAAAATATTTCCCTACCATTTTTCGCCTGTTCAAAATTTATTGCCACAAGATTTGCCGGATTAGATCAGAATTTTGTTAAAATCTACTACATAAAAAAAAAACGAAGACCCCATGTTCCTGAAAAAGATATTGTTTTCTGACGAGGCAGCTTTTACTAGACGACTTTTTAAGTAGCGAAATACTCATTATTACGCCCTGGAAAATCCACACCTATAGATATGTAGTTCATGCAAGATGGGGCGTCACCGCATTTTACTGTTGCAGTGAGAAATCATTTCAATCAACGTTTTCCACATCGATGGATTGGGCGCTGTGGTGAGTTTCCTTGGCCATCTCGTTGCACAGACATTAATCAGTTAGACTTTTATTTGTGGGGTCATATGAAGTCTTTAGTTTGCCATGATGAAATCAATACTCGAATCAACCTGAAATCAATAACTTTTACAAAAAAATCAACAAGCGGCCAATGCTATTAGAAATGAAGAAAATATCTTCTCAAATGTGAGTCGTCACTTAACACAGAGCCTGTGAAAGTGTATTGACGTAAACGGTGGGCAATTTCAACACTTGTTTTTTCCTCGTGTTCAAGGCACACTTTGTGAATTGCAGATTTTTCAGCCATCGACAAGATGTGTAATGGAATATTCGAACATATATATATATATATATATATATATATATATATATATATATATATATATATATATATATATATATATATATATATATATATATATATATATATATCAAACGGCGAGATATTACTAAAGTTATTGACTCTTCTCTATTTTGAAGTCAAAATCTTTCCAGCTATATAGAGCAGAAAAATATGAGCGAGTTAATTCCTCACAAAGTAGTAGCAAATTCGGATTTGTCACTTTTGAAAACCTAACCAACCCGATTTTGAACCTGATATCTTAAACCGTTTTTATATTATCTCAATTTTTTGAAAATTTAATTACACTTTCAACACCCTGTATCTTTTTAATAACTAACATTTGCCAACACATTTATTGACTAAATCCTCTTATTTTGATCTCATAACCATTTATGTTTACATTTTTTTTACATTTAACCCAATTTACCTTAGTCCAAAAATTAATAGTAACCAAGAAACAGGTATTAAATGTATAATTCAGATAACAGTAATAATAGAACCTTTAGTATTAATCGATTGCAAGAAGTTTCCAGGGTTTAAGAGCCTAGGCCCACTGTCACACCGGTAGCCATGCCGGATGAAGCCGGATGCTTCTAATTGGAATTTTTACACATTTTCACCCATCTGTGAATGAATCGCTAATATTTTCAGTCTCGTAACATTCCACACTAGTGAATTCTGTGACGAAGTTATGGCCTCGAGCCAGACCAACCTTCGCCACTCCTAATGCACTGGCTAATTGCCCACTGTTTGGAGCAGAGGCCAAGATAGAAAGGAAGAGGAAGAAGAAGAAATGTATAATTTTATTTTCAATTTTCGTCAATAAATTTATTAAAAAGTATCTTTCTTGAACGAAATTTGGTAGTGGGGGCTTTTTTAAGATAAGAAATTTAAATGTCTCGAAAATTGTATGTAGGTTGTGGAGGGCGCTGTCTGCGATACTTTTCTATGTTTGATGGTCACAACTTTTTTGCGCCTTAGTTTTTTCGCTTTTTTAATGAAAATACTATTTTGTCCACCTTTTTTACGTAAAAAAGGTACACATTGCAAATGTCGCTCCGAGTTACCGTTTTCTAGATATCTACGTTTAAATTGTTGAGTATAAATGTGTCTTTAGAAATGTTAAAATTTTAAAATAATTCCAGAAGAATTAATAAAGAAAGATGTCTCTTTTCGACAATAAATGTTCGAAGAGATTTCTACTCACCTCAATACATTTCAGTACCCGTTTACTGAACGACCGTCTGATTTTAAATAATAACTGTCCATTTCGAAACGATTCCACAGCATTCTCAATTTTATGCCATAATTTTTCTCGAGTATTGGCTACTTCCTCATATACTAATGATTTCACATATCCCCATACACAAAAATCAAGTGGATTGAAGTCGGGAATCCGAGGAGGCCAAGACATCTGACTTCTACGGCCTATACAGTAATTAGGAAAACGGGTATTCAGGTAGTCTCTGATAGGTCCAAAAAAGTATACCGGGGCTCCATCTTACATAAACGACATGTTTCGTCTTAGTTCTAGAGGAAAAATATTCGGGTAACTGCGTTTGAAGAAAATTAAGATATAGTTCGCCATTTAAATTAGGTGGTAATTCGAATTGATCCAATACATAATAATCAATAAGACCACACCAAACGTTAATATTAAATTCATGTTGAAAATGACTTACGGATACTAAGTGTAGATTTTTGAAATCCCACGCATTTTATTTTTAAAATAGAATACACCTTTACGTGTGAACGTTGCTTCATCTGTAAATAATATATTTTTTTAAAACATGGGGTCGGCTAAAACATGGGTTTGCAGGCTACGATAGAAAGGGGCAAATTCCAGTTTGGCTGGCAAATCACATTCCAGTAGATTCTGCACAGGCATAAAATGAAACGGATACAGTACCTCCTCGTGAAAAATTTTGCAAACTTTGGACTTGCTTACCACAACTCCCAGAGCAATGCGTCTTGTATTTACTTCGGGGTTTTCGGTTACGCGAACTACATTTTTTTTTCTGGTCGGTGGTTAGGGTCTTCGGGCGACCTGCGGAATCTTATTTCGGATGGAAAGAATCTGTTTCACCCAGTCTGTCGTAAAGATTTTTGAGAATCTTAAAATCCATCTGTCTTCGTCGTGTATACGTTTACAAATATCTTCGATGAGCCAGGCATCTATTAAAATTTTCCTGCGCGTATGTGCCTATCATATTTCGCATCTCTTCATTAGAAAATAATTTAGTTCTGGTCATTTTGTTCTTGACTTAATCTTTCAAAAAGTATTTTATTATTATTATTTATTAAAAATTATTATTATTATTTCAAATTATTTTAACTTTTTAAATACTTACGATATTAAATATTGACAATTAATGCAAAAGTTTGACAGTAACTAAATTTCCAGACTTTTTAGTATTCCTATTTTTATATTTTTTGGTAATTCTGTTAGAGAAATATTGGCATTTTTATGTATATATGAATTTATTATTCCTATGTATATGTTCCTCATCATAGTTAAAATCTTTCATGCTTTTCCTAATCTTGAATTTACTTCTTTTTCTATTTTACTGTTAGTTTCAGTTATCGTTCCTAAATACTTACAATTTTTAACCAGTATTTTTTTGTCTTTCAATCTAATTTTCTGTTTTCTAGACATAATCATGCGTATATATATATATATATATATATATATATATATATATATATATATATATATATATATATATATATATATATATATATATATATATATATATGTATATATATATATATATATATATATATATATATATATATATATATATATATATATATATATATATATATATATATATATATATATGTATATATATATATATATATATATATATATATATATATATATATATATATATATATATATATATATATATATATATATATATATATATATATATATGTATATATATATATATATATATATATATATATATATATATATATATATATATATATATATATCTGTGTGCGTGTATGTGCGTGTGTGTGTGCGTGTGTGTGTGCGTGTGTGTGTGCGTGTGTGCGTTCGTGCGTGTGTGCGTGTGTGCGCGTGTGCGCGTGTGTGCGTGTGTGCGTGTGCGCGTGTGTGCGCGTGTGTGCGCGTGTGCGTGTGTGCGTGTGTGCGTGTGTGCGCGTGTGCGCGTGTGCGTGTGTGCGCGTGTGTGTGCGTGTGTGCGCGTGTGTGTGCGTGTGCGTGCGTGTGTGTGCGTGTGCGCGGCGCGCGTGTGTGTGCATGTGTGTGCGTGTGTGCGCGCGTGCGTGCCTGCGTGCGTGCGCGCGGGCGTGCGTGTGTGTGTGTGTGCGTACGTGCGCGCTCCACGTGGGTGCCTTGCCATTCACCACAGGAAAACTTAGGTTATGATAACTAGCATTGCCCATTACTATTACGCTTTCCTTAGGCACATTGGGCAAAAGGTTATTTATAAACCAATCTTCAAAAAGTTTTCCTGTGGTGTCGTCATGGTAGTCCAATGATGAATGTTTAATATTTTTGGAGGACAACCGTAAACAATATGTAAACAACATCCATCCTCGGAACCAGCATGTAAAATTGTAATTCTTTTTCCCTTGCTTGCTGGGGCTTTGGTTTGGCATTTTCTTGATACATCTACCCATCCTCTTGCTGGCGTCTCAGGTATGTCGAACCATATTTCATCAAGGTAGATAATGGAACGATTTTCTAATCTGTATTTTTTTATAGAGTTTAAGTAGTCAAATTGCCATCGTCGCAATCGTTGTGATTCCATTAATATTTGTCTTTTATTAATGATCCGATATGTAAAACCCATTAGAGATAATATTCTCTAGACCCTAGTTCTGCTGCAAAGAATGTTGGTTTCATCTTTCCTTAGTCATTGTTGCAATGAATGCAATGCAGGCACAGTTTGCTCTTCATACACAGCATAAATTTTGCTTCGAATTAAGTTTTTGTCACTTTCATCAACACATTTGCTTTTACCAGAATCACTACGAACTTTGTTGGCTTTAATTGGCTTCGTCACGATACTTTAAGTGTAAACAACGGAGTTTTCGTTAATGAAGACGTTTTTGCTGCGGCTGCATTTATATTAAGCGCCCGATTCAATAAAGAAACATACACATTTTTAACAATTTGCTTAGCATCGGACGATAAATGCTTTTTTTTTAAAATTAGCACTACCACAGGCACAATGATCATTATCTTGCCAAGAACACCATATTTTTAGCACATTTGGAATAATAAAAATACGATCGAAATTATAGAACTGCACTGTTTAAGAAAAGAATGCGAACTAAACTAAAATATTTCAAAACTACTAAACTAGATATAAAATTAATTTTATCTTTTTACCTGTTATTTTATTAGGCCCGGGCCTGTTTACGTTTTTTGTAATTTTGTCGGGTTTCGTTACGATAGGAGTTGTTAACAGTTTATTCGGTCCATTCGGTCAGCGATATATCTTGAGCCGCACTATAATAAAGAATTGCCGTAAAAAAATAGCTTCATTTTGTATGAACTGACACGAGAAGATTTTGTCTCTAGAATCAAAAAGAACAAAATCTCTAGAAGAGGCAATATTAAACAGGAAAAAAATACAGACGGAGAAATTATAAATTGGCTGAAAATATGCTGGATGAGATTTAAAAGAGATGAACATGATATGATACCCAGTTCATTGATCAAAATTTGATGTTGAATGAGTTAAATTCAACTCTTCTCCGATTATTCTCACTGTGAACCGACGAATAGAACGCCTAAGATCCCGTATTCTGTGGACATTTTCATCCCTTTTTGCAGTGGAAGGCCTTTTTCTGCGACATTCATCTTCAATCGAGTTTCGGCCTTTTGAGAATGCCTGAAACGACATGAAAACCTGATCCTTGACAAAACACTATGTTCATAGGCCTGTTGAAGTTTTGCAAAACTAGGTCAAACTAGTACTACTGAACACGCACGTCTAATTAATTTATTTGTTAGCACGCCTTGGCGCCAGCAGCAGCAGCAGATTGGATTGATTCAATATATCGATCCGGTTGGGCTCACTAACGAGCTGTAGCACCACAGAAAGATGAAGAAATGGTTTAAAAATTTAGTCTTTATTATATTGTGAAGTATTTTTCGTATACTATAGCTCGTCCCTTTTCAAATTGGAATAATTGTCTGGCATACGAATTCGTGATATTTTAGCACTTTTGATAGAACCAGAAGAATATCTTACAACATTTAACAATCTTTTTTTAAACCGTTTTCTTTGTTAACATATGTTACACACATATGTTATATAGTAAGTATTGGGTTGTTCCCGCCGTTTTTTAATATAAAGTTTCACTGAAAAAAGTAACAATTATAACAAAAAATTAATCAATGAAGCATTCTCCGTCATTGTTTACGACCTGCTCTCACCTCTCGACCAATTTATTTATTCTGTTTTGCTAGAAATCGCCGGCCTTGGACTCGAAAAAGTTGTTAAGCCAGTTTTTGAGATCCTCATTGTTTGCGAAGGTTATGCCCCTCATTTTTTGGACATCGAGCGGAAGAGGTGATGATCGATTGACGCAAGATCTGGAGTATACCGTGTTTGCGGAAGAACCTCCCACTTCGAGATCATTCAGGGCCTTTTTGATAATGTTTACTGTACGAGGTCATACACTGTCATGGAGTAAGATGACTTGGTCTTGTCGATCGGGTCATTTCAGATCGAATAGCGTCGGCCATCTACTCATTATCGGCCGTCTTGTTATCTTGCTTAACTCTCGGCATTGGTATGGTTTCTGCGGCCATCCACTCCTTCCATTGCTTTATATTGACGTAGACACCGTTCCTCATCTCTCGTGCCGATTCTGCACAAGAATCGCTGCTTGTGGCCTCGTTTGGCTCGGTGTCGGGCGAGATTTTGAGCAACTTTGTTGCGATGATTTTCTTTGTTTTGAGTAAATCCCATAGAGCGAATATGTCGAAGATTGGTCGTAATCCATTTTTTCAGTCCTTTCTCGGTATATTTGACAGCCATTCTCCTTTAGAAGCGCTTTAAGATGGTCTTCATCGAAGTTAGAAGGTCGACCAGAGTGGAACGTTTCGTACAGGTCGGTACGGTACAGGCTATAGCGGTACAGGCTATAGCGTCCTCTCCATAAACGGGGCAAATGTCTCGAACTGCTTGTGTAGCTTTTTGATCACAACGAAAGGGTAATTATTGTTAAATAGCAACTGTCTAAAATGGATTTTTATTTGCCGCTTGGAATTTCAAATTCAAAAGACTAAAAGTTAATTAAAACCAAATTTTCGAGAAAAGTGAGTCCAATAGTTTTGTAGGGTAAGAAAAGGGCTTTTGAATGAACATATACACTTGGCCAAACAAAATTGAAATGGAGGAAAAGCAAACGAATTATAAAAACGGCGGGAAGTTAAGGAATAATCCAATAGATTTTCAGTTTTATTCAGAAACTTGACTGACCCTCCTAATGACTGTTTTGATTTTTTTGTTCATTAGTTCATAAGATTGTGTGAAGTGAAAGATGCTCTGGCAAATTCGAAAAGAAATGAGAACATTCCTCCATCTAATAAAACTCATTAGAAACCTATATGAAAATATACCTATATAAAATATCACCGCAAAAGGAAGATTAAGGTTAAACAAACTCAGGCCAGTTTGAGCTGTGTGTAGGAGGTAGATAGGGCTGTATTACATCACCCATACTCTTCAATATATATATATATATATATATATATATATATATATATATATATATATATATATATATATATATATATATATATATATATATATATGTGTGTGTTATCAAAGTTGAGTCATTTCTTACTCGTAAAGTGGGTTGTTTGATTGTGGAGAGGGACTCCCTATTTTTGGCGAGAGAGCATATGTCGGTACCCTGATGAGTTTAACCACCAACAGATGGTGGTGGCCAATGTAAGGGATGGATAGGGCTTCCTCCCGGTCAAGCAACTAACCAATGCTCATTATGGCGAAGACGCAGGTTGTTGTGCGATCCACATGAGATTCTGGAAAGCCTTAATATACGCCAATTGATTCCGAAAATCTCCAAAGTTAAAAAGACCACAATTTGCATTACAGAGATTGATTAAGTTTTAATTTGGTTTACCTTGTTGTCCACGGGTTATGTACCTTCCTCGCCAATCCGAATCCATTTAAATGAAGCAATGAGAAAAGTCAATTTTACATGGATGACAAAATGATAGCTGTCGATGGAAGTAAAGAAGTTGTTTCGGTGCTTTGTATTTTGGAGACCCAATTTTTGATTACTTTTTCACAAATATAGCGTGGTATATTTTCAATGGTGGCCTGAATTTTTCGTTTTAGGTTTCGTTTGTTCGGAAAGTATTTAAACCAGAGATTTAACATAACTCCACAAAAATACTCTAAAGAAAAAGAAATAATGCTTCCAGGAAACGTTTGTTGCAATATATCGTTTGGTGAGATGTTGATAGAAATCATTGTTTATATCCACATTTATAAGTTCATGCAAAAAATATTCTGTTGTATATTCCTTTACAGGAATATAATGTTATCATCCACAATGGTGAAATACTTACTGTTAATGAACAGTAACACGATTTCAATCACCATTTTTGAAAAAAATAAGGTTCCATTCGGCTTGACTTTCTGAGGATGAAGAGGTAACTTCTGAATCATTTGAGGATTTTCACCCACCCACATTCTGTAGTTATGTTTATTGACAAACTCATTAAAGCAGGACTGCATTTCGTCGGAAAAGTTTGGTGAACTGAACAGGCATTTTAATAGCAGATACGAATAATTTGACGCCCTGTTGTGTATCTTTCCATTGTGATTTGACACAATACTGAACATATTACTCTATGAATGACATTTCACACAGTGTGGCCACTATTATGTTTCAGAGTTTTGACACTCTTATTGGAAAGATATTTTAACGCGAAGAGGGGCTTTAGCAGAGTGAACTTAGCAGGTGAAATAGTGGATTGTTCGGAATCTTTTAAATGAAGAACTTAAAATAAATTCCTCCCTTTGTTATTTGGATAAGATGTTCAAACCAACCCAACTGTCTTTGCTCGATTTTTTCCAGGATTGAAGTGCTTTCAATTCTCATTGACGCGGAAATTCAATTTTGGTCCAAATAAATATCATATCAGGCCCTTATGTTTTCATATTATCTTGTTCTTTACGTGCTTTCTGCACGTTCAGTATATATTTCCAAATATAAAACGAAAATGAAAAAGTTGCTTGTTACACAAAGTTGGTATATAATTTTTTCTTTAATTTATTATATTTCGTATAAGTTTCGGATCATTTTTTGTCCTAAAATTTGAAATAAATCAATAATATAAGAATACTTCAGAAGGATTTTATTTAAGTATAAAATTTTCATCTGCAATATTAGTCCACTTTCGTTCAACCTTGATTTTCCATTATTTGAATGGTTCCAGATAAAATTTTTTATAACTATTGAATTTTCAAAGAATATTACTTTTTTATATTTCTTTTGGTCATCCTACATTCCTTTGTTCGCTCCGTAATACATAAATAGAGGTTACTTCTGTTTATTTTTCTTCTGACATTGCAGCGACCCGACCTGCCCATTTCCTTTTTGTTTTAGTAATATTTTCTTCTATATCCTCTAGTCTTGTTTCCCCCTAATTGTTAATGGTTTCTTGCCTATTAAACTATTACGTCCTCAATTTAATTATCCACCCTTACATCTGCAGAACCTAATCGAATCAAAGTTTTTCCCGTCGTACAGTAATTTTATATCGCCACCTTTCAGTTTTAAAAGACGGTTTACGGTATACAAATTGGACGGTGTCTATTGTGAATATAACCTATAAACGCGATGTTGTCCGAAAAGCAACATTTCAAACACTGCCTTTTGTTCGCCATTTAACTTAAAAAAAAATGTGGAAGCATAGAATATGATTTGTGTGGTTTTGGGAGGTAATGTTGTTTCGTACAGTACTTTTAAGAAGTGGTTTCAGCAATTTCGAACTGAAAATTTAGATTTAAATGATGCAAACGTCTAGGATAGCCAAAAAAAGCTGAGGATAAAAGAGGAAGAAGCACTGCTGGAATAAAATCCTTATCGTACATCGCTAGAGCACGGACAGGAACTATACAAGTTAGAGAAAATTCAAAAGGACAGTTAGTAGATTCCCTATGAACGCACTGCATGGAATATGAGTAGACACTTTGGGTTAGGTTGGTTTGGTTTTAGATAAGCCATCAGCCAGTATCGCAAAAACCAACGATCCACACCAAAAACGTGATGTTGTGTATTTGATAGAATCAGCTGACCGGCATGTTTTTGAGTTGCTGGTCAAACGGTCACTGTTGATCATTACCAGCGGTCACTGATTCGTGTTAGTAACGCTGTGAAATAGGAAAAAAACCTTACAGTGGTAATGGAAGAAGGGAAATTATTTTGATTCAAGACAATGCACGGCCACATACAGGAAAAATGATTCTGGAAATGACCACCGAGTTGGACTGAGAGATTTTATTACACCCAGCGTATTTTCTAAAACTGACCCCTTCGAACTTTCATCTCTTTCAATCCCTGCAACATCACCTGATTAACAGCCGCTTCATATATCTCGAGGAAGTCGAAAAAAGCCTCAATGACTTCATCAAAACTATCAAGTTTTTTTTCGATCTGGGATTCAACTGATGCCAGAAACGTGGCGAAAGTGTACAGAAAGTGAGGGAGATCATTTCGAAGATTAAGTTACTTTTTTCCTAACTAAATAGCAAAGGTAGTAAAAAAAAACCATTATTAAGTTGAGACCATAGAATATATGCAACAATATATGAAAAATTGATTTTGTATAATCATGTTAAATATAACATATCATGGTGTATTCTAACATTCATTTCTATCCGAAGAGGATTTGGTTATACATTTCGTGGAACTGAAATCGAATCATTTACAATATTATGAACTGTTATATCTGAAACCAAAATAGACTAGAAGCAGCCTGAATTCGCCTACAGAAAGGGCATTGATTTCCATCGAGACAAATTTGTACAGTTTGACTGGGATTTGTTGGTCATCCACCGTACTCTCCCGGCCTTACGCCCTCCGACTACCATTAATTTAGATCGCTTCAAAACAGCTTTAGATAGTAAGAATTTTACTTCCTTGGAAAACTTGAAACATCACCTGAATCAGTTCTTTAGCCAGAAACCTATGCGCATGGGAATATGCAACTACCGGAGAGACGGAGAAAGATCATCGAACAAAACGGCTCATACTATATTTATTAAATGCAATTTTTAGTAAATAATGTTTTTCTACAATTTTTCCCCAAAAAAATGGATGACCTTTTGCATTAACCCAAATATCGACCAAATAATATACAGGTGATTCCTAAGTTGAGATTTAGGAATCAACTAATTAACAGCGTATAAAACTCGATAAAATAAACATTTTTCTAATTTCATTTTTTAAATATCTCTAAAATTAGGCCGCTACTCCTAGCTTCTAATAAAGTAAAAGTAAAGTGTTTGGGTTAGAGGCGCATCAGCAACTAGGCTATTTAGCGACTGGACCTACAGCTTAACGTGTGTTCCGAACCACGGTCATCAGCTTCCGACAAACCCAGGCCAGCACCCCCCTCGGGCTATAAACCCTTGGTTATGTGCCTACCCATAAGTCATCAGTCATCAGTCATCAGGAAACCTACCGACTGGCGAGTGACCAACGTAGAACACTTCTCAGAAGGCATCCGGCCTTACCCAGCCTTTAACTGGCGTGACTGAGGGGTAATTCGTAGTCGGATTTTACACTCTTTATAAACAATCACAAACATTTAGGAAAGATAAACGGACAGAAGAAAAAAAAATAACCATCCGAGCGCTGGAATCGAACCAGCTACCGCTCCAGCGCGGATTCGGCAAAGCAGACGCTCTTACCGCCGCACCAACGCGACCGGGGCTTCTAATAAATTAAAAAAAAAAAAAAAAAAGCCCGGCCCTCAAAATAATTTAAACTAATTTAATCGATCACTCCCAAATTCAAAACGAACAGAAGCCAACTAACGTTTATGTTTATTTTTGTGAATCATGCATCCTTTTTATTTTCTAATTTTGTATTTTATTGTCAGTTTTAACGTGGATTACTACCGTGATTTTTGGAAAGATAAAATGGTCCACGTATATGATAATAGTGAATTAGTTGACATGCTGTTAATTTATGGAGAGTGCCTTCAAAATGCCAATATTGCATCTCAGCTATGCGCTGAACGTTTTCCTTTTCGGGTTCGCCCATTGCCGAAATCCTTTTATTCTGGTTGTGCAAAGAGCCAGAGACACAGGTGATTTGAGGGAAAATCCTGGAGGGCCTGCAAGAAGACTGAGAGTACCTGAAAATGCGCAACGGAAGGAACAGATTTTGAATCTTGTCGAGAAAGATCCAACAAAAAGTACTCGAGAAATAGCACGGCAAGTTGAACTGAGTAAAAAGTTGTTACAACTTTGCGGGAATCAGTTGTAACGACTGGCTCTTACACCAACATGAGATTTTGCCAGAAACATTTTGGTTATGGACGAGGCTTTATTTACTCGAAATTAAATTCATAATTCCCATAATACTCATTTTTGGTCAGTTGATAATCCTCATGCTTCTAAGCAAACAAATTTTCAACATAGGTTTTCGGTCAACGGTATTTTTTTGTGATTTTTTTCTGATATTTTTGATATTTTTTTGAGTTTTAGATCGTAGCGAAAAACCCAAAAAAAAAGAAAAAAAATATATGAACACGCTACAATCATTCGGACATTAATTGCCAACTGTGTTTTTGTTGAGTCTTTTATGATGCCGAGATCGTTTAACAGGTGAAAACTATCTCGAATTTTTACAAAATCATCTTTCCGGTCTTTTAGAAAATGTGCCTTTGAATATGTCGTTATTACACAATGGAGCGCCAGCTCATTTTAGCCGTTAAGTGAGGGAGTTTTTAGACATAACATTTCTTAGTAAATGGATGGGTAATGGAGGGCTACTTGCATGGTTTCCTAGGTTACCAGATCTTAAACCTTGTGAATTCTTTTTATGAGGATACATTAAAAGCACAGTTAGTTTTTAAGACGATAATTAATACAAGGGAAGAACTTATTGATCGCATAGAACAGGCTGGTGAGACTATTTGGGTTAGACCTTTATCACTATTTTGCGCGTGCATCGACTTTTGGGTACGTCACACCCAACTTTGCGTGGGACGGATCGGCGACCACTTTGAACCTTTTCTTTAAGTACAAGGAACAGGAATGAATGTTGTTTTCGAATTTACTATGGTAAGTTTTTTATCTTTTAGTTTTTCGAAAAATGGTATTCCAAAAAAATAATGTTTATTTAATCGAATTTTACACGCTTTTAAAAAAGCCTCAACTTAGGAATCTGTTTGGTATGCATTGTGGTCTGGAGGAAGAAGTCTGGAGAAAGGTCATTAGACCATTTTTCATTGAAAATGTGGCAGGTAATGCATTAACGGTAAACGATATTGCGACATGATAATCCAGTTCTTTGTCCCCTCAATTGGAAAGTATTGCTCTTGAATGCATGTGGTTTCAGCAGGATGGTGTCACTTGTCATACGGCCCGTGAAACATTGACCGTCTTGCACAAGTTTTTTCTTGGTCGTGTTATCTCCCGTTTTGGTCACCACAATTGGTCGCCACGATGTTACGATGTAACACCTATGGACTCTTTTTGTGGGGTTTTTTGAAGTCTCAGGTTTGCGCCAACGACCAAACGATCAAACGACCAACAACCAAATTGCTTGTGATAAAGGCACGGAGTGTTCAAATTATCATTGCTACTAAAATTCTGCAAATTACATAATGTTTCAATTAATTTTGCTATGATAGAAACTCCAACTTTCATAGTCCTGTCGAATGATTTCACTTAACGTCAATTAAACTATATCGAATTTTAAAATTAAAGGAATGAAATGCCAATGCTAAAGAACTTAGGTTATATGCCATATTAGGATATAATCTAACAACATATACTGACTTTGGATATAATCAATGGAAGAACTAATGCCTAAAAACTAACTCATTCGATCTGACAGATGAAATCATAATAAACGAAATCATCGGAAAGAAATTCATCGGAATTAATGATTAAAAGAGACCCACGGGTGTAGCCAGGATTTAGTTTGGGGGGGGGGGGGTTAGTTTGAAGTAAATAAAACAATAAAAATATACTTACATGAAATTTAATATCTATATATTCATCAGAAAAATTACGACATATTTATAAAGTTCTTAACTTTAAATGAAATGGTTAAATTAATTTCGTTCCTCTGCGCTAAATCTAAAACCATTAAGAAGAAATCTTCGGCTTTTTCTTTTAAATATATCCACTACTTCATCTGCATAATTCAATATATTCAATTCAAATGTAATAATTTAACTCTCTTCACTCCTCGTATTTTTACGGTATAATATTAGGTAATATTTGGCTTATCTCGGGGGGGGGGGGGGGTTGAACCCCCCCCCCCACCCCTTGGCTACGCCCGTGAATAGATCTATATAAATATTTATAAAACATCTTTATAAACTAAATTAAAAATAATCGAAAAACGTAACCAAAATCGAGAAGATCCAATAGATTACGAAGAACATTTAGATACAAAGCTCATTCAAGGAAATAATGGTTGTACGTTATCAAAATTGACACGCTCACGTTATAATGTTGCCATATCAACACCAAAATACCTACCATTTGGCTTTTGTATGATCGATAAAACTGTAAATGAAAAAGTAACAGGAAAAGTTTATTTTTAAGTTTTAATCAAAAATCCGTTTCGAAATTTGTGCTTGTGAACATAGCGGCTTTTCATTTAGTTCACACAAATTATTCACTATTACTAAAACAATTTTCAGCTTCTAGTTTTATCTTCTAGATTAAATTCTAGATTATCAAATTCTCTTTAGCGCTTCGACCATCTTTTAATCTCTTCTTCTGTATGTCTGATGCTGTTCATCTAGATCTGTGGTGTAACTGTTGATAAAACTTCTTTTCACATATCCAAAGAGTTATCAATCGTTCTTCCATCTCGACCTATATGACGATTGTAATAATTTTTGTCCTTTTTGACTCAATGCCCCGTTTTGAAATATCTATATTTCATTCAAAAAATCAAACAGAAATTCGTCTTTGATATTTTGATACATCTGTAAAGGCAATATGTGGAAGTTCTATCAGGCCC
This sequence comes from Cosmopolites sordidus, assembly GCA_031761425.1. Taxonomy (NCBI): domain Eukaryota; kingdom Metazoa; phylum Arthropoda; class Insecta; order Coleoptera; family Curculionidae; genus Cosmopolites; species Cosmopolites sordidus. Next base: position 303,718 of record JARFXV010000040.1, read on the forward strand.
AAGTGTATGAAGCGAAGTTTTACATCCATCAAAGATCTACATGTTCTTTAGATTTTTCATAAATACTTTCAAGATTAACCGTTTGTTCTGAAATAATCCAATAAAATTTCATAAAAATACAATATTACGATGTAAATCTAGTCACTTTTTCATACATATCATAGATTTGATTGCGAATTGAGCCCACATCAAGATGACCTAGATTAGTTACTCGTTTTGGATGTAGATGCTTTTTCTTCGGTGATTTTAAGATTTCGTTATTCTTCAACTTTTTCGAAATTACACTGACTGTACCAATACAGTGCAGCTAAAACTCGCTAAAAAACTCCAATTAACTATGAGACGTACTAAGTTATTAATACATACCCCTTTCACAGCGTTTAATGGCAAAAGAGGAGCCCCATGATCTCGTTCCTGTTCAAAAGAACTGATAAGTGACGAGACAAGTTGTTTACACCGACTGCTTAACAGTTTTGGTATTTTTTTACAATTATAATCGCAGATACTTTACTGTAGAACTCACGAAAATAGAAACTAAACCAGAAAATAGCTAAAACAGCAAAGAATACAGTGAAAATAATTCAAAGCGTTTGAAGGCACAACTCAAAAACGATGAGAACATGAAAATGACAGATTCGACGAAGAAAGTTGTCTTAGGTCGGCAACACTGTCCAGAACCACAAACCTACATGTCATCTTGAAAGCGAATTTACAGAATGTGATCCACCGGCTCACCGTATTTTTATTCTATTCTAATAGGATTAGATAAAGAAGGAGAGATTATGAAGGAGAGATTATACATATATCGTAGATAAAACTGGTAAGAAAACAAAGGATAAATCGCGCTATATAAAAACAAAAGTTAAATAAGATAAGAAAAATGGTAATAACATCTAGGGATAAAGTTATTCATAAATCCAATTTACAAAAACCTAAAAAATATTCCTTTTGTCCACAAGATAACGATAAGATAACGATGCAGATAGTGAAAGTCGTAACAATGATTATGACAACGAAGGTTGAAACTTATGTTACTATAACACCAATCAAAATTTCACTATTTGGTTTTCAACTTGGAACTATTTGCAGCCGTATCGCCTGTCTGTGTGCTGCCCTGTAGAAGTTTATAATGTTTAAGAAAATTGAGTCGCCCACCGACTGTGAGATACGATCTGTAATTCGATTATTGAGTGCAAGAAACATGGCATCAGCGGATATTCACCGTCAGATTTGTGAAGTTTACGGTGGTAATACTATGAGTGACAGTGAAGTGCGAAAGTGGGTGAGAATGTTCAAGGATGGGCGGGTTGCCATGCCCTGATCAACCTCCTCTGATTTTTTAATATTTGGTTCGTGATGTGGACAACAACATTCGAGAGAACCGACAATTGTGGTGGATTCCAAGACTGCTTTCTGACGATCACAAAACAAAGAGATAGGGCTGTCCTTTATCGTTTTTGACTCGATACAATCAGGAAGGAGATGAATTATTATATCACATCGTTACAGGACATGCGACTTGGGTGTCTCACATGACTCCTAAGGCCAAGCAACAGTCAATGGAATGGCGACACACATCGTCGCCAACCAGAGTCGGAACCAGAATCGCCAACCAAACAGATAATTTCAGCACGAAAGATCATGGAAATTGTCTTTTGGGACAGGAAAAGGATTTTATGCCGAGAGGCACAACAATCACTTCTGCTGCGTATTGTGTCACCTTGAGAAAATTCCGGCCTACCATACAAAACAAGCGGCGTGGCCTACTGCCTTCCGGTGTGATGTTACTCCATGACAATGCAAGGCCATATTTTTCTGCACAAACACAAGGTCTAAACAGGTCTTTTGGATGTGAAGAACTGGATTATCCACCTTATAGTCCAGACTTTGCACCCAGTGATTTTCACTTGTTTCGGTACTTAAATGAGTTCCTTGGTGGTCAACGGTTCAACGACGACGAAGAAGTTAAAACTGCAGTCATGGATTGGGCTGCTTCACAGGCGGTATATTTTTTTGAGGTCGGATTTCAAAAACATGTTGAGTGGTATGACAAATGTTTGAACAAAGATAGAAATGATGTAGAAAAGTAGATAAAAGTATGTAGAATATAGGAAAAAAATAACTATATAGTATTTTTCTTCTCATTAAAAAACGGACCACATTTAAAGAATTTTTGGTTTAATTTTTATTTATGATTCAGAAGGCGGAGAAAGATACGAAAAGGTAATCTATGAACTCCAAAATATCGAAAACTCCTTACAAAAAGAAGTGGCTCAACATAGGTCTTTAATAAAAGAACTAATTCGAAACTAGAATGAAACGATTAACATTCTTTTATTCAAGAATTTGAACTAAATGTCCAAAATAAAATTTTCTATTTAGATATTTATTTACATACATACATGTACACAAATGTTATTAATCAACTTATCCTTTAACGCCAAAATCTAATTACCTTCTTAGACTATTGTTCAATATTTTGTAGATGCTTTGCGTTCGCTCATTTAAATATTTTACACAGTACAATGATTTCAGCTCAAGAAATGGCCCATAAAATTTCTGATTTAAGATTGTTATATGGAAAAAATAAGATTTTCAATTTTAAAGAATTAAATCATTACTATCAAATTGCAAGTTTGCATGTGAAATTTATAGAAGACAAAATTACTTTTTGTGACTCATTTTCCCATTTTTAAAGAAGAAACTTTTCAACCTTTTTACTTATCTCCGATACAAATAAATTAAACCATAATTATACCCAATCAACCTTACCTTACCTTACTTTACTACGGGCACTCATTCGCAAGAATATAGCAACACGGAATGTCCGCAAATTGAAGATATGTATTTTTGTTCTAATTAATTGAAGCCAACGACAAAAGAATGGATCACGACCTTAATCCGCTGCTCAGAAAATTACCAATGTCAATTGACCAACCAACTAATTGTGCAATGAATTAAAAACTAATATATTTTGATTATTCCCAATCAACAACCTTTAAGAATATGTCAAAATTGTTACAAGTAAGAATATTTGATGATCAAAGAGCCATGCCTTATAGAAATTCCTTGTAATTGTGGAATCAGTGCCTTACAAAATATATACAACTGGAATAAAGAGGAACTTTTAAAATGCAACCCTTATTAACTACCACCAATTGAATTTGAAAAAAATAAAAGAATATTAGGCTCAAAATCAACTTCAAATTCAATCAATCGATATTACTCATATCAAGAAACTTCAAGAAAAAGTCGGTCAACTGAAAATTCCCAAAATCACCCATCTACATGTATGGCACTAAGGTCCACCACATTTACAACCATCATTATATATAGTTGGTATTATACTGAGTTTGATCGCATGGAAGTTGTACCAAAGAACGAATATGGTCCAAAGGAAGATCAATATTTCCATCAACAAAGGAAATGAAGACATACTCCTACAAGAAACACTCGAAAACAGACATTCACCACTTTTGTTTTCGTCTTGGGTGGAAAGAATTGTATGACTAATAATGCCAGGATTGCACAGCAATGGAGGTGACTTATGCAGACCTAAGCCCTTATATTCATGGTGACCTAAGGCTATAGAATATATAAAGTCTTTATAATGTCTTTAGTTTAAAGCTTCGCAACATATTATAGGATTAAAAGTGTTTTGATAAATTGAAAACATTTGCAAAGTAGTAATTTTGTTAAAATTGGGATGGCCTGTAGCATCGTTTCCCAATTTTTTAATGTTGCGACACTAAATAGCCAAAAAGTTAAGTAAAAAACGTTGCAACCTTCTCATTACAATATGCTAATTTGATGTTTATCAACATTTTACATGGGCCGGTTAACACGGTGACGATTCGTCCTTTTTTCGGTATTGTCATTTATGAAGAATCGTTTTAAATTTAAATGGCTTATAAACACCTACGAGCGTGTTCACACACTTACGAATCGTGAAAACAACGAATCTTCTATTTGACTTTGTATTAATTGACGAATCTTCAATGACGGATGTATGAGTGAATGGGCCTTTATAACTATACCGAAATACCACATACAGCCACAAATACCGAAGTACAAGACTTGTGTAACCCCTTATTCTTGTATTACTTTTACCAGTTCGAACTTGTACCATGCATTTATACGCACTTGTATAAATACCCGCCCGCGCATGCGAGACCGATTATTTGTCCCGAACGCGCTTAGGCAGGTTCGTACAAGATATGCGCTTTGGTAATAAAACAAAGAAACGAGAGGAAGTTTCATTGTTAATTACGTTTTTACGAAAATAAGATTTGTTTTCTCACCCACTGTTAAATACTACGATTTCTTCTCTCACTCAGTGTTAAATAAATTAAAAACAGTGTGGTAATAAAATAAATTAATAGTATTTATAAAATGGACTAATTTGGGGCAAAACGAAATGCACCGTTTATATCTGTTGAAACAGTAAAAAAGAAGACCAGATTGTACAATGAAACATATTTTAAACATGGATTCATTCCCTTGAATGATAAGCCGCAATGTTTTTTGTCATCATGTTCTATCCGCGGAAAGCATGAAGCCTTCAAAATTAGTCCGATATCTGGGAACAAAACACCCGTCTTTACAAAACAAACTATTAGAATTTTTCGGGCCTAAATCATTCGTCTTGAAAAATCAACAAATCAATCCGTAATGAGACCCCAGCAGTTCAAGCATTCTATTTAGCAGCAATTTAGAGTGGCTAGGGAGTTTATGCCCCACACGATTGCGGAAAAGCTCATTTTACCCGCTGCCATTGATATGGTCAATGTGATGATAAGTCCAGAAGAAGCAAAAAAGTTGAAACTATAACACAACATATATATTTGGTCCGATACAAATGCGAGAGGTCAGTTAAAGAAAATATGCTATTTTGCAAATCAATCCTTGGTCGTGCAACTGGTGAAGGGCTCTTTAAAGTTTTTATTGATGTAACAAAAAACGAAAACTTGGACTTTAATGACTGCATTAAGAACAGTGGTGTGATAGTAAAATTAAAGAGCATTATGCCACATATGGAATGGACGCACTGCTTTCTTCACAGAAATGCGCTTGTTACAAAAGAAGATGTCAGATAATTTACAAAACGTTCTGTTAGAAGCCGTAAAAATCGTTAATTTTATTAAAAGTTATATTGCTTTCCACATTGTGCGAAGAAATCAGTGCCAAATAGGACTCACTGTTTTTCCATACTGAAGTCAGGTGGTTGTCGCGAGGAAATATTTTTACATATAAAAATAGTTCATTTTCAGAGTGTTTACAAGATGGAGAAATTTTATTACCGCTGGCTCACTTGAGTGATATATTTTCACATTTGAATGACTTGAATACGAGTTTATAAGGCCGTGAAAATCATTTTACTAATGACAGACAAAATCAACGCTTTCATCAATATGCTGGGTTATACGGTTTGAAAAACGCAATTTTGGTGCATTTACTTTAACTTTATATATCACCAAATTATTATATTACCAAAAATATGGATTTGGAAAACTCTGTTATTGATGACGTGTTGGAGAGCATGAAAACGCATTTACGCGAATAGAAAATTCAGTTACTTGAATATTTTCCGAATAGCAATGATGCTTTGTTGAGAAGATGGGTTCCCAATCCGTTGATGAAAATGTTGTAGCAGCTGCTGAATTATCCATTGAGATTCAGTATCACCAACTTATTGAAATATCGGGCGACAAAAATCTACTAAAATTTTTAACTCAATGTTTCGATAAGTTTTGGCTTGCAGGACGATGTGATTACGGAAGCCTAGTATCGGAAGCTTTGAAAACAATAATCCCCTTCGCTACTTCTTACTTGTGTGAAAAAAGCTTCTCGTCCAAGGTGGCTTTAAAAACTAAATATAGAAATCGTGTATTATCTCTGGAAAATAATTTGCTTGTGTGTGTTTGCAATGATGATCAACGTATAGAAAAACTTTTAATTGAAAAAACAAAATCAACCATCGCATTAAATAATTATTTCAAACAACTTTGGCTATTTCTTTACTTTATTATGTTACCTGGTAATACACAGTGCGTCCATTATCAGTACTGGACAAGGAAAAATGTGATTAAAACGAAATATCATCGTATGTATACATTTTTATGAATTATTACTCAAAGTATTCTTTTATCGCTTCGATACATTTGTTACATCGATCCAATAATGATTCAAATGCGTGCTCCAGCTCATTTTGTGGAATAGCCTCCAAAGTACGTGTCGAAGCTGTTTGGATGGTGTCAATATCTTCAAAAAAACACCCTGTCAACTTTAATTTCAACTTTGGGAACAAGGAGAAGTCATAAGGGGCTAAATCTGGTGAATACGGTGGGTGGTTGATCACACAAAATCGGGCCAAACATTTAAGCACAATTAACGACGTATGGCTTGGGCAATTATCGTGCAACAAACTCCAGCTGTCTGGATCGGGATATTCTGACCGAATGCGACGAATTCTGTGCATCAATCGTTTCAGGACTTCTAAGTAGTACTGCCCAGTAATAATTTTACCAGTTCGAACGAACCCTTTGCTGATAATGCCTTTGCTATCGAAGAAAACAAAGAACATTGTCCTGATTTTTGAAGGAGTTTTTCGTGTTTTTTGCCTGTTGAGTTTTTCGACTTCTATTCCACACTTTGGCGTTTAGTTTTTGGATTGTATTGAAAGCACTGTGTTTCATCCCCTGTAACAATTGATTTCAGGAAGTTTTGATCATTTCTGGCGACTGCGACGACCCGTCTGGAATGATTGACACGATGTGATTTTTGCTTCTCCTTCAACACGTGTGAAATAAACTTTACACACACCTTTATTTTACCTAAACCTTTGTGAAGAATGAGTCGAATCATTTCTTTGTCGATATTCAAAGCCCCTTTCATCATTTTTTTCGATCATTTCGGGAGTGCGAACTGAAATTGGTCTCCTGTCACGTTTGTCAACCTCTAGCGACACTCGTGTCATCCAAAAAACCTTTATACCACACAAACACATTTGTTCTGTTAGACAATATCGCCGCACGCTTGCTGCATCAACCGGAATGTTTCCATCGCAGTTTTACCGTGTTTTGCGTAAATTTAATAACAGCTCTTTGTTCCATGATTTTCCTTGTTCCATGAACAAGACGTTATAAAGTCAACAACACCGCTCGTCAACCGTCGTCAATAGATGACGTGACTGGTTGCTGAGATGTATCTTAAGTACTGATACTTAATGGACGCACTGTGTATTCAATTTTCTAAAACTTGTTTTTAAATTAAAAATACTATAATAAAATTATGTTTCGTATATGGGTCTTATTTTTTGAACACATTGAGACCCCCCGTATTCCTGAACCTTCAGGTTGAGAAACGATGGCCTATAGTTTTGCCAGGGAGTGTATATTATATAGATATAACGAATAAAGCACTAGAAATAGATTGACTATAGGATGGGAAAGAATGAATAAAATCATTAGAATATGTTTAATAATTTATTTATTACATTAAATTTAAAATTACATGGCCACAAAAACATTAATTGTATCTACTAAACTAACCTAACAAAATGTTATGTCACAGAAAAAGGATAAAGTGATTTAAGGTAATCTTTTTTAATTTTTTTAATACGAAATATTTTCAGCACATAAATACACCTTCATTAAAGATTACATTTTTGCAAAATGTGATTCTTAGAACTTCTCTTCTGTACACATTAAGCTACATTTATTCGATAATTTAAAGCTCGAAAAACTTAAAGGTACTGATTGACTCTTTTTTCTTTATCATATTCATTTCATTTTTTTGGAAATATTTTGATATGAAACCGCTACAGAACAACATAAAAAATAAACGTCGAAATCAAAAGATACGTTGCTTATTATTTACAAAATTCTAGATCGTGATAATAAAAAATAAAGCTGCATACGGTTTTGGCTCTATCTTAAATAGAACAACTGTCGATTTGAAAGATAGGCGCAAACCCGTATTCGTTTTTTTTTAGGAAAGCGGGAGAACAGAGTGTTCATGACAGATGAGGACTGTACGTCGCCTGTCAAATTGATTTTAAATAACTATCAATTTAATGTTATACAGATGCGCAGTGATGCGCAGACGCTGGTCTTGCAACGCATATTTTTTAGCGATTAGCGAATAACGGACGGGTCATTGAGACAACTTCAAAGAACGCCGTGAGTTGCCGTTGGCGATTTGAAGGTGGTGCAGTGGCGCCGCTTCGCGTCAAAATATAATCAGTGGTAGGAAAAATCGGTTAAACTCGTAACAAAAATAATACTTTGTACAAAAGCTGTCAAGTAACATGCAGTTACAATCTAAATTTTTTGTTTTCTCTTTATTAGGTATAATATGGAGGGTACCATATAAGTCTAGCTGCTAAACGTTATATTGTAACGATACACCGTTCTGTTTTTCTGCTAGTTTAAACATAAATTTAATGTCTACTTGGCATCCAGTGTATAATTACAATACTCCTAAAGGTTACATTTTTATTTTAAAAACATTGGACTCACATATGCAAAAATTATTATTTTTTTTGTTCTATATTATGACTTCATAATTCCCAAAATATTTATATATAGTTTTTTTTTTGCATATGTCGAATTATTATTATCAAGTTGCATTAAGAGTATTTAAGTACAAATATGCTAATAATTAAAAAAGTTTTAAAATAATATTACAAGAAAAACAAATAAATGGAATGATTCAATATACCACTTTGATTTAGTGGAAGTCTGACGTATTTAATCGATTGTATTGGTTGTTGGTTTTTGGGGAATAAGATTAGAAATTTGGTAACTCAGTCAGGACTACCACAAATCGTTAAATTAATAAAAACAAACATATAACAAGTCAACATAACGTAGATTTAAATAAAACGGAAAAAACCACAAATACGTAAAAATATTGCTTCAAACTAAAATGTTTTGGGAAGAAAAAATAAAGAAATGCAGAAAACTAACGACGTTCTGAACCCAGTATTGATTTAGAACGGCGTTACTTTTGTATATTTCTATTTATTTACGAATATATATCCATCTTACTCTTTTACTTCGAAATACTTGTATGTTGGGTTCTCGTACCCGTTGATTTGCATGTTGGCTACGTGCCGTTCTTCCGGCGTTGCTGCCTGGTCCACTTCAACGAATCCTTGACTCTGAGGGGATCGGGCGGATCGACGTTTCACCACTGCCACACCTACTACGATGGCCGCCATCAGGGCCATGCCTGCGAAGGCCAGCGTGAAGTATACGCTTCTGCCGTCTTTGTGACTATATACTTCACGACGGATAGAAAAAGTCTGTAACAAAAAGTAAAAATATAAGGCCCGGTGCTAAACACTGGACATCCCTTGCTTTTGCGTATTTTTACATTATTCTTCAATATTATTGATCTCTTTCTATATATTATAGCTAGATTTAGTGAACAAAAACAGTTTACTTCAGTATATTTATAATAGAGATTAATACATACGAAATGTTTACAAAAAATAATTATACGACAGGGTAAAAAGAGAGGACACTTGTTTATTTTGTAAATACAGCCTGTTTATCTTTCTTGAATCTACAATTTTAATCCTAAGTTCTCGTTCTTCTATCGAAGTGAAAATAAATACATCGTGGGACATTCAACATGTTTAACACCTTGTGAGAAAAAAAAATCAATTTTGCAAATGCACAAGCGAAGAATACCGATTTCGAAAATCTGACGATGCACAGGTAGAAGTCGACACGCAGTTGCTAATTAACTAGAAATAAAAAGATTACTGGAAGATCCTTTGTATTGACAGACAGACAAAAAACTTGCAATCTTATGCGCCGCTACTAATAGCAGCACATTGATATCTCGTCAGATTGCGCATAAAGTAAGTGTGATTACCAACATTAAAAACGCTAGAAGAGTCCTTCAATTAGCTTCACCTACTCAGAGGATTCAAATGAAGACTACTCCGCCCCTCAGAGATGCCCATAAAGAACATCGGAAGTAGTTTGCTTGCGACCGTGTTCGTTGGGACAAAGAATGGGTGCAAATAATGTTTTCGGACGAAAATAAATTTAATCTGGATGGGCTGAAAGGCTGCTCTTACTACTTCAATGACTTGAGAGAGGAATACATTTCTTTCTCAAAGCGACAAATGGGTGGAGGTAGCGTCTTGGTTTGGGCAGGCATCGGGTATGAAAACAGACTGACATCGTTTTCATTTCTGGCCGAATGAACAGTCAGGGCTACTTAAATATGATTCATACACAATATTATATTTGAGAAAGGCAATGTTCTCGTGTATACGCCTCCGGTTGTTAAGGAGTATTTTCAACGAGAGAATATCCGCCATTTTAGACTGCCTAGCAAGGTTCTCAAATCTAAATATCATTAAAAATGTTTTGGTCCAGTTAGCCAGAGAAGTATTAAAGAGTTCGAGGAAATTTAAAACTCAAAAGGATTTAAAAATGGTAATTAAGGAAGAAGGAAATGCGCCTTTACGAAACTCTTCCCAATCGAATGATTGCAGTTTTAGAGAAGCGGGGAGAGGGGCAGGTTATTATTATTATTATTATTCTAAATAATTAGAGATACATAAGCTACTAAGGGTATTAGCGACGGGACTTACAACAGCTTAACGTGGGCTCAGAACTACGGTAATCAGCTGCCGATTAACCCCAGTCAGCTGCCGGTTGGTTTGTGCCTAATCTTAAGTCTCTCGAGAATTCTACCCAGTCTTGAACAATTCCTTGTACTCTTGCCTATTGAAATGCAGTACGCAAGCCTGGTCTTTCCTTGGCAGTCAAGTATTAACTGCAACAAGCGATGCTGTACTTCGACCACCGAGTCGCCGTATTACAGGAGATGCTAACCTCCCGGTCTATAGGTTATTAATTTGTAATTATAAATATAATTTCAATAAAGTTATTTTGGAAAAATCAAAAGTATCCTAGTTTTTTGCCCCATCTTAAAATCATTAATTGCAAACATTCATTTTCAGTAATGAAATTCATATTCATCGATATGAAATTATCAGGTACATTTTTCGGTAAGTAAACCAAATTACTAAATACAAAAAGGCATGAATAATATGGAATAAAAATTATTAAAAATCCCAGAAAACTGGACCGTTATATGAGATGTATTTTTAAATAAGATCCGTTTGTGAATGAGAGTGAGAATGACGTGCAATCGCCGCAGTGCGCGTTCCGCGTCTGCTCCCAGCATGCTTTAAGCGCGTTTAGGCGCCATTTACAGCCATATCGTCTGCCACTGTGCTGAGCTGTAGAAGTTTGTAATGTTTTACCAAATTGAGTCGCTCGCCTACTGTGAGATACGATCTTTAATTCGATTCTTGAGTGCAAGAAATTTAGCAGCAGCGAAAATTCACCGTCAGATTTATGAGGTTTACGGCGATAATGCTATGAGTTCATGTTATGAATGTTCAAGGACGGGCGGATTAATGTACATGATGAGCCACGACCATGACGACGTTTGAATTCTGAAGATTTGGTTCATGAAACAAAATTCGAGAGAACCGACAATTTGTTCGATTTCAAAGTTATCAAGTGAATTTCCACAGGTTTCAAGGTCAGTTTTGTACACCATTGTTTTGGGAGAAATTGAATTATCGAAACTTGTGTTCTCGGTAGATTCCAAGATTGCTTTCTGACCATCACAAAACAAAGAAATTGGGTTGTGCTTTATAGTTTATAACTCGACACAATCAGAAAGGAGATGAATTGTTGTTGATGATGTTGCTCCATGACAATGCAAGACCACATGTTTCTGTACAAACGCAAGGTCTAATCAGGTCTTTTGGATGGGAAGAACTGGATCATCCACCTTACAGTTCCAGACTTGTCCACTTGTTTCCTTATTTAAAGGAGCTCCTTGGTGGTCAGCGGTTCAACGACGCCGAAGAAGTTAAAACTGGAGTCATGGATTGGCTTTATTCATAAGCGGCAGATTTTTTTAACGTCGAAATTCAAAAACTTGTTGAGCGGTATGACAAATGTTAGAATAAAAATGGAAATTATGTAAAAAGTATGTAGAATATAAAAGAAAATATATTTTAATGATTTTAAGTATTTTTCATCTTAATAAAAAACGGAACTTGTTACTTAAAAAATATACCTCGCATGTTTTATACTATCTAAACATCCCTATTCCCAATATTAAAAGACTCACAAAACATTTTAAATTGCTGCTTAACAAAATTGCTGAGCTGATGATGTTATATAGCCCCGGCAATATCTAGGCAGTGCGCAAATAGTGCTAAAAGTTTTTATTATGTGTGCGGCGAGTTCACCTCGCTGTAATAAATCGCAAATATGAAATTTCACGGTGCTTGAGCGAAAGACTTACGCACCTCTCTTCGAGATTAAAGTTAAAGGCATGGGCCCCTTATATATGTGGGGAAAACTTGAATAACATTGTTAACAGGTTAGTTGAAAGATGTAAATCGTAAAATGCGATTTGCAGTGCCGATGATTTGGAGGGAACCGAAAACCCATGTCAAAGAATTGTTATTTTTGCTAATTTACCATCAGATTTACGATTCGTCTAACATAACCAAACCAAACCAAACGTAGCGATGAACTTCCTGTGCCAAAACTATCAAAATCTTGGACTCCGAATGAAGAAGAATCTAAATCTGCTGAATCTTCAAGCGATGATACAGATTTTCTCCGGGAAATTAAAAACAATGCTTTAACATTTTTGACATCTTTAACAACAATTTCACAGCCTGAACTTAATGATTTCAAGATAAAAAAACTATTAAAATCTAAAAAAATTAGGCTACAAACATGATCCAAGCAGTTGGCGCCTATTCGTGCACTCTTCTAAACTTAGCTTAAAAGCGCTGTTGCTTTACAATGGTAATAATATCCATATGTGCTAATGCTGTTTATAAGAAGGAATCACAAGAAAACATGCGCGTTCTTTCAAAGCATGTCCATTGCAGAGGGTATCTCAATAGGTAATCCTGGATTTCCTTTTAAACCAACAATTTTAGAAAAATAACATTCTTGTTTATTTTATGAAAAAGTAAATTTTATTAAAAATGTCCCCAACGGCTGTTTCTACAGATGGTCATTCTTTGCGTACAATTGTCAATAATAATTCCATATAATTGCGATTCAATTTCACCAATAAGTCGACGCATATTTTTTTCACGTCATTCTGCGGATTTTTAGAATTGACTTTATCCTTGAAGAAGCCCCACAGGAAAAAGTCGAGGGGGGCTAGATACCATGATCTTGCAGACCACTGAATATCACCATTTCGAGAAATGAGGCGGCCAGCAAAACGTGTCCGAACAAATCTAAACTTTCCCTCGCCGTATGACAAGTGGTGCCATCTTGTTGAAAGAACTTACTGTTACAGTATGTTAAAAAACATAACATACCCACGTTATTTTGATGTTCCAATTGAGTTTCGATGGTACTACTAAGGCTCGTATGTTATATTTGGCTCGTATGTTATATTTCGTTTTGAAGCAGAAATATTGGGCTTTAAAATAACCATACGGTGAGAAAAGAATTCGAATAGATTCTGTAATAGATGAAACGTAGGGGTCGAGAATTAAATTGAGGACCTAATATTTCTATTATTTTTTGGGCTATGTTATGTTCCTAGTGCTGAAGGTTTTAACGAACGCATTACGTCAATCCCGAAATTTAGATCGCCCTGACACCAGTATTGAATCACTAGAAAAAACTATTTTAAAATATAGTAAGAGCAGGTTTAACGCTGCTCCGCTTAACACTGTTTCAGTATTGCGCGGTAGTATTGGGATCCCTCGAAATCAAACGCGGTATTTGGATTCCCAGAAATTGCGCACTATTTTGTTGCTTTGATACTCACATGCAATATCGCGGTGTGTATCACAGAAGAGGAAAAACGACTTTACGTCTGGATTAATGATGAAGTTGAAGGTAATATGACATTAAGTCAAGCAATTAGAATGAAAAAAACGAGAACAATTTTTAACCATAATCAGAGTGGAAAAGGCGATATGAGTGAAAATTTCGTAGATTATTGAGAATGGTTCCATCGATTTAAAAAACAGAAACAATCTTTATGGAGAAGCGGCAAGTGGAAATATAAAAGCAGCTGTTGAATTTCCAGCAATTATTGAATGAGGGAATTATCCTCCTGAATTAGTTGTCAATATTGATGAAACGGGCTTTTTCTGTAAGATAATGCTAAAAGGTACATTTCTATCTCGTGAAGAAAAAGGACGTTCCTCATCAAAAACCGATCCTCATCAAAAAAGGAAGAAACTTCCTCATCACAAACATAATTTCTTTACTCAAACATTTTTGATTTTCATGAATGTTTTATAAATAAAAATTTATATTAGCAATAAATATGTCTACAATTATTGCAATAAAAATGTATTTAACAGTAAATGTTCTAAAACAGAACAAAAAAAGGTGATAAATTTTCTTATTCCATGTTCTCCTTTACCCATCTTCATTATTTAAGTGTTAAGATGACCTCGTTTAACGCAGTTTCGTTTAGCGCCGGAACTTATTGGAACGTATCTCTCGCGTTAAGCTGGATCTTACTTACTCGCTACTTGCATTTTTTCAAATGTTTCACTGTGCAGAAAGTGCATGTATAGAAATATTTCTTGTCAAAAATATTCAAAAAGCAAGGAAATTTCATCCATGCTCCACGTCATAATTGGTCATTTCTTCAGCCACCTCTCAGTCTGACATCTGCGGACGTTCACAAAGGATGGCGTGAGCTGCATTGTATTGCAGCTTACATTCCACAAGGCAGATGTATATGGTCGTACTATTGGTCCTTTCTTCAGCTGCTTTCGAAAGGTTCAGCTCCAGCCCGACTGATGCCGGCTTAAGGTCAGAAACCGGTCTTGAGAGATACTCGCTAACATTTTGGGGCTGCTGACGGAATGAACTATTATTAAGTCAAGCATGAATAAATTTTCCTTGCTTTTTGAATATTTATTACTTTATTACTTTTTGAATGTATTATTACACTATGTAACTTTTCATGTATATTTCTTGTCATTTCTTTTTCTAAAAGTAGAAGTGTGCTAGGTCACTTTTTTATAGGAAGGGGACAAAAACTGTGAAAATATAGAGCGATTAATTTTAACTTACTGGTTCTCCATGACTAATGTCATGGGACATGATGTGCGCCACTCTAATGACATCCTGCCGATGGGATGCTGCCTTTGCTACCTCTTCGACAGCTTCCTGGACAGCTACGTCGTCGACTTCTTTACGACTTGACGAGGTGGCTGTCACAGTATCGCTCACCGATTCAGCTGCAGTACTTTCAGCTGTCGATACAACAAAAACTGGCGTCTGAAAACGAAAATGATCATCAAAGTTCTGTTCTTGATTTCCTTGAACATATACTCGTACAGAAGGTTTTTCGTCAGTCAGATTTTCATCTTCAATTTCCTCATCATCAATGTTGCTGATTTTCTTTCCAAGAGCGGCTTCGACTCGTTTCTTTTCCTCTTTCAGTTCGCTCCTTTCCTTCTTCCTCTGTTCCTTTCTCTCCTTCTCTTGCAACCTTTGTCTTTCTCTTTCGGCTTGCTTGGTTGCAATTTCGGCCTTGTATTTATCCAAAATGGCCTGTTCTGCATCAGATGTCATTGCCAAAAGGGAACCAGGTGTTTCATCTTTTGATCGAAGGGCTATAAATAAAAAAAATAAGAGTTATAAAAGGAAATTATTAAATTGAAGAGCAATAAGACTAATGATGAAAATATTACAATTATTTAATAAGACAATTTTGACAAAGTATTGGATGGATGAAAAATTTCGTCTCGTAATTTTGAGAAGAATTGAAAAAAAAGTACGTAAAGTAAAAAGTTTACTAAAAATTATATTTAACCCTTTCATGCGGCGTGCTTTTTTTTGGAGTGTACTGTCACGAAGCTCGGCGGTTAGAAACGCCTTTCGCAGTTAGGGCTAGCGGGTTCTCGCGTGTTATGTTTATACAGTAGTGTATTCAAATTAATTTGATTTAATTAATTAAAACCCGCGAAAGTGCTGCGTTTATAGACGGTTCCCGCATGTCAATGGACACTTTCTGCTTCGGCTCCGGACGGTTCCCGCAGTGAAAGGGTTAATCAATATAGTAGTGTTGTTCTGTTCGATGACCGTTCTCCATCTCTCCGGAAGCTACAGAATTCCGCGCTCATAGAAGTTCTGATCTTTGTGGCTAAATATCAGTGGCGGCTCGTGAGGGAGGGCGTTGGGGCGCCGCCCCTCCAGCATTTATCACAGTAAACAATTTTTTAGAACAAAACACCATATTTTATTTCCGTTCAGTTTCTTTCCTATAACTCATTTTAAGATATTATTAAAAATTAAAATCTCCAAATGTAGAAGAAAGACTGTCGACCCATTACACCAAATAATAAGGATAAATATTCCACCCTCTCGCCGCAATTTTTACATCGTTGGTCGGACGCTTACCTCCAGTGACCGTACGCCAAGTCCTCTTATCTCGTCGTTGGCGTTACATGTTTTGTTGGTTGCCAGAATTCGGAGGTTTAACTGGTTACTAAAACATGCGATTTGGACGTAGATTCCCTGCGACCGAGCGTATGAGGAATTTGTTTTGAACGCTGATTTGACGGGTATGGAGCGTTTGTCTCGCGTCGCGTATTTCGTATTATTAAATTTCTCACATATTTAAGACATTCAATGGGGGAAGATAGACTAAATGCTTTAGGTATGTTAAATATTGAGAGTGCTATGATCGAACTAATTCCGGACTTTAATGAAAAAGTTATTGAAAAATTTATTTTGGACAAAAACAGGCGAATTGAATTTGACTTTAAAAACTAGGAAACGACGAGGTGCTATTCACTGACAAAAATGTGTACAATAACCCTTTTTTGTCATAAAACTTTGATATTTTTTTGAACTTTTCGAACTTCTCATGAACTTTTTCGAATTTTCTCTATTGATTTACAGTTACAATAAACTGTTTGAATGGTTCATTCTTCAGAAAATGGTAAGTATCTACTTATTAATTCCTTTATCTGCGCAACAAGCAACAACCCATCCTCCAATGTCCTTGTAAGTAGTAGCAATACAAAATTTTAATGTTTTCCTGGTTCACCTCCTGTATAGGGTTTAAACCCACGAGCCGCCACTGCTAAAGATCCAGGAGATTTTTCAAGTCCCTCAAGAAAGTAATATTTTTACCATCTAAGCTCCTTTGAAATAATCTAAATAAATGGTAGTTGGATGGCGCAAGCTCAGCAGATTACGGTGGATGGACCAAAACATCTCAGTCAAGTTGTAAGTGTATGCCAGGTGGCCAAAATCGCATTGTCTCGATAGGACGCAATGCCCTTTCTGTGCAATGCTAATTCAGACCGCTTCTGGTTGACTACTCCCTTTAATTCATTTAGTTGTGAACAGTACTTCTGCAATTAATTGTCCGGTTTTCAGGAAACAGCTCATAATAAACGATTCCTTTCTAATCTTGTCAAATGCATAGTATAAGCTTCTTAGTATGTAAAGTGGCTTGTGTGCTGGTTGAAGGGGCTATGCTCTCTTACGTTGAACATTATTATATACAATCCATTTTTCACTACCTGTAACCAACGCTTTAAAAATGAATCGATTTCGTAGTGTTTAAATAGCGAATCGCAGGCAGAAATTCAGTGTATGAAATTTTTCTCGGTTTACTCATGCAACCCATACATCAGGCATGCTAATCATTTCAAGTTGACGGAATCGTCTTGACATTGTTTGACTGGTTGATTCCAAGAATTTCTTTAGTTATTATTATATTATATATTATTACACAGAATTAGTTAGCGCCAATGTTTCGTCTCCATTAGCCTCGACTGGTCGTTCACAACATGGTACTGCGCTAGGACTAACGGCACCCGTACCGTACACAGCATATATCTTCTTTTGCTTCTGTGAAGCATAATATGCCGCAAATACTCCTTATTTTCTGGAATTGTTAATGCATAACATGATTTTAAAAACAACCAAATAACACAATTTTGTCCAGTCATCCGTCCCGTTAACATCAAAATTTTACACGTGAAGTAGAAAATATTTCGTTCTGCGATGCAATTCCAACTAGCGCCAAAAACGCGACAAACTTTTGACTTCACCGTATTATATCAGGAGATTTCCGCTTAGTAAACACTCCCTAATGAAAATAAATATATATTTATTGAGTATTTATAAGAATTGATTTCTACAAGGTGTTCCAAAAGAAAGTCACTTTTCAATATAAATAAAATACGTTAAATATTTACTGAAATACACATTTTAGGATATTACTTTTTAAAAATAATGGTATCCAAGTGTTAACCTTCACGCTCACGGCACTCATCTAAACGAACAGCCAAATTACTTAGGACGACCTGACATAATCTCTGGAATGGCTGCCATTTCGTGTTGGATATTTTCTTTTAGCTCCACCAAATAACCCGGTTTATTGACGTAAACTTTCGATTTTAAATAGCCTCACAAGGAAATGTCCATTGGGTTCAAATCAGGACTACTTGGAGACCATTTTATGTCACCTCTCCTGGATATCAATTTGTTTGGGAAAATTTCACGGACTCAAACCAAATCATGTTTTTTAATTAAAACCAGCAATATTTTGCAGTTCAGGTACCAAAAAATTGTCCAACATTTCCACATAACGCTCTGAATTGACGGTAACTGCGCGTCTCCTAATGTCTTAAAAAATGTATAGGCCGATTATTCATCGCGCTGACATTGCCCAGATCAACCGGAGAGTAGGGGTGGATTATGAGCGCCACCGGCTTTACTACGGAATAGAGTAAAAGGAAATCCCCAAGAAGTTCTAGGAGTTCGTTTTCATTCACCCCGCTCACCGCTACAGCGGCAAAATTTACCATAAATATACTAACTGCAGTATTACGTAAGCTATCAATATAAATCATAAATCATTTATCAGTAATATTGGTGTCAAGTTACGTCGCCATCGCGGCCCCCAAAATAAAAAGTAAAAAAGAAATAAAGGCCTCAAGTCAAGGCCAAACATTAAATAAAAGTAAAATAAAAAGGCTCATCAAAGATAAAGATAAAGATAATGTAATATAAGGTAATATATAAATAAGAAGGGAGAGAAAAAAAGAAAAAGTAAAATGTGATTAGAGCCAGGCTTCCTACAAGATTGGTGGGGAAGTGGGGTGGTACGGCCCACCTAAATTCGGTTTTGTCCTAGGACCCTAAATTTGACTTGCAAAAAAAATAAACCCAAAAAAAGAAGACAATTTTGTGGCTTGTCCCCGTAGCCACGAAAAGACGGCACTAATTGGTCGAGGACCACGGACATGGTATGCTAGCTTTAAACCTCAAGTAACTAGCAAGAAAACGAAGAACGTACATATTTCTGGCACTGAGTTATCAAACAATAAAACAAAAAAATGAAAATAAAACAAGGAAATTACCTGTAAAAGGGTATCAATGCAGCCTCGATGTAGTGAGCACCTTGATGGGGTGATAGTGACTTTCACGTGAGTTGGGTGTCCAATTCCACCCCAAAAGGAGTATCCATTAGATCGCTAATCAAATCAACACAAAACTAAAGGCACTCTAATTTGTGGAAACTCCGTCGAAAGATGATTGAACAGTGGACCCAAGAGAGATCGGAGGAAAAATTGAATTAATCACATGCATTCAATTAGTTGGGGCAAAATCAATACCTGTCTCGTTCTAACGCACTCCGAGAGACAATCATACTCTGCTCAGTAAACACTTTAACAAAGAAAACGGAACGGTACGCGGAAACGGAAAAGGGAAAGCGCCATGATCTGAAGTTACAAGCGTGATGCTAGACGTTTAAAATATTAAAATGTTATCTGGTCGACGAAATGTAGTTCTCTCCCCTAATAATTAAAAAACATATAAAATAAAGCCTATTTTAAACTTAGGGTTATTTTTCTCTCGTTACAGCTTGTTATTCGGGTTCGTTGCACTCCAGTAACTACAGTCCTGCTTATTTACATGACCACTGAGCTGAAAATGAGCCTCAAATAATTGTTTTTGTAAAGTCTCGCACACACAACGCACGGTCTGCTCCCGAGAAACGCTCCATATCGACTAAATGCATAAACGCGGTGCCATCGATTGACATGCGCCCCAAGGTTCTCACAGTTACTGCGTTTGCGCCTTGAGCCAATAAAATTTAAACTTTTTTGTGGGACACCTTGCACAATCGAGACAGCGAATGATTTAATGGAGGATTTTATAGGTTTAAGAAGTTAAGTTGGAAAAGTACTAGTAATTGGTACAGAAATGTATTATGTGAGGTACTCTATACAAGATTTAAATAACATTCGAGGAACATTTTTAAAAGAATAACCGAAAATCGATATTTAAAAAAGAATGATATGAAATATGAAGTACTCAATAAGAAGTCTTTGGTTAGTCTCTTAAAAGACTGCTTGTAAGTTGGACCTCTATTTCTCAACAGCTGGCGTGAAACAAAATAGAAAAACAAAGTAGTTGAGTTATACCTTGGATATAATCATCCATTAATTGCCCAATTCTGGCAGCTAACTCTGGATACCTCTTGAGCATTTGCATGCTTTGATTCACAGTACGATCAATGTCAGTTAGACGCTCTAATACTCTTGGCTGTTCTCTGGCGGCTGCTTCGATACTGCTTGCTAACAGATGTCTATAGTGGGATATTGCATGAGCTCTGTCCTTGTGTAGTGATCTTAACAATTTTTGAAGACATTTCTGTACTCTATGAGTCTAGAAAATAAACACAGATTACATAGTAAAGAAAAACATCAAAAGGAATATATTCCGACTTACGTTTGGTGGATTTTCATTCAGAGCTTGGGTATAGCAAGTCATCGCTTCTTTTTTCCTTTGGTTGATATGAGCCAATACTCTTTGCTGATGCATAGCAGCCAACTGGTGTTTTTCCGCATCGCCTTCTTCCTCTAAAGCTTGAACGGTTTGTTGGAATCGTTGCGTCATCCGTTGTTTGAACTCATCAGCGCCTCTGGGGTCAGTGGATCTCATATCCTGGTAACGTTCCTCTAAATCGGACCAATCTTTCATGACTCGTGTCACTTTTTCTCTATGTGTCTCCTCCAGACGCTCCTGGGCTTCCTTATAGCTTTGATGCTCGTTCCTGGGGTCAAAGTGAGTAAAATATGGATCTGGTGTCGCTTCAGTTGTGGTTCTTTCTGTTGTAGTTGTGGTAGTTGAAGGGGTGGTTGTAGTAGTGGTGGATGGAACTTTGACAGCGCTCGTAGTACTTTGCTGGGTAGTGTCCCAATCAGTATCATCGTAATCTAAACGAAAAATGCATATAATGACATTATATTTCGGGAATAAATAAGATAAGTATGATAATGATGAAAACACTTGGTATTTTTTTCACAATATATTCGAGATATTCTCTGGCATGTATTCGCGTTGCGTCTCTCAGAGAGAGTTATTTAAGAGGGTTGTTATTTATTTATCCGCAATAATAAATAAAAGCAAATATATATCATTAAAAACAGTTTTGTTTTTCAAAATATTCTCCTGGATGATCAATACATTTTTGCATACGTTTGAACCAATTTTCATAGCATTTCTCCCAATCCGATTGAGGTATCTCCAAAACATGCATTTTGAACGCATCAACCGCTTCTTCTGGCGTCGAAAATCGTCGACCACGTAGTTTATTTTTCACGAACGGGAACAAAAATAAAGTATTGGGTGCCAAATCAGGACTGTACGGCGGATGACCCATGAATTTGATGTTTTGACCCGTCAAATATTGAGTTGTTCGGTCCGATGTGTGAGAGCTCGCGTTGTCATGGTGACGGATGATCCTGCGTCGCTGTTTTTTATTATTATTTCTTCAAAGACTTCTCGAAAACAAATGGTTGTGTACCATTCAGAATTGACCGTTCCACGATTCTCTAGTGTCACTGTAGCCACATGCCTATTTATTCCAAAAAACAGGTGACCATTTTCTTCTTGCGCGAACAACTTTTGTTGGGTTTAGCCCTTTTGAAAGACCCAGCCTTTTGTTGAGCGATTGTTAAATTATATGAAATTCAACGCGCACAAATCTTTTTGGCAGCTAAATGTTCATGTAACACATTGTGTATACTTATCATACTAATGCCCAGGGATGCCTCAATCTCACGGTATTTCACACGTCGAACTTGCTTTATCAGTTCGCGCGCAATATCGATGTTTTCTAACACACAGCCGATTCTGGGCGACCTTTTTTAAATTCGTCCTTAAGCGAACGACGGCCCCGATTGAATTCATTACACCAGTGATATACAATGGTGTTATATGGTGCTTCAAAGCGAAAAGTCGAAGTGAGTTGATCGATGCACTGTTGTTGAGATAATCCACGTGGAAAGTCGTAGTAGTCGTCGAAAATCATCGCACGAAAATTCTTACGAGTTAATTCCATTTTTTGACTGAGATGAAATTTTCAAGTCACTAAACAACACAAATAGCGTTCGTTAATGAATCAAACGTTTTGAGTACATATACAGTCAACAATGTCAAACTTTTCGATGTATATGTCAGATGGCGCGTAACAACACCATTACTGCCAATTCCGAATACAAAATTAGCAACCCTTATATAAACTAAACTCACATAACTCTCTTTCAGAATAGTCGCGAAGCCGAAACACATCAGAGAATAGCTCGACTATATTGTGACACAAATACGAAGGGTTTTAATCATTATCATTATTACTATGTTTCACCAAGAGCCAACAGCGCAATTAATCAAAACTATTGTCAAATAAGATAAAGTTACCATCATCGTCTTCATCATCATCATCGTCTTCCTCATCGATACTGGGATCATCAGACAATTCGGTGTCATCAATCAAATCATCCAAATCGTCTTTATCATCATCTTCATCAGAATCATCATCAGCATCGTCCAATGTATCAGCAAAAACGTCTTGTTCTTTTTTCAAAATGTTTAAATCGATGGGCTTCTTTGGCTTCATATTATCTACAAAAAAAGATCTAATATGTTTTAAAGTGCATTAGACTTATAGACAGAAAATATATTAAATGTAGTTATATGTTACTATTTATATTATTGTGATCAAAAAGTAAGATGACTAAATAAAACACAAAATATTTATTTATTCATTCAAACATATTTTTGTCTCCTTCATAGTAATCCCCTCTCACTACATTATACTACAACGTTTTTCCAGTTTTCGAAACAGTTAATATTTTTGACTTATGGTATTTCGTTCAAAGTGAACAGCGACCTTTCTTAAATGGATTTTGTAGACCCAAAACGGCGTCCACGACGAGTTTTTTTTCAATAGAGGAAATATGTGTATACCTGGGGAACATAGTGCTTGTGGAACCATATTTTTAACCATATTTATATATTTTTAACGAAAAATCACCAGCATCAGCACGAGAAATTTTGCCTTTTAGATACAATTTAATGAACATTCTTTGCCGCAGGAATTTTTGGTGCTGTGAATGTGATGTGAGTGTTCGGCGACTCAGAATCAAGGAGAGATGAATAGTGGGCAATCGAAGTATTTCCGTTAGACCATAAGTTCCGAGGGCGATACCTCCGATTCCGAACGAGGGCGATACCGCCTCCCACTGGGCTCTTGAGCCTTCCATGCGGGTGGTAGAGGCTCCAAAGTCAAGGGGGATGGTTGTGGCGTACCTACCTATTAACGAAATTTATATAATAAAATAATTTGCAAATACCTGCTGTTTTATGAATACCTAATTTGGTGTAGTATTATCGGTGGCAAGTCTTTGCAAGTTGGTAAGCAAAGTCGCGATTCTCGCAATTAAGCATGTTTCGACAAAAATGCGTGCACGAAATCAAATCTATAAAAGGCAGGGATAGCTCTAGAAATGTCTTACTATTTTTGTGGGCTTCGTCAATAATCCATAGTCCTGAGTAATAAGTGATTAGCGATTGATAAGTTATTATAGCAATTATTTTTATAATTATCTATAAATCTATTGAAAAGTTAATTTATAGAAACCGTAGCAACTTTTATATTTCAAAATGTCTGACTCTCAGAAGAAATGCCGGCAGTGCATAAAAAAAGGGCTAAAATATTGGGACTCATAATCAACCATGACAGGACATGTTCTAAAACACGTCAAATGTCTATAAAGGTTGCGTCATCACATATGATAATTTAATGGTAAAAAGTTAGTAGATTTGCCACGTTTCTGTCAATACGATTTTGATAAGTCTGTCGCTAAAAACCCCTGAAATCCGACAAAAAACCACCTTCCAATTTCATATCTGAATGTGATAGCTCACTGTATACTTTTATATTTTCATATTGATTCCTTATCCGCAGTTATTTTCCAATAATATCCCCTGCTGTACTACATAATGAACTCCTAATGCAATTTAATTCTTGTCGAATGTTTGGAGCAATTTAATACGTTAAAAGCCCCAATCGACCGATCAAAATTGCCCACGTCATTATTTATGACGTAGTTCGGATTTTGCCGAAGGTAAAGCTTGAAATAAATTCAAGCAGGGGTGATTTTAATTGGATCAAAAGGTGACCCGGTTAATAAGAGGTTAAAGTAGAGAGACGCGCACGAGAAAATCTAATTTCGTCGGCATTATTTTCTCGGTTATGGAATTGTAGAACGGTTTTAGAGTTAGGATTCGTATATAGAATGCATTAAAAGTGGGGTAGTTTGGACTGGGCTACTCGAAGTTTGTGAACTGACTGTGATATGAGTGTACAGGTCTCACTTCTGTATGTCATAATGGGCAGGACACATTGATCAAAGACTTTTCTTTTCAGGCAAAGTGGCAGTTTGCTTTTAAATACTATGTTGAGCCTGCCAAATGCCTGCCAGCCACATTTAACGCGTCGTTCCACTTTCCGGACGGTATTCCCTTCCACTGAAACCCTCTGTCCAAGATATATATATATATATATATATATATATATATATATATATATATATATATATATATATATATATATATATATATATATACATGTATATATATGTATACATGTACATATATAGTACCCGAGTATGAGTTGTGTGCTATTACGACCCGTCATCAAAATGGCCAGTTGACATGGCCTGGCCCCAATCGTCTCTCCCAACTGCTTTCTTTGCGTTCGTCTGGAGCTCGGCTGAAAGGCTAGAAACCGGTCCCGAGAGATAAATGACGGCGCATGGTGGCAGTTGGGCGAAGGCGATCGGTGACACCACATCGGTGACACCACATCGGTGCTACCACGTGGAGAAAGGATGACAGATTTCTGATCTTTCTGATCAGAAAGAGAGTGATTTTTTAAATCTGACATAGGATAACTTTTTTATTTGAAGTGATATACTAATATTTCAAAATGTAAATTTGTAGGAAATAACTTGGTTAAGAGAAATTTGCAAACAATGCTTTCCCGTGTTGCCAGATTTATTCAGTAGTTACTAAAACAATATTTGTTTAAATGGCAACACCATATTTTTGTAACATCATTTGGCATATATTACCATATAATTTTGTATGGTATATGCAGTCAAAGGCTTTTTGAAATTTAACGAAGGACACATACCATATGCAGTTTTGTTGTAGTATTGGCATTTTTGAAGTAGTACTGCCAAGTAATCGAATGTTTTGTCCTGTAGTGATCCATTTTTTTATGTAGATTATATTATGGAATATTTTTAATAAGATTTTTAATGATTAAATTTGTAGGTTCTAATTCTAAGCAAGAGGGCATCCTTAAACCACGTAACATTTTTACGGGTGGGAGGGATATGGTCTTATTTTATGTGATATTACATGGGGAAGAGGGTAGATGCAACT
Organism: Cosmopolites sordidus; assembly: GCA_031761425.1. NCBI lineage: Eukaryota > Metazoa > Arthropoda > Insecta > Coleoptera > Curculionidae > Cosmopolites > Cosmopolites sordidus. The sequence goes on from JARFXV010000040.1 coordinate 329,535, forward strand.
TTGTGTTACGAAACACATATATAATATTTTTTATAATTATATCGAACATTATAATGCGCATATATCAGCGGCAAGCAACGCGTTTCGTTCGGCACTTATCTTATGGCCGATTTAAACCAAGCGAGCGAATGCTCATTCTATGCTTGTTCTTTCAAATTTGTTTTGTGTAAACAGTTATAGAGCATTCTTTCGATGCTCGGCCTATGTTCGACGGGAATTCTCTAGAATGTTTCAAGAATACTCGTTAGTATGATGTCAACGCTGCAAGAGGGTGCAAAGAATAGCCTAGAACGTTCTTTCGTGCTCGGGCGTGCTCGCGGCTTAGCGCGGTCTCCTCAAAATGTTCTTGTGTTCTAACGATTTCATTGGTGTAAATATAAATATAATTATAGATTGGACTAATGAAAAGCGTCTACAAATGATAGAGGTTTACTAAAATTTTAGATGTCTGTGAGATACGACTTTTGAAAATTATAAAAATAAAGAATACAAACAAGATGCTTGGTAGAATATGACAACTACAATGGAATGTAGTGTTCAGGAAGTTAAAAAGAAAATGGAATCGCTTTTTGCATATTACCGCAGGCAAAAATTCTTCTTTGTACAAACACAAAAAACTTTGTACAATTCTTTTGTACAAATACGGCCAGCAGTACAGATATTACTTATAAATCAAGATAGTTTGTTGACCTTAATGTAACCCCTAGTCTGTTATATGAAAGAAATGAATCTCTAATTTGTGTTACTTTTATAAATTTTATCATTGATCAGAGATAATAAGTGGTGAAAATCCTCGGATGCCATTCTACAAAAGCTTTTGAATTGACGACTTTCTTCGTGTTGTTGCATATCTATCATAGTATCTCCCACATTATCTAGTCTTCTTTTTTGCATTAAATTCGCCCCCCCCCCCCGCCCCCAACTTCTTTTCTTTTTAAGTAAATGAGGCATTATGATAAATGCAGCACTTAAAATCGCAATATCGCTCTCACTGTCGGACATAGTGTTGTGGATCCTAGTGTAGCGAACTGTTGAAGAGTGAGTGAGCACTCAGCGTTCGCTCGCTTTAATTAATCATCCTTAGGGCATGTGCAAGAATTCAAGTTCTATTATTCTCGTTCTTGTTCGTTAAGTATTCATTTGATGTAAATGGCGCATAAGAATTATCGTTTATACCTCTTATCAAGGAAGAACGTTCTTGTTCTTGCTCTAATTCTATGCTCTTTTGGTCTAAATCCACCCTTAGCAGAGCAGCAGCAATATATCAGTTTAGCACTCGAATAACCCTTCCCCTCTCGCAATATTTTGTTGCCTACTTTCGCGCTACTAGTCAGTTTAAGAAATATTCCAGAATCAATCACGTCCCGTCACGCTTTGAACGCGTCAATTTTATTGTGCGTTTCTTTATTGATTATTAAAAATAATAACTTGGATGTCTTCAAAAAGAGGAGATTTGTTTAATGTTTTCTTCATATGTCTTATGATTATTATTGGCCCGTCTATTCAAAATGATCTTCAAGATAGATCATGTACACTGTGAAAAATACTTTGTCTCAATAAAATGTGTCCAACAGCAAATATAACAGTTACACCCTAAACATATCTTGACACAAGGATTAAATCGAGTGAAACCCATCAGTATTGCTGCTCGACGCAATAAAGAGCTTTTATGCACATTCTAAGATCAGGACTCATTAGGCCATGCTGATTGGATTGAAGAAGATGTCAATATAATTGGTTTATCGATCTCGAGTGATACGATCGATCTGCTTCCATTTCCGTAATTGATTCAATCAATAATTGGTGGAGTCCCACGTGGACTGACAATACGGAAGTTTGATTATTAATTATTTTTATTTATTTTACTTTTTACTAAATTTTGTTACTGAATAAAAGTTTAAACAAATTTAATCAATTGAAAAGCTGCTGTTGTTTATCTTTTATCATTCTGCTATTTTTAAACATTTTATTGGTTTAAAAAGTTACGTAGCACAAAACAAGCAGGACGGGGATAGCGAACTAAATGTCTACATGGTAATACATTGTATTGGGGGGATTAAAAACTCTGGAAAACGCGTTACGTGGTTTATAGATAGCCCCCAAGATACAATCGAAATAAACTGTGAATGCTCCCTACAACTGTTATATTGGGTTTTAATAAGCTAAAATTACTTTATTGTTTTCATACTACAGTGTAAAAAGATTTAATTTAAATGTTTTTTTATTAAATGTTTATTTTTAAATTGTAAAAAGACAATTTAATTTAAAACAGCTAATTAATCCATGGTGATCAGGTTTTACTTTAAATCAGAAAGTAATTGTAGTAAAGGATCAGTTTTAAAACCTTTCAGAAAAGTTTCTCAGTAATAGGTTTAAGGCGTTGAAATATCAGCGAAATAATTGTTTAGAATAAAGTATATCCTTTTCCCATTGCCCTGGTAGAGAGATGTGAGTAGAAAATCCAATTTCTGCAGTATAATTGTATACACTGCAGAACTTTACAATGGGTTTAATAGTTGGATTTGCATCCAATAAGCGCGAGGGTTTTAAAACTGATTTATTAGGTGTTAAATTTTGTTTCCTAGTGTTTAATCTCTGAAACGAGCTGATATTTGTATATAATTCACATACGACATCTATTTTTAGCGAGGATCATGATGGTGATGTTATTGGTGAACTAGTTTCATTAGAAACATAAGAAGAGATATCTTATGATTATTTCAGGCCGTCTATTTTAGGTCCTTGTACGAGAATAGAGTGAAAAGTCAAATACTCTTCCGATAGAAGGCAGTGCAATCGAAAAGTTGGTTGCATTTGAGAAAAGTAGTTTCTTTTCTAAAGGGTGATTTTTTTGTGTGACCGAATTTCCAATAGAGGTAGAGAGCAACGCTTGCAAATTATCGAAATTTATTATCAACATCAGTGACCTGTGCGCCAAACTTATCGAGCACTTCGTGTATTTCATGGTTTACATAATCGACCAACCAGGCGATGTATTCGCCAAATTATCGACACATTCCCAACGCATTTCACGTTACTCGATATTAAAACAATAACAACACAAAATTGTACGTTCCGAAGAAAATAGCATCGGTATTGCTGGCTGGCAGTCATGATCAATATCCAAATGTATCAATTCTTTAATGGGGATCGTTACCGAGTAATGATGAATGATGATATTTAATTCCAAATTTGAATGGTATTGATCTGGAGGAGATGTGGTTCCAGCAGGACGACTCAACATGTCAGCCATAGCAACAATTGATTTATTGAGGAAACAATTCGGTAAGATAATTATTTGAGGAACGGACCTGTTAATTGGTCATCAAGGTCATGCGATTTAACGCTTTTAGATTATTTTCTTTGGGGTTACCTTAAATTTTTGATCTATGCCGATAAACCAGCAACTATTGACGCCTTGGAAGCCAACAAAACTCGGGACAGTTGCGAATATAAGATCCCAATTGCTTGAAAAAGTGCTCGGAAATTGGATTGACAGAATGCGCTTTGTCAGAATTAGCCGCTGCGGTCATTTATTTTCAGTCATTAATATGCCAATATGTTAACGGTCATTAACAGTCAATGTTATTTCATACAAAATAAATAGTTCCAAGTTATCTAATTTGGTTGTTATTTTATTAGAATTTAAGTTCAGACGCACTAAAAAATTACCCTATAGTAACACTCCATAAATTTCGAGCCGATATGAGATTTAGTTTTGTATTGATAGTTTGTTAAAGCAGATACATTCGATGTTTTTGCTATCGTGGGATAAAGCGAATTGCATATACTGATTAAACACTAGTTTTGGCGTGGAAAACACTTCGCACAAACTGAAGAAGTTTAAAAAGAATTATGGCAACACTGTTTCTTCAAATTTCATGTTTTATAAGTGGTTTATTGAGTTTCGATGTTGTTGAACTAGCATGAATGACGCTCCATGCTCAGGACACCCCGTTGAGGTTACTACTAAGGAAATGCTCAACAAAATCCATGATAATATATTCGCCAAGCGCAGAGTGACGTTTACAGAGATTGGTAAGAGGATAAATATCTTGGACAAATGCATACAGATATCGCGGTGCCGTTTTACACTATGGTTCAAAAACTGAATCGAGTGATCACTTTATAAAGGTGTTTAAACATGTATAAGCGCAATCCGATTAAGTTTTTTGCTGCGATTCGCGACCGTTGGTAATTCCTAGATTCATCATTACGCACAACAGTCAAAACAGCGTGTTTTACATGGCGAGCGTACTCCGAAGAAGGCGAATACGCTTTCATCGGCCGGAAAGATCACGGCTCTTGATTTTCTGGAATTCGCAAGGCTTTATGCTCATCGGCTATTTGGAAAAGAGAAAGGCGACCACATGAGACTATAATACTGTAATGTTGGTCAAATTTCACAAAGGTTTAAAACGGACAAAGAGTTTCACCAAGATAATATACCCGCCCATTCGTCCGCCATTGCAACAGCGAAATTGGCCAATTTGCGTTACGATTTGACATCGCATCCACCCTATTCTCCGGACTTAACACCTTCCGATTTACTTCTGTTTCCAAATATGAAGACATGGCTGGATGGAATGAAGTTAAATTAAATGGATAGATAATCACCGAAAAAGAGGATTATTTTGCAGATTTCGACAATTCGTGAATTTTGGAAAGTAAAAAAACTGGAAACTCGTTAGGCGAAGTATATCGCGCTCAACTTTTGAAAAGAGTGGTGTGTTTTGAATTATATGACATGTGTATATATTTGTCAAGTATGTTCACGCCAAAATATTGCTGCTGTATGAAAAAGTGTGGCCGAATAACTTATCGATATATCGATGCCACGACTATTTATGGCGAATTTCGTTTACCATAGTATAATATACAGAGCATGAAAAACTAAAACCTATTCGTCGATTGGGTCTTGGGAAAAGCAGATAATCTATAATGTTTTTTCAAATAAAATAATCTTCATTGATGGGCACATTTTTACATACCTGTGCTCACAATTAGACAAACAACGTAAAAGATAAAAGATCATACTAAGGTCTAATTCAGCTATCCATTCAAGACATGTTGGTGCAGCTCTCATGAAGTTAGTCTTATCTCCCTCATATGCTCGCCTTTCACACTTCTCAACTACAATATGTGTCGGGTAATCTAATTTGGAGCACCACAGTCGCAGGTTGAGCTAAATGTTCTGCCCCATTTATGCAGGTTGTATGTACACACTTCGTTCTGATTCTATTTAGAGTTTTCCCTGTGTGCCTTGGAATAGGAAAGTCTTGATTCTTGGTCCAACGATATCAACTATTTTGTTTGGGGCATTTTCAGTCCAAAGATCCATTTAGAATGAATATTGAAATTTTCGTCTTTTAATTGTTGGGTACCAGTAGTAGCGGTAGCCAGTTTTGATCTCGCTTTCTGTGAGATGTTCTCAATATACTTTTTGAAGGACAAGGCCCTGTCCAGCGTTCTTATTCAGTATCATCTTGAAGTAGTTCACATTGCATTACTGCTTCCTTGAAAGAAGCATAAAGAACATTATTATACGTCCTTATAGGTCCTCAAAACTGGTAGCATCTGCTACATAAAGTAGTAATCTACGAAGGTGATATCTTTCGGATTCGGCTGGTAGACATTGTACATTCATCCAATAATTTTCAATTTTCTTCCTCGCTTTTTCCAAATATGTATTTTATTATCCACACATAATACACTGATGTGTATACATAAATATGGGCCCTTCCTGTTGATGGATTTTTAATTAAATCAAACCAAGCTGTTTACTACGTCCTTTGCATATCAGCTTTTTGAAATGATTCAACAGCATTGTCCTCCAAAAAGTATACTTGTTGTTCATTAAATAAATGTACTAGTAAGCGACTTATTAGATGAGATTTTTCATGAACTGGATAGGAGAATATCCTGTAGGCAGCTTCACTGGAACTAACGTAACGGTTATTCAAAAATGTTGACACTTCATCATGATGAAGTATATTTTTCTCAGCATTAGAAATTTGTACATTAGCAATCAAGCCCCTTGTACACATATTTGTGTATATACTTTACACTATGAACACTTGCACACAGTTCATCATTAATATAAGCTTGAATATACATTAAAATAAATGGATTGCCTGGAACTACGTTCTGTTATCAATTTCAATATATTTTCCATAAATATATTTAGTAATAGTACTACCATTATCTCTTCGTCTATAGAGAAGGTAACCATTAATATTTTGCTTTATTTCTTGTGTAAATGTTTTTGGAAATTCCTTTGTATACGTACCCTCAACCATACAAACTGATTTGTGGTTCAAATAAGCACAAGGGCCGTGCACCGTCTGTGACTTAACTAAATTATATGTTTTGTTAGTGGAGTCCGGAATTTCTGATATACATACATTTATCATTTTTTTTAAGTTAAATATAAATGTGGCAAACCTTTCTTTTGGAACTTGACAATATATAAAAAAGCTTTTACTTCATCAAATATTTCTGTGTGGTTATTTAATCGCAATAATTTCTTTTAACTTTTGAATGCATTACACATACAATATCACAAATCGGACCTATTATTAGGAGTTGCATATGAATATATATTATTTCTTATTTCTACCCAGAAAGAATTACAGGTAAAAGTTTAAAAAACATGCCGGCCGCGGTGGTCTGGTGGGTTAGTCGCCTGCCTGGCAATCCAAAGGTAGCTAGTTCGATTTCAGCGCTCGGATGGGTGTTTTTCTTTAATTCTTCTGCCCGTCTTACTTTCTACCCTACAACACAATTATATATACACACACGCCCACACATATTCACACCTAAATGTCTGTGATTGTTTCTAGGCAAGAGTGTAAAATCCGACAACAAATTAACCCTCAGTCACGCCAGTTAAAGGCTGGGTAAGGCCGGATGCCTTCTGAGAAGTGTTCTACGTTGGTCACTCGCCAGTCGGTAGGCTTCTTGATAGACTTATGGGTAGGCACATAACCAAGGGTTGATAGCCAGAGGGGGGGTGTTGGCTTGGGTTTGTCGGTAGCTGATGACCGTGGTTCGGAACTCACGTTAAGCTGTAGGTCCAGTCGCTAAATAGCCTTAGATGCTGTTGCGCCTCTAACCGTAAATCCTTTCCTTTCCTTTTAAAAATATCTGCTTTTCCGAATTTTCTATTGCCATTGCATCTTGATAATTCTGCATCATATTACGCGGGATGTCAATAAAACTAAAAGGTAATATTACAATTCGTCCAGCTCGTGAGTTTTTCATTCTCGACTTTCACCTGAAAAGTACCTGCATCTGCATCGGTAAAGTATCTGTAAAGCATCTGCATCTGTAAAGCATCTGCATCTGTAAAGCATCTGCAATGCCAATATATCTATCAACTCGCAACTTTGTTTGCTGGTTACGGATAAACTTTAATCTATCACCTTCAATACTTCAGTAATAATTAAAAATTAATTGTTTGGTTAATTTCCCCGTGTTATTTAATGGATTAAAATCCCCTGTAGGAAAATTACCTCGAATCATAAGCCTACAGCAAATATTTTCTCGCAGTGAAAAAGTATGACGTACTTGAATGTTTCACTCACCGCCGGTTAGCATTGAAATATGCCAGCCTGGCTTCCCACATGGCCATATAAATACGTGACGACATAAGATCGCAATGCATACTATTATAATCAATGTTTTAATCCTCCCTCGTTTGGGTATACGGCAATATGCCTTCGAGAGGGAGAGGCCCCATCCACCAATTGCAATAAAGCAGCTACTTCTGAACATGTGGGATGATTATAACGTCGAGGATCTGATTGAGGCTCGTGATAAAACCCCATAACAAAATTCAAAGGTTCCCTCTTTTCTTTTAGAACTAGCTCTTTTTCCTCACAAATCTTTGATGCATTGTTTTGTATGATCCCACATAACGATTATTTTGACACATAATATTATTCAAACCTTCTAAATAAGTGTTTGCAGCATGCTGAAGTCTCATTTGGTTGCTTTCTGATAAATCCATAATAGTTGACCGTAAGAAGCTGAACCTGCATTTTGGGGGTACAAAAAAGAAATGTTGTGATATACTGTGCCAATAATTCTAAATCTGTATGGTCCCTTTCCAGAAGGTTGTTGCATATTTGAACAAAAAGAAACAAAAGATAAAGAATTATTATATGCAAGAATATATTGCCTAAAATTCTTTGATAAATCATCATTAGTGAACAACTTCTTTATTTCATCAAGAGTACGGAAATCAGCTAATTGAAACTTTTTTTTAGAGCAACAAAGGCCGAAATATTAAAATGAATTTACTTGGCATTCAAAATATAGAACAAAACAATAATCACATTTCTGATCTAAATTACCTAAAGTGAAAGGATGCACGACGTCTGAAATATCTTCTGAAACAGCAAATCTCTTAATTTTTAACGCTATTTGTTTTTCATATTTTTTTGCTTCTGAAAACGTTATCAGATTTTTCCTATAACCAGTCAAAGTATTTCTTCGCTTAAGCCTATTATTTCCATTTTGTTGAAATATATTATAGGTGAAAAATTGAAGAGAACTGCAGCTTTCATTTCCTGCAAAATTAGTAGAACAAAAATTTAAAATCCTATAATGACCCCACACAAGATTGCCAGAAAAGAGTAGATTGTAAATAATATCAGTCTGTACCATAGTCTTAACTTTCATTATTATTCCGCCTATACACCATAAACAAATAATTGGGAAATAACTGAGCAATACAACATAATTCAACACTACCAGCATATTCACCATCCCGAGACAGCAAATCTTCATAATCTGCCGCACTACTAATCGGCAGCTTGTACGATGTACTTCCAACTATAAAGGGTTCATAATCGTCCCATTCATTTTTAATTTTCTCCACAACTTTTAATTGTATTTCCCGATGATGCTCTACATCGTTATTAAAAAGAAATAAGAAATGGCCTTAAATAAACAGTTTAAATCGTCTAAATGGGAATTATTCCCATTCCATTATTAGAATATAAAAGAAAAATGGATTAAACAACAAACTATATACAAATGAAAACCAAAATTTTAAAGTTTATATCAAAAACATGGAACAGTCAAAAATAAATTTAAATATTATTATATGCGCTAAAGGAAGTAAATTAATGGTTTTATCAAAATTAAACCAAATAAAATTTAAAATAGTACCTTACACTATATACCTTAGTTAATATAATCAAATTAAATAATAATAACCTGAATTCATAAGAACGATAGTTATGGCAATTGGGCTTTTGAACAAATTTTTTTTGTCATAAATGGAAAGATCATATATCAGTTTTATAACAAAATTATTTTTATTTAATTTTTTTTCCTTATAATTAAAAAGTTATATCAAATTGAAAATACATTTTTAAACCTAATATCGATGACATGCCGACAATTTCCGAAAAAAAAACGGAACAATTGTGACCTCACAATTGTACCGAAGGCTAATATTGGAAGGTCAATATCGGTTCGGCTGAAAGCAATTCGGTTATACAGAAATTTTCTTTCGCGCTCTTTCTGAAAAGACGTTCGGAAAGAATCTCAGTCTCGGATAAATAAAACAATTTGTCGATCTTAGTCATTGTTCTATAGGTTTAACCTATATCTTTGACTTGCATTTGTTGCTTTGCTATCGATTTGAAAATATGCTTGTTTTTAATTGTTATTCAGGCTTTCGGTGCTGTTTTCGACGTTATACTCATATATCTTTACATAAAATATGGAGGCTCAAAGGAAAGTTCAGAATGAAATCAGATTAGGGTTCCTTTTGTTTTTTGCATTCGTTTTTATAACTTTTATTTATATTACTTAATTCATGTAGGGAAAACAAATTGACGTACCAAACTTATAATATGGAATATTCCTACGTGTCTATTCTGTAGGATACGAATAATAATATTTAAGAATTAGGCAAGAACAAAATTCGACTACGAATTTGGAAGGTAATCGTATATGAATAGTCTTATACTTATGAAAGTTTGTAGCGTTCACTATGTTCACATTCTTGATCGCTACAGGTAGCATTCGTAAATTGTTGATCACCACTGGTAGGTTTATTTCGGACAAATTCTTAACTGAAAGAGCTTCGGTATCGTTGGGACAAGGCAAGACAGTCTAACTCCAAATCTCCAGGTGAGCGAACGTTTTCGCGCCTTACCCTTCCGACCGAGGTACGTAGGTTTGCTGGCCAAGTCACGCTTGGGTTGATTTTTCTGATATTCTTATAGAGGGTTTTACGACCCGGCAGCAGAGAATCCGATCAACAGACATCAGGCCGTTGAACGACCACCTATTACAGAGCCCGACCATCGTGGAAACCTTACACCTTTTTGGGGCCACGTGGCAGAGTAACCGGTTGGTCAGATCGAGATTATTTCAGGACCCTCGTATAGGGATACCGGACTGCCCTCAGTCGTACTCAGTGTTTTTGGACACCCAGTACCTTGATAGGCAAGGAAAAACAACATCAGGAAATAAAGCCAGATAAACATTTTTTATTATATTTTCATGTACCGTTAAGGATTGCAATTACCAGTTATTTTTCACAAATACATTATTACCATAATATCTTATACTGATAATGGTCACGTTATCATCTTATATTTTGTATCTATTTGCCGTCTGACCATTCTTGGTTACCCTAGCGATATATATCTATCTTTTTACTATTGCCAGAATAGAAGAAATAACCTCTAATTTGTAAGTAGAGGAACATAGAGACCAGCTGGTGTAATTCAGAGCTGTGTATTTGATTTTTGATTTCTTTCACGGTAAGGTTTGGAGAACCACCTTCCCTAAACCTTCTCGTGTCCTTTGTTTGATAGTTTTAGTTATTCCTTTTTTTGTGTGCTTTGTGTCGTTCTTTTTTGAGTGTGCTTTTATAATATATATGTATACGATTCTAGTAAACCGTTTTATTTAAGATAGACCCCTTTCCGGTTCCAGGGTCTTTTCCGATATATGAAGTAACCGGGTGGCGCTCAACTTTTGTCGTGGCTTCATTCTGTCCTGGACCTTCTTCCCGGTGCTCCCGGCGAACAGTTGCCGTCGCTGTGATATATATATATATATATATATATATATATATATATATATATATATATATATATATATATATATATATATATATATATATATATATATATTTTTTTTTTTTATTTTGTTTCAAAAGAGAAAATAATAAGCCACAAGTTTTACAGGATAATCTAATTTGTAGATGGTCGAAGAGTACAGAAATTTGTGTGATCATTTGGATGAACATCAACTAGTTAAATTAGGGACTGCCAAAGCAGTTTTCGATGGAATCAAAACAGCATCTGAAGGAGTATGCAAAAAAAGACAAATAGAAAAGCAAACCTACTATCTAAACAAAAGTAAAGAAAATGGTATATTTCTATTCTAAATAAAATAAAACAGTTAAAATATATAGGGTAGACCTTAACAGGAGAGTCCCACATTTCGACTATAAAAGTTTTTCACTAAAAAAAATGGTTTGGGTGCCTTCTCTTATTTGGGAAATCTCTGACTAGACATGCATTAGGTTAGTTGACAGCCAGATTGATTTATATTTGCAAATATTATTAAGAGTCTATTGTGGTGGTTTGTTAAACATGTAAGGCGAAAAATCGCCATCGTAAAAATACTAAAAACCTTAATTAGAGCAATAATGAAGTATGAAGAATCTGTCTGGTTTTAAAAGTATTGTAAACTTCAATGAAAATAATCAAACAAATCAATCAATCACACACACAAATCAAATCAATATTTAACATTTTCCAATATATTTGAAAACCAATATTACAAACATATACAAAAGATTACTATTTATAACATTATATATTTTTTTGGAGTATTTATTATGTGCTGAAGCTGCACAATCGTGACATTGAGTATCTTGAACTTTTCTTAATTTTTCATTAATAATCAAAGTAACTGTATAAGTTTTACTCCGAACTTTATGTTCTGGACATCACGTCCTTTTACAGTGCAAATACCATTTTTGTGGTTAAATTGAACAAAACCTATAGCCTTGTCACCGTAACTTTCTCGTGATGCCCTACAAATCGTTTAATTATATTTAATAGAAATATTTTATTTCTTATTTACATTTACATTATTATTATTTTTTTTTAAACTTACATCGATGCTTTAGCAACTCCAATTTCAGCTGAATTGAACCGAATGTCATTTTTCAGACAATCTGAGACTATAAACATATCCACAGCAGGTATATTATCGGAATTAGCCTTTATGAACCCTTTGTCACACATTACTGAACTAAATTAGTAATCAACAATATTTTATTTTGCACTTTTAATGCACCAATAATAATTCTGACAGTATATATATATATATATATATATATATATATATATATATATATATATATATATATATATATATATATATATATATATATATATATATATATATATATATATATAATATGTAATAATTAATTATAATTAATTCATATATTATAATTAATTGTAACGTTAATTAAAGTTTTTCGCATCGATTATCAATATTATTTATGATAAAGTTTTAAAATAAAGTAAAAAATCAATAATTATTTTTTATTCAAAAACCTAATTGTATTTTTTTTTTGTATTTTATGTAATGTGAATTGTGTGCCAGTTTTATCTCAAACATGATATTTGCGATAAGTGTTGCAAGATATAGTGTAGAACGGTCTTGCGATAATTGTTACTGCTTTCAGCAGAACCCATGTTTAGAATTATAAGCGAAACTATTTCTAGTAGACTTCACTATGAATCCAAAAACAGTATCAATAACCCAGAAGTAAATTTATAATTGACTTGTTTTATTTTATCAGCGATAAGATAGACAGTTTATATTTGTGTAAGCTAAACAAAACGTGCCTAAATTGAGAATATTATTGGCGGAATGAACGGAATATGGGCTTTTATATCAAGTAATTTTAGGAGGATGAAAAACTTATATGTGACCATATCAAGACTGACTTTCTTGTAATATTAATTTATATAAACATAATATAAAAATATAAAAAAAATGTGCCCAATATGTTAATTTATTGGATTATATTAATATACACAACCAGGTTTTGTTAGTAAATGCTTGTTTACGTATCAGCCTAACCTAACATTGAACATCAAGATATAATTGTCCAATACTGCAATATTAAATAATAAATTATATACTTTTGCCAAAGTCTTATCTATTGTACACATAATCAGACTGGTTATTAGCAGAGTTGTTATTAAAATGCTAAAAACATTTTGAATCAAATTTAATATTTAGTTTTAGTTGTCAATTACCAATGACTATTCACAAATTACTTTTTAAATCGCTGTTTATGCAACCAGACATATACATTTTGTTATTGAAAAATATATTTTTGTGGGCAATAAAACATTTAAAAGGGTTACGATAAATAGTCTCCGTGACCATAGGACCACTATGTAGATTCATCCACTAAAAGGCTTTTAATCATGGCTCCAAAAATATTCTTACTCAGAAAATTATATGGATGGATACGTTAATATGTAAATCTGCCATATCCAAAGGAAAGTTAGTGTTTAGTGTGACTGTTTTGGGTCGTAGTTCTTCGAAAATAATTCAAGAAGGATCAGCGACAACTCTTAATTATAGTCAATGGCGTTTGCAAATGATAACTGACTTCTTGTAGTCGGGATTGATTTGGACCACATTTGGAAGATATGTAGTTTTAGCAGGAGGAAGCCACATACCATATAGCTTATGAAACAATAGCTCTAGTACATTAAAAGTTTGATGGTAGTTTAACTTCAAGATTTGATGACTCCTGTTGGCCACCATAATTATGCGACTTGATAAAGCTTAGACTTCTTTTTTTGTGGGGTTATGCAAAAGGATGCTGGATGATACGCTGTTTGTCGCATATTATTTTTTTACAATCAGTTATATTTATCAGGAGTTTTCGGTCTGATACAGAGATGGCGCAAGTATGATCAAATAAACATAATGTCAATTATGATTCATTAGATAGCGTGCTGCAAAGTTTCCGACCCGGACATTCATTTGTTTGTTTGAAGCAAACATAAACAGTTTGTATTAATAAGTATACAAGCAAACCAGTTTTGAAGTTTTGCTCAAAAAATAGATAAAATTGAAGTTCGATCTGTTATAAAGTTCGATCTAGATAAGATTAAATTACCTTCTAATGATGTTTAATTAACAATTAAATGTGATCCAGATTATCCAAAAACCGACCGACAAAATCATCACAAAAATAGAGAATGGCCAAAAACCTTAAAACATGGATTCATCATTATACGCCAGAGACGAAGATTCTATTTGCAGCAAAAATTATAACTACAGTTTTCTGGAAAAGGTAGGCATATCACCGGTGAGTGTTATGTTTCACTACTGGGCCAATCGAAGGCTATTATTTATATTAAACGTCAACTTCTGGTAAAAAAAGTAAATATTCTTTCACTACAATAATGTTTGCACTCGTCTTGGGCTCTATGACTACATGCGCCGTATTCACCGGATTTCTCTTCCAGTCATTATTTCCTCTTCCCAAATTGCACTATATTGAGACTATTGCGAATCTGGAACATTGTTGTTCTAAAAGCATTGCATTGAAAGGTGACTACATTGAAAAATATAATGAAACATTTTTGAAAAATCCTGTATAGTCAAAGCTCCTGATTCAAGGTTCCGTTATTCGCGTTTTCAGTATTCACGGATTAAAAAATTGTGACCACTTCTTGTATTCGCGGCTGAAAATTTCTTTATTTGCAGATCCAAAAATTTGATAACAGCCGCCTTCACACGATCGGTGTTACATATTTTGGTTTATTGTTTAAACTTGTCATTCATTGCAATAATTTAGAGTGAATAGCACGTGTATATTCTGCTTTGTTTGTCATTTATAATGTCGAGTAAAAGAAATGGAGAATTAGTTTCTACACAGATAAAAGTAGTGTTGCCAGTTAAGCTAAAAATAGAAATGGTTGACCGTTTACGCCTCAGCTAGTCGTTTGTACATATACCACGTTTTCTTAATGCCATTGAATGAATTGTACAATCCATCAAGAAATCTGAAGACAAAATAAGAAATTCTACAGCTTCAACCTCATTATCAGTAAAAATTATTCGTGATCCAGCAATTGAAAAAATGGAAGTTGAATTAACATTATCGATTGAAGACTGTAACCAAAAGAGAGCGTATCTAAGTGGTGTTATAATCCGTGAGAAAGCTAAGTGTCTTTACGTACATTTTAAAGAACCTCGTGATGAACATATGGATGGAGGATTTCAAGTATCGGAAAGTTGGTTCAATAAGTTCAAGATGCGACAATCACTGAATAACATCAAAATTGTTGGAGGAGCTGTATCTGCAGATACTTCAGCAGCACCAATATTTACAGAAGAATTTTCAAAGTTAATGGCTAATGGTGGATACAAACCTAAACAAGTGTTTAATGCAGACGAAACTGCCCTGTTTTCGAAAAGAATGCCAAACAAATCTTTTATATCTAAAAGTGAAAAGTCTACCTCTGGTTTTAAAGCAAAAAAAGATAGAGTTACACAGCTGTTCTGTTCTAACACATCAAGAGATTGTTTAATTAAGCCACTTATGTTTTACAGGTCGCTAAATCCTCGTGCTTTGAAAAACCAAAACAAGGATAACCTACCAGTGTATTGGCATTTAAACAAGAAAGCGTGCGTTACAAATACTATTTTCTGTGACTGGTGCCGGGATTGTTTTGGTCCTGAGGTTGAAACTTATTGAAAGAAAAATATTTTAGATTTCAAGGCAGTTCTAGTTTTGCTCAAAGCTCCAGGTCGTTCTCGTGCTATAAAGGTGATATTTTTGACTAAGGAACAATCCAAACCTTTAAGCCTTATTATATAAGACAAATCTTTAAAATCATACTGGACACCATGTAATGTGATCTTGATATGAATGTTATCCAGTGCTGATAAAATTTTGACATAGCAAAGTACATTGTTAACATAAAATAATCATTGCAAGAACTGAAGCTATACACATTGAAATCATGCTGAAAAAAAACTGTGGCCTGATCCAACTGTCGGTAATAATGAGGAAACTGTGCAAATTGAAGCATTCACTGAACACATTGCTCAAGTGGCGAATAACATAGGACGAGGTGGTTTGGATCATATAGAATCAAGTGACAGCCAAACCAAACCAAACTGACTTGAGGAGGAAGTCTCAACGAGCACTGAAAAGTTTTTAAATTTAAAAAACCATAGTGAAAATTGACAAAATTGAACAATGACAATTGAGCTTTGTGATTTCTTCATAAACATTGATTCGTCTATGGAAAGAAGTCTTGTTTTTAAAAGGCAAATTATTAATGCTACAGTCAATAAATCCGAAATGAAAGACCTTTTAAAAGCGGCAAAACAAGGAAAAAATTACTAAATTGTTTAAACCATTGACTAATTATTAATATTCTTCTTTAATATTCTTATAATTATTAATATTCTAATATCTTAAAATATTTCATAAAATTGCTTTTATTATATATTTTTTCTTTTTATTTTGTAACCTTGAAACATATCCCCTATAATCCCGTACAAATTACCATTTAGTATTCACGGTTTCTGTATTCGCGGCATATTTATCCCGTCAACGTATCTCCCGCGAATAAGGAGCTTTAACTGTACTTTCTTTGTCAAGTCGAGAATTTTTCTGGTAGATAGTCAATGTCACAAAATGATTTATCATAACATTAATGAGATTATTAATATATTTCCAACAAATATGTAAAATAAATATTTAACAAAATTATGCGACGATGAATACTCGAGATAGATTGATTTAATCTAAACTGTCAATTGAACATCGAACTAGATAAAGTCTAAGTTATTGTGAGTATTCGGAATGATTGTTCTCAAGCTGAAGGGTTTAACATTGTATCGTTTTCCAAGTGTTTACACAAATAATTAATTCTCATTTTATTTTGTATTACACCATACGTTACTTGCAAATGAATCATATAATCAGTAGTTATTAAACATACTTGTAACAGCATCAAGTGATAGGAAAAATTATCATTCAATTAGTGGGTTTCTGTATCAGTGGTAATTGTAATGATGAAATATGAAATGATGATTGGGTAACCTTACGTCATTACTGGAAGGAAAAGTTTGGAAAACAGAAGTGAGTAAGAAAGTAAAAAAAAGTTGGTGGTAAAGGGGTACTTGCACTTCGTGCAACAAAAATGATGATGGGGAGATCGACTTTAAGGATCAACTACGTTCGGATCGTTTATTATACGGAATGAATCTACAGTAACTTGAGAAATTATTGAAACCAATTTGTCAACTAGAACTTGCAGATAACTTTTTAAACTGTTTTTTAAATTTTACAATAACACTGATAAAAACATTATTTGTGACATAACAATTTTTGGGTGTTTAGGATGCAACTAGATATGTTGAAAACAAATCTGTAAAAACAATTTTTTTATCATCCATAGATTAGCACGCAAATTTACATTTTGCAATATGTAGTATTCATCAACACATGGTGTGTGTTTGCAGTAACCATGACTGGTTAAGTTCTGTTTATTCCTGTTTATTGTATCAATAAAGTATGCTTCCAATAAAGGTTTTGTCCTTTATGTTTTTAATTTTATTTTGATTGTGATTCTTATAATACAATGCATAGGCAGTGTCTAAAAAGTGCAAACAGTTTTCGTTCTATGTGCGGAGAACACACTTTTAAAACGCAAAAACTTAATTATACCGCGCTTGTGCAAAAAGTTTACGAACTTTATTTTTTTATTAAAATTTTTTTATTTAAAAATTTTATTTAAAACTTCCCTAACATTGTTCACAAATTGATTGAAAGGTTGCCAGTGCCAATAATTTGGACAGAACCGAAATACAATTTTTGTTTTACTAATATAATAGGTATTGGACCAAAGTCTATACATACGGTCCAGTTTTTGTAATTTCATATCCTTTGGTGCTTTGAATGATAACGGTAATTGGTGCATCAGGTATAACGTTTAACTCAAGAAATTATTGAAAGATCTGGATACTCTAAACTATATAAGGGTTTAGCGACTCAGATAGACACGATACGTGGCGAGAATGCTAGTAAGCCGAATACAAAGGAGAATCATGTGGGGACGAATAATGTGTAATAGAACGAGATGTAGGCCAAAGATACTGTGGCAGGACAATGTATGAAGAGGTAGGGAAAAACGATTGCACATCAAAAACTAGCAACGGAATGCTGAAAATCGATCAGGGTGGAAGCAAGGTAGCGCTGAAAGAAGAAAAAGAAAGTTTCAAAATTTGTAACATGATTCTGAAGATTATAACGCAGATATCATCATTTCCCAGAAAATTACAATTTAAAGTCTAGCTATAATAGGAAGACGAAGAAGAAAATCCTCTAAGGCTTATCAATCTTAAGCTTGTGCTTAACCTTAGTTTTGTCTAAAATCTACCGACTGGCGAGTGATCATCGTAGAGCACTTCAAAGTAAGAATCTGATCCTACTCAACCATCCACTGAAGTGATTAAGGGGCGTTTCTTAGTCGAATTTTACATTTCAAGGTGTTGGAAAGGCAACATACGTGCATAATCTTTTCTCGAATGGTCACCTATCCAAGTACTAACCGCCAAAAGTAACATTACTTTCCAATGTCCATTACTTCCAACTTTCCAACTATTACTTTCCAATGTCGGCGGATTACATAAGAACCACCTCCCGGTTTTTTGTGATGCATATACAGGGTGTGCTGGAATTCAACGTCAAGCGGGTGCCGGGCGAATAGTCAGGTTATACCAGTTCTGACAAAAATAAGAAAAACAAATCCATGTCACTGTGTTAAGGGATAATAGGCATACTTGAAAATCTTGAAATTCGACACCCTTAGGCTATATTTTTAGGTGCTGTGATCAGAAATTTACCAATGTTAATTTTATAACGTGATCCTAAATAACTATTAATCGCAGTCACAAATCAAACGTTAATTTAGTAAACAAAAAAAAACAGTTTCGTTCTTTAAAAAATGTCAGCTAAATGTGATACTTAATCTTTAAAAAACAATGTATTACACTACCCTGAGCAAGTTAGTTCAAAAGATGGCCTATTTAGACACGATTTCAAAATGGTACAACAATTAGCACTTTTCTTTCAACAAAAAAAATATTATCGCTCATTTTTTTTGCAAAAGGACCACATTTCAAAAAACTCATACCATGATAAAAAATATTTTTGTGTGCTCAAAAACATCAAATACTTCATCAGTGTAAGTGAGACAGACAGATGTGAGTGAGATAGATAGTGGCGCTGTTCGACGACGAATTAGAGAGTTAAATTAATAATTGGTCTATTGTTTTATTAAGATAAAACTTAATCAAAACTAAATGAAAGGAATTAGTGTAATACTTTAATTTATCATAATATTTTTCTTTAAAACCAAAGCAAATGCTTAACCACTCGCACTCACCAGTAGTGCGAATCTCCTTGCATTTATTTCTGCTGCTGTTTCAACAATTCTAACCACTCGCAGTCACCAGTAGTGCGAATCTCCTTGCATTTATTTCTGCTGCTGTTTCAATAATTCTGTGACGTAATTTGGCTAGATTTTGTAATTTTGTATTAGTTTTGAATACACTTTTTCTTTTATGTAGTGCCAGTAAAATAAATCAAGTAGGTTTAGGTCCGGAGAACGAGATGGCCACTCAATTGAACAACGGCGCCCAATTCACCTTTCGGAATACTCTCTGTTCAAATAATCCTGTACAGGACGAGCATAATGAGCTGGGCAATCATCTTGTTGAAACCACATTTCTCTGTAGATATTGAGTGGTACATCTAACAAAGTCTGCAAATCGTTTTGGAAAAAATCCAAGCAGTTGGCGTCATTGAAAGTTTCAGGCAATTCAAATATCCAATTATTTGTCCGTTTAAAATTCCGGTCTACATGTTAACTTTAAATTTATACTGGGACTTTATAAATTTATACTGGGACTGGAATTTATACTGAGACCGATCTTCACGCGTTAAATGCGGGTTTTCCGTGTGTCAACTATGTAAGTTATGCAAGTTTAAATAATTGTTTTTTTTTAAATGTCGATTCGTCAGTCCATAAAATTTTGTTTAGAAATTGCGGATATTCACGTTTTTTTGTCAATATTGTTCTGCAAAAATCGATTCTGGGACTAGTCACGAATTAGCAAACTTTGTACACGTTGCACATAAACGGGTGATATTCTATCCATCTCACACTGGTGAAGTGAGATGGATTTGGATTACTCTTTGCGCACACAAAAATATTTTTTATCATGGTATGAGTTTTTTGAAATGTGGCCCTTTTGCAAAAAAAATAAGCAATAATATTTTTTTGTGGAAAGAAAAGAGCTAATTGTTATATCATTTTGAAATCTTGACTAAATGGGCCATCTTTTGAAATGAAACTTGCCCAGGGTAGTGTAACACATTGGTTTTAAAAGATGAAGTGTCTGAATTAGCAACGTTCAAAGTTTGATTTGTCACTGCGATTAATAACAGGGTTAGTTAGGATCACGTGATAAAAATAAAACTGACAAATTGGGAAATTTGTGATCACAATACCTAAAGAATAGTCTAGGATGTCGAATTTCAAGATTTTCAAAAATATGCCTGCTATCACTTAACACAGTGTAATGGATTTATTTCTTATTTTTACCAGAATTGGTATAATCTGGCCTTTTGCCCGGCACTCGCTTGACGTTGGATTTCGGAACACCTTCTATAACAATGTGATCTTACCTTTGAAATGTTTGGGACAACATACGAATTCCACACCGCTGAAGAGGGATATGCCACAAGGTAGTAACATAGCGAAAGATCGAAGTTGTAATCCTTTCTCTTGACAGGCAGTGCCGGCTGTAGAGTTCCATCGTCCAAACGTCCAACAATTGCTTTGGTTGTGAATGTGGTCGAACATGCAATTTTCAGGTACTAGAAGGGCATCTGACTGGAATGGACCCTCTGAAACAATGAACATAGCTTTAGAATATCGAAAAAGTAACAAAAAATGTACTAAAAATCGGTTATATCAAGTATTAGTAATGTAGCGACAGAGTGTAGTGCTCTACAATACTTTTATTGCAGCAAAAATCTAATTTGATATTTTGATCAAATTACAGTAGGACCTTTGTATCCGCGGATGTTTAGTTTCCATTCTCAATCATTAAAGGTAAGGTGATTTTTTAAATAAAACACAAAGTATTTATGTATCCATTCAAATTTATTTTGTCTCATTCTAAGTATCCTCTCTTCTCTGCAATAGACTTATTCCAACGTTTTTCAGTTTTCAAAACATCTTTAATCTTACTCGACTTCCGTTGTATTCTTCAAAACGGCGAGCGAATTGGCTTAAATTGCATCTAAGAGTAGTGTTTTTCTTTCAATCGAGAGAGCAGGAAAATGTCACACGGTGTCATATCTTGCGAATATGGTGGTTGTGGAATGGTATTATATAAAATCGCCTTCTGTTATTTGTAACCCAGACTACACAAGAGCGTTGTATATTACACAGATCGATATAATTTTTGTAACATTGATGAGAATGCTTTTTTTTGCGTTTAATTTAGGTAGTTATTAAAACACCTTTTCACATAAATGGCCTAGGACGTCCCATTTTCAAGTAGCTGCTTTTCCTTTATATCATGGTGCCATTGAAATTATTTGAACCTGACTTTGGACTGGACAATGTAGGAATTACCACAAGACCATTAAATATTTCCACAATATTCTACGAACCTTTAAAAGCACTTTAATTGTTTTCTATAGTTTAGTTTGTTTCTGTCTCGTTTACAGTACAGTCATGTGTTTAAGTCGATTTTATATAAAATGGCAAGTTCTAGTCGTCGATTTTCTGAAAATCCAGCAGATAAGTTTTTCCAGCAGATTCCAGTTTATTTTCAAGTCACAAGCTATATATCTGAGGAAGTCAACAAAACCTATTTTTTATATTTTATGTGCCAAATTGGAGATCAAGATAAAAGTTGGGGTTCTCATGTTTATTGTGTGAGTTGTCATGTAAATTTACCTATACTTTACTGTATCTTGTATCTATCACTAAAACAGAAGGGACTTCAGAAAAGCAAAGGGTCAAAAATCAGTATCTAAATTTGCCTTCTGCACTTAGGCATGTTTCCCGGTAATTCTAATTCTTAACAACTACCAGTGAACCTCATTTAATAACTAAGAATGAATTAAATCATTTGGTACGTGACCTGGGATTGTCAAAAAAAAAATCGGAACTTCTTGTCTTAACACTTCAACAGTGGAAACTGTTAGATAACAAAACAAGTGTTTCACTTTACCGAAAACGGAATGTAGCATTTTCACGTTATTATAAAATGGAAGGATCGCTATGTGTTGAGATATTGATGGTTTAATGAATGAGCTTCGTATAGAACGTGCACCTTCCGAGTGGCGTATTTTCATAAATCGTCGAAATAAAGCTTAAAAGCACTCTTGCTTCATAATGACAACAAAAAACCCATCTATTCCTTTAGCCCATTCAGTAACAATGAAAGAAACCTATCATAACTTAAGAACTATACTAAATCGCGTTAAATATGAACAGTATCAGTGGGATTCTTGTGGGGATTTAAAAGTGATAGGTATATTTGTAGGTATTTGTTGTTTTGTGTGTCTATGAGACAGTAGGGCAACAAAAGAACATTGCAGTAAGAAAGATTGGCCTCAAACTTCAAACATAAAATATGCCCCCCATTGTTAACCCAAAAAAAGTGGTTCTTCCGTCTCTCCATATTAAGCTTGGACCAATGAAACCCTTTGTCAAAGCCATGGAGAAAGAAAGTAATGGTTTCAAGTACCTAAAAGAAATATTTCTACAATTAAGTGATTCAACTAAAAGAAGACATATTTATTGGACCTCGAATAAGGAAGCTTCTAGGTGATTTTCCTTTTCAAGAAAAGGAAGGATTTTCAAGTTGAAACAGACGTTTGATAAATATACACGAATTGCTTTTTAAGCTATTAAATTCGATTGAATAGCTAACAATGAAATTTTATTTCCAAATTAACTTTCTATTCATACCTGTTTGGGCTGAGCTATTTTTCATCCGCAAGGCCGAAAAATAAATTTTATTAATACCCGGGTTTTTCATGCTGCTTAATCGAGGTCCTAAATTATTGCAAGACTATCCGCTATGATAAATTGCCTTTGCGTGGGTTAGTTTTCTAATTTTTCTCAACTCTGAATTAATCTTAGTTATTTTTTTTTCTTCCTCTCGTATATATTATTTGGATTGAAATTTCCTACACTCAGTTGCCATCGTGGTACGAAGCAAATATATGAGAATTCATTTTTTTAAATTATTATTTTTAGTAATTTGTATTTTCAGTTTTAAATACATTGATTTATTTTTTACTGTGTATTTTCGAAAAAAAGTCAAATAAATAAATTAATTAATACCTTATGAAGGTAACTTTTTCTTTTAGGTGATTACAAATATTACATATTGTAATAATTATTCATAAGTCGATTTTTTTAAAATTTTAAAAACATTGCCATCCACTGGCAATAATTTAACTTAACATAACATAACCTATATTCTATTCAGATATATTTATATTTAGTGTGTTTATTCTCAAATTATAAAAAAAAAAATAGGTGAACCCTATAAGAATTGAAGAACATAGAGTGTATAAGTTCCATATTAGACCTTTGATGTTTTATGAATTTCGAAAGCATAACAATTCCAGAACTGCTACAAATACCATCAATGATATTTTTCCGGGTCCTTAGATAGCAGAATATGAGAGTGTTCTTAAAAAATTTGAAAATGGTGATTTCAATCACTTCGATAGTATAAAACCTGAAAGACCTGTTGAGTTTGATACAGATCTGTTGTTGGCTGAAATTAAGGCGGATTCCAAACCATCATGGAATTAGGCACAAAGCTTAAAACTTCATGGTCCACAATACAAAGATGTTTAAAACAAGTTTACACTGAACAAAATGTAAAGAGAAGGATTGTGGCTGCCACATCAACTTTCAGTTGAAAACAAAATTCGTAATTCGTAAGTAGGTATTCACCCTAAAAAAGTGTTAATGCAGTATGATAGGATTTTATAGAAACTTTCCACTATGAGGTTCTGATTCCCAAAGAAACCATAACTGCTGAATATTGTTGTGCTCAGTTTGATAAAGCTGATTTATGATATGGCCTTGATCCAAAAACATCTAAGAGTGATTAATCGATAAGGTGTTATTCCGTAGCATGACAATTTCATAGTGCTAGCGCGATGGCCATCAGTGCAGAGTTAGATCTAAGAGATTTTTAAGACTGACTCTAAATCAGAACCAACAAAAATCGTGATGATACAAAAGTTTCAATAAATAATTTTAAATGATTCAATAATAAATTTGTATACCGTTATTGAATAATTTTTCTTTTATTTAGTGTTTAAAAATTTTTATATCTCGCTAAGTTATACGTTGGATCAAATGTATAGCATAAATTGATACTGATATTGATACTTTTCTTAGTTTTTCATTAATAATTAAGGTAACCGCATAAGCTTTACTCCGAACTTTATGTTCTGGACATAAAGTGGTCTTTTTGCGGTTAAGTTGAATATAACCTATACCCTTGTCACCGTAACTTTCGCGTGACACCTTAGAAATAATTTAATTATATTTAATAGAAATATTTTGTTCCTTATTTACATTTACATCATTATTTTTTAAAAACTAACTTTGACGCTTTAGCACTCTTTGTCACACTCTTTGTCACACATTACTGAATTAAATTACTACTCATTTTTTTTCTGCACTAGACTTCAATAATTTTGACTGTATAAACACAGGCGGAAGCCGTTGAGAGTACTTACGTGAAAACAATTTAACATAATGACGTCACAAACATGGCAGCCAATCGTTGCGCTTTCGTAGACACGTGATTTTTATTTTTTTTTTAAATTTTCATTAGCTCGTAATCAATTGTAAAAAATTGTTTAAGAGTTTCCCATGGCTTATCAATATTATTTATGATCAAGTTTTAAAATAAAGTAAAAAGATCGATTTTTTTTTTCAAAAACCCAATTATGCACTCCTGCGCCAACCAAACCATTTTTATACCATGGTCTCCCCAACAACGCCCTCTCCGTAAACGACACAAATATTGTTTTTTACATAATGTGGTGTAAATGTCAGTTATCGACCGACATTTTCAATTTTATTGAACTTGATTAACTAAAATCAAATCAAAATGATTTTGAACGTCAAATACCTCATTACGAATTCAACCCATATTTTTTATAAGTATTAAAAATCAATTAATGGAAAATCTCTAACTTTCTGGACAGCACTAGCCAGGAATAATTACTAATAAAATATTTCTATCTCCTGATATTTTAGGCCTTAAATTTAATTAAAATTCATTTAAGCTTTAGATTGTTTCTTATCAACAAGACCGGAAAGTAAATTTTATTAATATCCGTATTTTTCCCGTTGCATAATCGAGGACCTACGTCATTAAAAGAAGACCCGTTATGATAAATTGCTTTTGCGTGGGTTAGTTTCCTAATTTTTCTCAGGTCTGAATTAATCTTTGTTCCTTTTTTTTTTCGTTTCAAATATATCATTTGGATGGAAGTTTCCAAGACCATTTTTTTACCAGGTATATAATAGAATATAGCAAAAGAGAATATAGCAAACATATAAGATTTAAGTTTTTACATTTTAACATAATAAAGGGTGTCTCAGAATGTTTTTCGTTTTTGATACTTAAAACATTGATATTCGATTTTGATACTCAAACAATAGTATAGAAATCGTTGTATTTATAAAACGTTCGCACGCAAAATGCGCGGTATGGTCCCGTGAAACGATCCATCGCTAATAAAGTTAAAAAGCCCATCTAGCGTTTGACATCACTCCCCCCTCCCCCCACCCTCTACCGGTGCTTGGCGCGTAAACGTCAAAACAAAAACGAAAAACATTCGGAGACACCCGTTATATATCTTGCTAATTTACCTAGGAAAACTTTCAAATCAGAAGATGGAGCTGCTTAATTTAAACAAACCGTTTATAAATAAACACGTTGTTTAAAGTAAGCAAATATTTTAAATTAGGCTATCGACATTACTATGAGGGTCGTCAGTAAAGTTTTTGGTCGGAAAAAATAAATCAATGACGGAGACTTCTGAGATTTTTTCACCTTGCAATTCAATACATTTATAGCCTATTTATTGACGAAAGAAACTATATATATTGCGCATATTGCACGTGATCATTACAGGACCCCACTAAGGAACCGTCCTCTTTTTGGCGGGGTATAGCTAATATCGACAACTTCATTAGATGTGAGATTAGATTATTAATAAATCGAATGCAATTCAGTAAATGAAAAAGACTCACGGCAGTGTATGAGTTACCGCCGCCAACCCTGTGTTTCTGTCGAACGGCAGCCTGCCTATCATCTGGTGGTTTAAATCGGTTCGATCGATTCCCGCCAATAGCAGGAGTGCTCAGTATTTCTGGCTAAAATATCACGTGCTGATCACGCGTTGGTCATTATTTATTTGACTGTCTTTCTTCGGTAAATAGACTTTAGACTAATGATCTTTCAACTTTTTAATATCCTCAGTATAATGCAATTTGTTCAGTTCCGCAAAATGCCAAATAAGCGGTTGCCTCAGCTTTGACCTCATCATTTGAAGTGAATTTTTGCCCAGCGAATCATTTCTTTAGAGGAAGTAATTGCTGGTACCCAAATCCTGTGAATACGATGCATGTGAAAGCACTTTGAAGTGGATTACGTTGAGTTTTACAGCAACAACCCAAGATGTGTATGCAGGCATTTTATCGTGGCAAAACAGCACTTTCTTTTTGGCCAGATGTGGACTTTTAGCTTAAAATGCTTATACGTTTTCCCAGGTAGTCAATGAGAACCACAATACAAAAATCCCAGAAAACAATAGCCATGACTCCTCCTTCAGATGGAACTGTTTCGATTTCTTTGGGGCATTTTCACTTGTTTCCACCCACAGTTAGGACTGTTGCTTTGTACGTGGTATGTGATGTTGAATCCATGTATCATCTATTGTTATATCTTATAATTAAAAAAAACTATTGAGAAGTATTCATTTGAATGCGTAATTAATCAACGCAGTACCGGTTGGGCGGAAAGCTTTTTCAGAGCCAAAATATCAAGTAAAATGTAATGGACATGGTCTATCCTGATGCTTACAATGTCGGTAAGCAATGGCGCAGCTTCAGTTGGTGATAATTTAATATGACATTGTGGATTTTAATGGTGATTTTCTTAGTCGTAGCGGTTTTTAGGCACCCTGGGAGTTCATTATTTTCATTTGATATAAAACCACATTTAAATTCGGCAGTCCACTTTAATTATCGCTGAAACCAAAGGCGAAATCACGTTTAAAACGGAATCGTATTCTTTTTGTATGCCTGTCGGGGTCAAAGTCTTCAAAAAATAATAATGTTAACAACCATTTTCAGAATATGCTTTTCGAATGGCTTTACTCATTCGGCGAAGATGCACTTTTTGTCATCTAATGAACCTTATTTGACAAATATGGTCATTTGGTCATACCTATATAATCTCGTTATTAAGCCAATAAGTTGTCGAATAACCTTTGTAGAATTAGAAACTTTGCAAAATTGAAGTAATAGTATCAAATACCTTACAAGAGCCGCAATGATAAGATTATATCCGGATTATATTGGGATCTCAATTTTATAAAGGTTTGAAACATGGGTTTTGACGGAAAGAGTGAAAATTAGATTAGTTAGATGGAAAAGAAATGTTCTGAAAAAGGTATAAAGGGCGAATGACAGTTAGAGAAGAAATAATGAAGAGTGGACGGGACTTATGTACAATTTGACAGTATCCCAAAATTTTAGAAATACGAGGATGAACCAAATATAAACTGGAATTTTACTATTACTTTCCTCAGTCAATGAGGAGCGGGCTGTCAGTGTAGGTTGTTGCAGTGTAATGTATTAGAAGTGGGGAAAACGCTCGATGAGCTTTTTCACTCAGTTCTTTTGTCAGTACAGCCATGAGTGAGCAACAGGCTCCACTGTCCGTTGTGCAACGGATTATAATAAAGTTTTTAAGCAAGGAAGGAGTTAAACCATCCGACATATTAACTCGAATGAATGTTCCGTATGGGGGCCATATCCTGTCGAAAGACCTAAGTGTTTGGTTGGTCAGGTCAAGTGTCACTACCTACAACATTGGTGCAGCTCGTGTTGGAAGTTCTCATACAATCATCAGAAATCATCTTGGCTTCAATAATATATGTGCCCGATGGGTTCCGAAGTTGTCGACCAAAGATCGAAAAAACATCCAGTTGCAAATCAGTAAGATACTTCTGAATCGATTTAGACGGGAATGAGATACTTTTTTGAAGCGTATCGTGACATGTGATCAAACGCACCCATGTAAAAATGCACCCATATTACATTTCAGAATCAAAAATGACGAGTAAGAAATGGTGAAGCAAAGACGAAACCTGCCCTGTCAAGGCCAAAACCCGTCTCTCAGACGGTTAGGTTCTCGCGACCTGTTTTTCAACTGGAAGGGAGTTTTGCTGATTGATTTGCCAGCTGTTGGAGGCAACAATAACTGTTTACAGGAGCAAAACACGCGGTGTCCCCATAAGAGACATCTTCCTTCTCCATGAAAACACCAGGCCACACACAGCGGTTTTCATGATGGAAAAACTGGAGAATATGCATTGGGAAACCCCCAATGCATTGAACACCCCCATACAGCACAGATTTGTCACCCTGTAATTATTTTTTGTTTGTGCGCTTAAAAGATGCACTTGGAGGGGTACGATTCGACAACGATCAATATGTTGAGGACTTCATGCGCAATTGGTTGATGACCCGGTTTCTACGAGCAAGGAATTCACAAGCTTCCAAACCGCTGGGAAAAATGTGTAGAGCGTTTAGAAACTAAGTCGAAAAATGATCAATAGTTTTTTTTATTATTTTATAATAAATATGTATGAAACATTTCCGATTTATATTTGATTCACTCTCGTAATACAGACAACAGTTTAGTGTTATTTTCAATGGTATAATTATGTTTAATTAAAAATTAATAGTTTGAACTTTATTAGCGGTTTTATGGTCAAATATAGCTAGAACATAAATAGTCCATAATTTCAACTGTCTAAGTACAATAAAATAACACCAGTGGCGGATCGAGGGTTATTAAAGTGAGAGGACGTAGAAGAAAATAGAGCTGCTGAATACTTTTTTTTTGCTTTTTTTGCAAATTATGAAATGACGGAGAGACTAGGAAATGTTGGAAAAATACACAACATGCCTCAGAACACATTTTTAGAGAAAAAATAAAATACAAAAACAGAAAAAATAAAGATATAGAAAAAAGTAGTACGACCTTTAATTGGAAACGTTGACTTAAATGACGCAGAAAGTCCGGGGCAGCCCAAATAAGCGGAGGATGGAGAATTGGAAACTCTGCTGGAAGAAAATCCTTGTCGCAGATTGCTGGAGCTCGAAAAGGAACTCAGCTAGCTTACACAAGCTAGGGTAAATTCAAAAGTAGAGTCGTTAGGTCCCTTATGAACTTACAGCTGATAATAAGAGTAGACATTTTAATGTTGTGTCATTGCTCTTGATTTAAGAAAAAACATATTATTGTAATCTATGATGAAAAGTGGATCCTCTACAATAATCCAAAGGAGAAACCATCAGCCAGTATCGCCAGAAAGCCATTAGCCAGTATAGCAAAACAAATATCGATTCCAAAACGGTGTTGCTGTGTATATAGTGGAATCAGCTGGGCACCGGGCATTATGAGTTGCTCCAGTCGGGTTAAACGGCTACTGCTGACCATTATCAATAGCAACTGATTCGTGTTAGTGACGCTCTGGAGGAAAAAAGGTCTTACTGACAAGGGAAGAACAGAAGTTATTTTGCTTTAGGACAACGCACGGCAAAATGGATTTTGAAAATACGAAAGAGTTGGTCTGAGAGATTTTATCGCATCCGGTGTATTTTCTAAACTTCCGCCTTCCGATTTCCATTTCTTTCGATCCCTGCTACATCACCTGATTGATAGCCGCTTCACATTTCTTAAGTAGTCGAAGAAACGCTCAATGGCTTTATCACATCAAAACTACACGTGTTTTTCGATCTGGGATTCGACGGTTGGCTGAAAGATGGCGTATACCCGGTGCCACATATTGGCCAACATGCTGAGGCCACCGTTTGATCAAATGTTGGCTATTCTTTCACATATTACAAGTTGGCGTCCATACATTGGTTACCATTTACCATACATTGACTATCACACTTACCATATCATCAGTTTACAAGTAGTGGAGCCGACGTCAACATCACTGATAAAACAAATCAGAAACTGTCACGACACGTTCAAAATATGATACACGAAGTGGCCAATGTGTGGACGTGGACTTATCATAAGTACCAACGTGCGCTAGTTCCGTTGATGTAGGATACAAAACCGACAATCGATCGGCAAGTGACCAACGCAAGCTCTAACCTCGGTCTAACCAGCGTCTTCACAAGCGCCAACTTTACCATCCATACGCCGAATGACGCTTGCCACATCGTATTGCCAATATGTAGCGCCGGCTTAATTGTATAGAAAGTGAGGGAGATTACCTCCAATATTAAATTTGTATAACTTTTTTCTTAAAATAATATCCAATGTAGCCAAAGGTTTAGAATTAAGTTGAGGGCCTAATATTCACACAATTTCAACAAAAAATTGTTTTAATATTGATCGATATTAAACCTTAAAAGAATGATAATCTGCCTTTTTTCTCCCCAGTTCGCTGCTCGTTTCGACTCATTTTAATCGACGATTTTGACGACGATATTTTTCATATTTCCTCTCCATATGATATGCGCATATCGAGTTGGGTAAACAAAATCCGCTTTCAAAAGCGGAATATGAGTTTCAGAAGTTTGTCGATAGGTAGGAAGTGGATTTTCGTGATGGGAACTTCGATATTATTTGAAATTTTGAGACTTAGAAGTATAAATATGTTTAGGGTCATTTTTTATGTGTGGGGAATATTGTTATCGGAACTTTATATAATGTTTCTATCTTTTTATATGTATTTCTCTATGAATACAACAAAAATTTCAGGAATCTGATAAATAAACAGAAAACTAGATCGGGCGAATAGAGCGTGTTCTTAAAACACTTCAAACGTTGAAGCTAATTGCTTTGTACTCTCGCTTGCGAATACTGCTTACAGCTTTAATAGATTTATATGCCTTCCTTGATGCTGCAACTTCTGTTTGGGAACGAGAAAAAAGTCACATGGGGCCATGCTTAATATTACCTAGGTGCAAAATACAAAAAGTTCGTTTCATGCTTAAAATATCAGTCAAAATATTGAAATAAACAAACTAAAATTTATATTTTACTTTCCACTATATTTAAAATTTTTATGTATTACAATTGTTTCTATGCATAGTGCTTTTTTCAAATACGAACTATATTAAACTAAACGACCTAAATAACAACCTAAACTCTCCATCGACATAATAACACCATAAATTATGATAGTGGGGACTTCCATTTCTTCAATGTCTAGATGCGCAATATAAATTTATCAAGTGTGAACCATTCAAGTCTCTTCTGGCCCGTATAACGCCTTTTTCCTCCAAAGTGTCACTAATTCGAATAAGGTACTGCTGATAAAGGTCATTAGTGGCCGTTTCACCAGGTTGGAACAACTCATATTACACGACGCTCAGCCAATCTTACCATATGGTCACCATGAACAATTACTCATTAACCCACGATTTTCGTCTTTTTGGATTATTGTAGAAGATCCAGTTTTTGTAACAGGTCATAATCTTATGGAGGAAGTTCAATGCTGACCATTACCAGCACCAAATGTTACTAACGCGTTGGATGAAAATGTACTTGTAAGGGAAGAAGGACCGGCATTTTGTTCAGGATCATGTCTGGATCATGTCTGGTCACAGCAAAAATGACTGAAAACGATCACCGAGTTCGGATTAAAGATTTTATCGCACCCAGCGTATTCTCTTTCGTTTCCTACAATATCTGATAGCCACTTCACTTTTTTTGGGGAAGTCGAAAAAAGTCTCACATCAAAACCATTAAGTTTTTTCCGTTCTGGGATTCGACAGTTGTCTGAAAGGTGGCGAAAAATTGCATCTAGATAACTTTCGAATAAAACAAACTGTTGTTGTTGA
Source organism: Cosmopolites sordidus (assembly GCA_031761425.1). Lineage (NCBI taxonomy): Eukaryota > Metazoa > Arthropoda > Insecta > Coleoptera > Curculionidae > Cosmopolites > Cosmopolites sordidus. The sequence goes on from JARFXV010000040.1 coordinate 361,805, forward strand.
AAACAAACCTTATCTAAATTATGTTTATCAATTAAATTGACCTTAAACAAAGCCAGTTCATTATTTGGCAAATGGAATGTTTATGCGTATCGAGAAATGGCAAAACAATGTTTTGGAATTTCGTGGAAAACCTCCTTAAGATAGTAAATACGCTTCTAAATTTGGCTTTTTTGTGAATTATCTATATTATTAGGCACTTACATATAATTCATTCATGTGCGGTAATATGCACGATTCAGAAGAAAAGAGGTAAATTGAAATGCGAGAACTATCGTAGAATATCATTGCTTTGCCTAACTTATAAAGTTCTAACAAACATAATAAGGCAGCGGATAATACCATATATCAAAGAAGGAATGGGCGAATATCAGGCAGAGTTTAGAAACAGACGCTTAACCCTCGAGTGGTCGCATGGATGACAATGGTCATCCACACCTATATAACTTGCTACTGTGCATTTATTTTGACGGCTATGAGATTAAGACACCAGTAGTCTTCGAGGGAGAGGTGGGGGTCCAGTTTGGAGACATCCGTCAGTTGATGTTTGGCCTCATTGATGTGCAGTTTGCATTTTTTTGGCTTTGTATTGAATGGATGGATGAGTCCTCCGCGCAACCTTTCATGTAAGTATTTTAATATTTGTTTAGTTCTTTAATTTGTGAATAATTTGTACGTTTCTAGTCTTATATCTTAATTTTAATTGTATTTTATTGTTATTATGTGAAATCTAATTAATTCGTCAGCCATTTGACCTTTCCTGTAACTTTTAATCCTGCATTTAGTGGATTTATTTTCCTTTTTTACTCATGTCTGAAAATCACTTCTTATTTACTTATGTTATTTAATAGGTAGCAAATTTATACTTTGAAGACTACTGCTTCAAGGGTAGCCCATACCAAGGTTAATTTTATTTATTAATTTGGTTCATCAGCTAGGCCATTAAATTGTAGGGGTAGAGATTATTGTAATTTCCATTATGGTGAAAGTTCGTCCACACAATATCATAAGCCACATACCGGCACCTAAAGATGCTAAAATAGAAATGGACGCATTATCAACTTTATGTTGATAATGACATAGTCAAAATTATCACGGTTAGTACAAATCTCTATATCCGCAAAATAAAGGAGAACTTCTCTAGGGAAAAAGATTCTCGTCCAACTGACGAAACTGAGATTAGAGCTCTCTTAGGAATAATGTTTCTTGTCGGTTCACGACATTGTAGCAGAACCACTACATCAAAAATATGGGATAATTCCAAAGAGTGTGGAATAGAAGACTGTTTGATGATTCGCGTCTGATTCGATGTCTCTATTTCTACGACTACCGTACGAGAGAAATAAGGAGAAAATCAGACAAGATGAACAATTGCTTCCTTTTAGAGGGAAGTGTTAATTTTGGCAGTTTATCCCAAGCAAAACTGCCAAATATGGGATAAAGGTATTTTTACTAGTGGATTGCAGGATGATGTAATATCAATAAATTTAAAAGTTTATTGTGGAAAACAGGACCCAGGGCCATATTTAGTCAGCAATGTATCAAAAGATGTCGTCCTCCGGCTAGCCAAATCAATACATGGATCTAACAGAAATCTAACGGAGGACAAACGGGTTTTCCAGCATTCCTCTAGTGGAAGCATTGTTTGAAAAAAAAGCTTATGCGGGAACCTTAAGTAAAAACAAAAGAGAACTGCCGAAAGGATTCCTCCCGAGCAAAAACAAAGAACTAAATACCTCAGTTTTTGGGTTTCAAAAAATAAGGCTCTCGTATCATCCTCCCAAAGGAAAAATAAAGCAACAAAATACCAAGATACCAAAAATCTTCTATGCATGAGGATGATTCTATATATGTATCTATTGGCGAAAAAAGAAAACCTGATACACTCAGTTTTTATAATCATTTAAAAGTTGGAGTTGATGTAGTTGACGAACTTTGTGCTAATTATTCTGTTGCTAGGAATACAAGGAGGCGGCCTGCTGGTATATTCTTTGACCTTATAAAATTTATCAGGAAAAATGCGATGTGCATATTCTCGGCGAATAATGATTAGAAAAACATTAAAAAAAGATGAATGTATTGAATCTTTTTCTTGGGATTTGATTAGATCTGAAATACTAAATGCAATTTCATCAGGTGCCAGTCGAAATCAGGAGAAGAGGCGCACTATTACTCAAAGTAGATATACCAAAATGTAATCAACAAGAAAACAAACCATGTGGTTTAAGGGGAAGGTGCCTGATCTGTGGCCGTTCTAAAAATAAAACAAGAAGATCCTGCTCTCAGTGCGAGAATTGAGTATGCCCTGATCACTGTTAATTTATATTATTCTGCTGTCAAATGTTCTTTACAAAAAACATTGCAAATACAGTCTAATTCTTTATACATTTTCATCAATATTTGGTAATATTAAAAACACTATTAATGTATAATTATTTTTTTAACCTATATTATGTTAATAATACAGATGACACTTATAGAAATAAAAAAGGGCATAAAATTAGAATACTTAGTTGATGACTATTGTCATTCACGCGACCTCTTATGCAACTTAGTTATACGCGACCACTAGAGGGTTAACAATAGATCCGTTGTTCATAGTCCGTAAAATAATGGAGAAAAGAACTGAATTTGATACTCCTTTATTCTAGATGTTCATAGATTTTAGACAAGCACACGACAGGCAGCAGTAAAAATCCAACAACACACTACGGTAAAATTTCAGATCCGAGAAGGTCTGCGATAGGTAGATGGATTGGCACCGGTTTTGTTTAATGTAGTATTGAACAAAGCGAAACAGACATAGACGAAAATGAATCAATAAAGGACAAAACAAACTAAGCACGATAAGGAACGAAAATGGATAAATAAATAAAAAAATGTAGGACATGCAGATGATCTAAACATATTAACACGATCGAAAAAAATATTAAGAAATACATATAATGAAAGAAAAATGCAAGCCAAAAGAGTCAGTCGAGAAATAAATATAGACAAAACAAATGTGATGGAAAAAAGAACTATCCCAAAAAGAGAATAGAACTGGACAACTGGTGATGAAAATACTGAAGTTGTCAAGGAATTTACGAATCTGGGAATTTACGAAACTTGACGAAAATAGAAAACAATATAAAAAAATTACACTAAAAAAAAGAATATTTAAATAGTTTATTTAAAAAAGACAAAAAAATAATAACAACATAAAATATAGCAGAAAATCTATTATGAAGGGTAACAAATTACCTACTCCCTGCATTTTATGCAAATATGTAAACTTGGAGGGTAGAATAGGGGGTAACAGAAAAAGAGGTAGACTAAAGACACGATGGCAGGACAATGTATGAAAAACTACTGCACATTACAGCTGCTGAAAGTCCATCTGTTTGGAGGCAAAGGTTGAACAAGGCGAAAGCTCACTGACAGGCTAACAACTATATATATATATATATATATATATATATATATATATATATATATATATATATATATATATATATATATATATATATATATATATATATATATATATATATATATTCATTGAGGAGTAAAAAAAAGTGCAACACCCAGTGTGCATGTTTGAGTCAAACCGAAAATTAATGATAATTGATTTTGATTAATGTTTCAAGATCTGTGTTCTTGATTAAAGAACGCTAGGGTGAAAATTGCATATAGTCTTAATATTCTAGAAGTTTTCTTGTTTCCTTTTTGTCACATGTTGCTTAATTCATTTATCTGCGTTTTTAGCAGCTCTCGTTTTAAATTCTTGCGTATAGGTTTGGCCACCCTTTTTAGACCCTCAAATTCTTTGCCTATTTTTAATAATTGATATTGAATTATTTAATTTTTTAGAAATTTTAAGAAAATTCCCACCAATCGCTTCAATTCCAGTAGAATATATGTACCAGGTGTAGCGGATGATTCTTATTTTTTTTTAGAAATGGCGCTGGAAACAACAGTCGTTTCACAGTTTAATATCTTATGTCATTTTGTTTCTACGATAATACCTTTCAAAACGCCATTGATGTTTAAAGGATTTCGAGTTAGTGTCATATTTTGTTGTGTGGTAAACATGTCGAGTTTCAAGCCAAATAAAGCGTAGTGCTTTTTCTGTTCAATCGCAGAAAAACGCGTGTAAAAACCGTCGAATACCTGTAGAAACCTGTAGGTGGCAATGTCCCAATGCAAGATGCTTGTGGGCGTTGGTTTAGATCAAAGGTCTCCAAACTACGGACCGCGGGCCAAGTCCGGCCCGCCAGTGTCGTCAATCCGGCCCGCGACTAGCGAATTTAGCAAGCGTATGCTCGTTTAGGGTGCATACTCGGCAACTTGTTTAGAAATTATATATAATGACAGGAAAATTAAAACGGTTTTGGCTCTTGGAACTTATTTGAGTAATCACTATAGCCCTAAGGCTGGAAAGTTTGGAGACCCCAGGTTTAGACGATTCAAAAGTGGTGATTTCGCCTTGAAAGACCAAGAACCCCCAGATTAACCGAAAAAAATTGAAGATATCGAATTGTAGGCATTGTTGGAAGAAGATAGCATGCAAACTCAACAACCAATAGCAGGGAGGTTAAATGTTGGTTATTAAACCATTTATGATCCTCTGCATGTCATAAGAAAGATCCAAAAGGCAGGAAAATAAGTTTCACATCAGCTGAACGACAAAAGGATGGAAAACCGAAAAACGGTGAACGGAGTTTTGGTTTCTTGGTATGAAATAAAGATTTTTTTGCATCGGATCGTGACTGGAGATGAAAAATGGATATATTTCGAAAACCCAAAATGCAGAAAATCATGGATTGACCCAGGACAACTATCAATATCGACCGTAAGACCCAATCGCTTTGGAAAGAAAACAATGCTGTGCATTTGGTGGGATCAGAAGGGTGTCATGTACCATGAGCTTCTGAAATGAGGTGAAACAGTTAATACCATTCGCTAGCGTTAAAAAATGATCAATTTGAACTGTGTATTGATCGAAAATCGACTAGAATGGGCTACAAGACACGGAAAAATGATTTTGCAGCATGACAAACCCCCATCGCATACAGCGAAAGCGGTCAGAGATACCATTTCTGTAGTCGGCTGCCATCACTTGTGATACCCGCCGTACTCACCAGACCTGGTCCCTTCTAACTACAACTTGTTTTCATCGATGTCTCACGCACTTTACATGAAACACTGTAACAATTGCGAAGATGTCGAAAAATGGCTTGATAACAGGATATCCTCAAAAGATGTACGCTTTTTGAGGGAGGGCATCCATAAATTGCCAGAGAGATGGGAAAAATGTGTAGCTAGTGATGGCTAATACTTTAAATAAACCATTTTTTACCTTTCTCTCAAATTAAACGTATTTATTTTTTAAGAAAAAAATAAGAATCATTAACCGCTACACCTGGTAAAGTTGTTCCTGATACCAACCTGGTAATTAAAAAAGGTCTTTGAATTAAAATTTCCGATGGGAGTTGCATGTGGATCCAGAATAATATTCTAATTCAGAAGTTTTTAACCCAGAAAATTTTACCGGAGAAAATAAAGTCACAAATTGATTTTACCTTTTTACAATTTAGCAAAGGTTACCAGAATATGAATAGGTATTTTAGATTCGCTTTTTGATAATTTAGCAATATGGGAATGGCGTTGGTTGTGGGTTTAACATTTGGTAAGTTACAAATAAAACTTCGATTGATGAGTCTGATTAGAAAGTTCATATTTTTCGTAAATGAAAAAACGAAAAACCCTTTGGAGATTGAAAGAGACATAATGGTGTTATGAGTGAAATGAGATGTTTGGTTGGATGCTCATATAATTTACTTCATTTTGCATATAACTCTATTCTTAAAGTATGTATTAGTCGTATTTTAATAGAATTTGTTGTTTTTGTATACATTGTTTTTATTTTCTATTAAAATATTTTCTAAATTTTTGTTTACAAAAAATAATCTTGCGATATACAAAGATAATAAGAAATTTGACATCACTGATTAAATTATTATAAATAATAAAATTCAATTACATTTGATATTAAAATCCACGGTTAATATAACACTCTGCAAATCTGCGAGGTATGGAACAAATATGACGATGTACTAGGTCCAATCATACTTGACAAATATCCTAGTTATCTGGTCATATTTGCACCATCTTCGTGTCAGGACGAGAACTTTTTAATTGCCCTTGTATATGTGAGTGGTCTAAAATTGGACTAGTGCTTTATAATTTAAGTACACGCTTGTATATAACTTAAAATGACAAGATAATATCATCTTTACAAAATAAAACGTTTTGACATTTTTCAGTTTAATAACATAATATGCAGTTTTAAAAATGTAACTTAAGGCGCGTAGGCGAAAAAATATTTTAGATCCCATTAAATATCTGAAGAAACGTTTACTAGTAATCAGTATGTTAACATCAATATTTCTTAGTGTTTTTATAGTTGTAATAAGTATTTGGGTGTATTTAAAATGGACGTTTGCTTATTGGCCAAGACAGGCTGTAGCTCAAGTCGAAAAGAAACCATTTTTTTCAAGAAGACTATTCGGTAGTACCGTTTTAGAACGATACATGAAAGGGAAAGCGTTAAACCAGAAGTATATAGGAGCTTATTTCTTCAATTATCTCATGTTCATTCCTATTGATCCAGTGCTAATTAAAGCACAATGCAAAATGATTTTGCCTATTTCCGTGCTCTTGCGAATTATCATTATCCTAAAGATATTCTTATTACGAATTTATTTTCTGTGGAAAGTAACACTTACAGGAATCTAATAGAGAAATTGACGCCAACATTTACCTCTGGTAAGATGAAGATGATGTTGCAAACCTTGATAGAAAAAACATACGGATTGGAAAAGGTTATTGGGGAATACGCTGATTCCAAAGGGGTGTGTGGAATTAAGGATGTCTTTGGAAGATTTACAACTGATGTAATAGGAAGTTGTACATTTGGACTTGAGTGTAATTCTTTGAATGAACCAGACAATGATTTTCGAACATACAGTAAATAAGTTTTTACATCCTCTGGGTTCGGGAAGATTATAATCATACCTCATTGGATCCTTGGTGTAATTGGTTTTAAGTTTCATGGGCAAGATATTGCAGACTTTTTCAGCAATATTGTTAAGAATACCATAAAACATCGTGAAGACAATAATGTGATGAGAAAGGATTTTCTGCAGCTATTGGTACAACCAATCAATTTCATCAATTTTCGGAAATACAAAAACAATTAAGATGGCACGATAGCATTCGCCATTTACAATGTACCACAATCCACACCAAACAGTGATTCTTTCGGGATGTAATGAGGCCTGATGAATCACTTGTGGGTGACTCATACCAATAACGACAATTTTGCTTATTGACGTAGCCGTTTAACCAAAAATGAGCCTCACCGGAGAAGATGATTTTGCGATGATAATCCGGATCGTTTTTCATTGCTTCCAACGCCCAATCTGCATACTCCCGACGTAATCGATAGTTAGTTAGCTTAAGTTCTTGTGCTAACATAATATTGTATGGGTATAAACTGAGATCCAAACGCAGGTGGTCATCCTGGATAAGCCAACTCTTGAAAACGGCGCGGAACAGACACATTATCGTTCCCGCCAAAAGTTTACTGAAGGCTTAAGGCCAAAAACTGATCTTGGGAGACACTTGATAACGTTTTGGTGGCGGCTGAAGAAATGGACAATTTTACGTAGAGCAAAGATGAATTTTTCTTTGTTTTTGAATATTTTTAATATTCTCACCGGGCCCACTATGCAACTTTTCATAACACAAACTTACTCTTATCGGAAAAAAACTTGGTAATTTTGATGTAAGACATTTTCGGCTTTCTCGAGAGATGTCAAGTGGATATCAACCAGGTGATGTTGCAGAGGTTCCGAAGAAATGAAAATTCGAAATGACCAGGTCTGAAGAATACGCCGATAAGATCTACCAACCGAAGTCGGTGATATCTTTTCGAGTTCTTTTTTCTCTATATGGCCATGCGTTGTCCAGAAGCAAAATTACTTCTTTTATTATCTTGCTCGTATAAAGCTTTTTTCCCCACAGAGCAGCACTAACACGAATGAGCTGCAGCTGATAAAGGTCAGCAGTGCTGTTTGACCAGATTGAAGTAACTCTTAATACACGACGCCTAGCTGATCCCACTGCACACACTTTTTTGGCCTGAAATTTGGTTTTATAGTACTGGTTGACAGCTCATCTGATTAACCCACCACTTTCGCCTGTTTGTCATCTTTTCGTCACAGGTCACAATCTTATACAAGAAGTTCACCGATAATCGTTATCAACAGTTCGTGTTAGTGACGCTCTGGATGAAAAAAGCCTTATAGTTGAAGAAAGGAAGTCGTTTTGCCTCAGGACAACTAAATACAATTACAGGTAGCTAAATACAATAAAAACTACTTTGGAAAGATTTTATGGCACCTGGCGTATTGTCGGACATGAGCCCTTCGGATTTTCATCTCCTTCTTTTCCTATAACATCATCTGGTTTATAGTCGCTTTACATCTCTTGAGAAGATCGAAAAAAAGCCTCACATCAAAGCTACAATTTTTTTTCGATCTGAGATTCAGTGAAAAATTAAAACTACTTAACTTTCGAATAAAATGAACTGTTTATTGAAAAATCTTTATGAAAATTATTTTTATCAACTGAATTGAACTTAAACAAAATCATTTTATGTTGTTAAGATGGAATTTTTGGTGTAAAAATAATCTCGATAGCAGTTTTAACGTATGATAACTTGTTTTAGGTATGTTTATGGTGCTCGAGAAATGGCCAAACAATTGGCACTTCGAGGAAAATCTCAATTTTTTTCCTTTTATCTCCTTACGATAGTAAATACATTTTATCTAAATATAGTTTCTTTGATAAAGAACAATTATTACACAAACAAACTTAATAAAACTTATAAGGCCGTTTGGAAAGTAATTGCACTTACATATGATATAAAAAAACATTAATAATGGGTACTCTGTACCTCCGCGAGGGAGGTACCAAATTATGATTTAAGTATTTTTGTGACAAGGCACATTTTGAATATGTTTCAAGCTATACTTTCTGTATAGCTTGAAACATGTAAGCGTATTCGCAAGCTTACGAATCGTAAAAATAACGAATCATCTATTTGTCTTTGTATTAAATGTATGTGTGAATGGGTGCTTACACTACTCGAAATACTGCACGGAATCACAAATACCGAACTACAACATTTGTGGAACCCTTGTTCTTATATTACTTTTACCAGTTCGAATCTGGACCTAGCACTTGCACGCACTTTTAAAATGTATCGCTCGCCCATGGAAGACGGATCATTCGTCCCGAGCGCGATTATGCAGATTCGTACAAGCTATGCGCTTCCGTAATAAAAACAAAGGAACGAGACGAAGAGTTTCATTGTTAATTACGTTTTCACGAAAACACGTACAACGAATTCTTCTCTCACTGAGTGTTAAATAAATTAATAACAGTGGGGTTTTATCAGTCAAATTTGTGACAAAACGAAATGCCCTGTCTACATCTGGTGAAACCGTAAAGAAAAAGACAAGATTGTACAATGAAACATATTTAAAAAATGGGTTTATTGCCTTAGATGACAAGCCGCAATGTGTTGTTTGTTATCAAGTTCCGACCGCGGAAAGCATGACTCCTTCAACATTAGTCCGGCATCTGGAAACAAAACACCCTTCTTTATAAAGAAGGGAGTAAAATTTTTTGAGCGTAAATCACTAGTCTTGATAAAAACAACAAATTACTATCAACAAATCAAGTCGTAATGAGACCACTGCACTTACCATCCTATTTAGTAGCATTAAGAGTGGCCAGGGAGTTTAAGACCCACATGATTGCGGAAAAACTAATTTTACCCGTTTCCATTGATATTATCAATGTAATGATAAGTTGGGAAGAAGCAAAACAGTTGAAACTATACCACTTTTAAATGACACAATATCGAGACGTATTAATGAATGGACAATTATGTTCACGATCACATTTTTTTGCTATTCAGTTCGACCAGTCAACAGACTTGTCGAGCTTGGTGCAATTTTTGTGTTTCGTCTGATACGAATGCAAGGGGTCAATTAAAGAAAAAATGCATATGTTGCAAATCAATGGTCGTACAACTGGTGAAGGACTCCTTAAAGTTTTTATTCATGCAACACAAAACGAAAACTTATACTTTAGTAAATGCATTGCGGTATGTACTGATGACGCGAAAGCGATCACGGGGAAGAATAGTGGTATGATGGTAAAATTTAAAAAAAAATCAAGCCACATATGGAATGGACGCACTTGTTTCTTCACATAAATGTGCTTGCTATAAAAAATATGCCAGATAATTTAGAAAATGTTCTGTCAGAAACCATAAAAATTGTTAATTGATCAAAAGATAAATTGTCAAAAGATCATTGCAGACTAGATTGCTTTGAAAGATACGTCTTGAAAAACACAATTTTGACGCATTAACGTTAACGTTGGTTTATATTACCAAAAATATGGATTTAGAAAATTCTGTTATTGATCGCGTGTTGGAGAGGATGAAAACGCATTTGCGCGAATTGAAAATTCATTTACTGAAATAGTTTCCAGTTAGCAACGATGATTTGTCGAAAAGATGGGTTCTCAATCCGTTTGATGAAAATGTTGTTGCAGCTGCCAAATTACCTATGAAGATTCACACCCAACTTATTGAAATATCGGCCAACAAAACTCTACAAATAGAATTTTTAACTCAAGATTTAGATAGGTTTTAGCTTGCACGACGATGTGAATATGGAAGCTTTGAAAACATTGATCCCCTTCGCTACTAATTACTTTTTCGAAAAAAGCTTCTTGTCTACTATGGAAATATATTAAAAAAAACATCTCATCTTTAACAACTAAATATAGAAATCGTGTATTATCACTGGAAAATAATTGGCTTAAATTTGTTTGTAATGATGAAGTGTTAGGGTTAGAGGCGCATCAGCAACTAGGCTATTTAGCGACTGAACGTGGGTTCCGAACCACGGTCATGAGTTTCCGACAAACCCAGGCCAGCACACCCCTCGGGCTATAAACCCTTGGTTATGTGCCTACCCATAAGTCTATCAGGAAACCTATCGACTGGCGAGTGACCAACCTAGAAAACTTGTCAGAAGGCATCCGGCCTTACCCACCCTTTAACTGGCGTAACAGAGTCGTGTCGGATTTTACACTCTTGCCTAGAAACAATCACAATCATTTAGAGGGTAAGACAGACAGAAGAAAGAAAAACAACCATCCGAGCGCTGGAATCGAACCAACTACCGCTCCAGTGCGGTTTCGGCACAGCAGCGGTAGTCCGCTGCTCTTACAGCCCGCACCAAGGCGACCAGCCCTATATTTAATTTCTTAACAATTGTTTTTAAATTAAAAATACTTTAACATAAGGATGTTTTTTATATAATCCGGTTCAAGATCTTTCGATGCCTTTCGGCAAAATGTTAATTGTCTCAATAAATTTCAATAAAAATTCCTAGTTTCTTCAAAGGCGTCAGAGTTGGACTGGTTTAATTTCTGAATAATTTTGTGAAAATAAAATATTGTTAAATTATTATTATTATTATGTATGACTAAAACATTGTTTATTGGTTTGTGTATTTTGAATTTATAAGTACAATAAAAATAAATAAATTAATTTATCTATTAGTACAATAAAGCTTATAATTTTAATTTAATTCGGTTTCACTCTGTTCACTGTCACTCTGATCTATTAATAATAAGTAGTTCTAATTATTAGTTTTATTTATTTATTTTAATAATATGGCTAATCGAATTTATCCAACTTTCTTTGGGAATACTAACTACAACCTTCGTAACTAATGTTGCAGTACTTGCACTTAGAATCGGATAAATGTTTTCTGCTCTAACATTGGATTTTATCTGATGCCAGATATGCTCAATTGGATTAAAAATACAGTGATACGGGGGAAGGCGTTAAACCGTATGTCCTATATCGGCAGCAATGGTATCACATCCATATTTATTTTTAATATTAAATGCATTCATATTTCTAGATCACATTTTTATAACATATAGTTCTGAATTCCCAATTTAGTGTTATTTGTATTGGGAACTTCTTTTTGATGGTTATAATAACTAGCATTGCCCATTACAATTACGCTTTGCTTAAGCGCAATGGCCAAAAGGCTATTTATAAACCAATCTTCAAAAAAATTTCCTATGTTGTCGTCATGGTAGTCCAAAGATGAATGTTGTAATATTTTTGGAGGACAATCGTAAACAATTTGGAACCCATCCATCGGCGGAACCAGCATGTAAAATTGTAATTATTTTTCCCTTAATTGCTGGGGCTTTGGTTTGGCAGTTTCTTGATGTTCTACCCATCCTTTTGCTGGCATCACATGTGTATCGAATATAAACATGAAACATGAACGTATCATCAAGGTAGATAATGGAACGATTTTCTAATCTGTATTTTTTTATAGAGCTTAACTAGGCAAACCGCCATCGTCGCAATCGTAATTCAATTAATATTTGTCTTTTATTAATGGTCCGATATGCAAAACCCATTACAGATAATATTCTCCGGAGGCTAGTTCTGCTGAATTTCCACTATATTTCTATTGCTTCGACACAAATAGCCTTCTTCAAATACGAAAATACAATGTTAAAATTTACAGTGAGAACATCTAAAATATACTAGTTACTATATAAAAAGTAAATTAAATTAATTATGGTCGGGAATTCCACGTTCAATATCTAGACATGCAATATAAATTCAATAAGGGCAAAACGTTCAAATCTACCTGGTCATTTAGAAGAATATCCAAATTATTTCTTTTATTAATTTCGAGACTTATTTTTTTAGTTTTATTTTCATTATGAATTTTTTTATATTTTCGTAAAGTGTGATTTTCCGAAATTAAAAGGTTAGCACAATGGGAATTATTGTGTTCTATAATATAACTTATGTTATGTTCGTTGAGCCTGACAAGGATCTTCCTGTCAGCCCAACATATACTTTTGCGTGCGAAGCGCACTTAATTAAATTTCAATCTAAACTCAATTAATCGTTTGACTTTTATTTTATTAAGATTCGTTTGATTTTTAGTAAGACTTTAAAAACAATTATTTGTTTTGAAACCAATTTTTATATTATTTGTTTTTGATAAATGTTTTGAAACTAATTTGGTTACTTTTTCTATATATGTAAGTGTTTTGTACTCGTTATTTTTGATATTATTGATGGGATATATAAAATTAATAGTTTTATTATAGCATTTTTTATTAATTTAATTATTTGTTATAATTCTCTAATGACAATGAGATGTTTAATGGTCTGTGTATAAATGAAATTAAATGCCATCTTTTGTGAATAAGGATTATGTGATTTGTTATCTATAAATATATCTATATGAGATGGTTTATGAACAAGTGCAGATTCATGTCCATTGTTTTTTCTAATAATTGTTAAATCTAAAAAGTTTATAGTATGATTTTGTTCTTCTTCAAGAGTAAAATTAATTATATATTGTATTAATTAGTTATTGTGTAGAGAATACATGTAAGGTAAAAACTGATTTAGTTGTCTATCAGTACCTGTGAAGCAAATGAAAATATCAGCAACGTATCTGTACCAGTAAACTACTGATTTAAACACTTGATGTTGATTTATCTTACTTTTTAAGTTATTCATAAAAATTTCAATAGTAAAGGACTTAAAGTTTATCAAAATGTCATTCAAAAAATAAAACATATTATCAAATTCAAAATAATTCTGATCCAAACTATCTGAAGGTAGCTATAAAATTTCTTGTTTCATTATTAAATTAATTCTATTTTTAAGAATCAATTTATTAGAATAGTAATCTATAAGAGCAGTTCGTTTAGAGTTTATTGTTTACAAGAAAGAGTGTTGAGATAAATCTCTCCCTGAGAAAGACCCTCGTATATTTGAGTGTCTAAAATTAAGATTAGTGCTACATCAAATGCGTACTTAAAGTACGCGTTTGTATACAACTTAAAATAACAAGATAACAAAATCTTTATATAACAAGTATATATATTTCACATTTCCATGTTTTTCAATTAGATAGCATTATATTTTGTTTTAACGATGTCAGTTAATGGAAGCGGGCAAAACATATTTTATATTTAATTAAATATTGGTGAATACGTCTAATAGTGATCAGTATCTGTGAAAACGTCTACCAGTAATCAGTATGTTAAAATCGATACTTCTTAGTGTTTTTATAGTTGCAGTAAGTATTTGGGTGTATTTAAAATGGACGCTCACCTATTGGTCAAGACTGGGTGTAGCTCAAGTCGAAAAACAATATTCTTTTTCAAGAAAATTTTTCGGCAGCACCATTTTAGAACGATACATGAAAGGAAAAGCGTTAAACCAGAAGTATATAGGAGCTTATTTCATCAATTCTCCCATTTTCATTCCTATCGATCCAGTCCTGATCAAATCCATAATGCAAAAGGATTTCATCTATTTTCGCGGTCATGGGAATTATCATCATTCCAAAGATATTCTCACCATGAACTTATTCGCGGTGGAAGGTGAGACTTGGAGAAATTTAAGAGTAAAATTGACGCCAACTTTTACGTCTGGCAAGATGAAGATGATGTTCGAAACCTTGATAGAAAAAACGTACGGATTGGAAAAGGTTATTGGGGAATACGCTGATTCCAAAGAAGTGTGTGGAATTAAGGATGTCTTGGCAAGATTTACAACTGACGTAATAGGAAGTTGTGCATTTGGACTTGAGTGTAATTCTTTGGATGAACCAAACAATGATTTTCGAACATACGGTAAACGAGTTTTTACAGCAGTACCCTTAAGGTTCTGGAAGATTATGTTAATACCTCACTGGATCCTTGGTGTAACTGGTTTTAAGCTTCATGGGAATGATGTTACGGACTTTTTTAGCAACATTGTCAAGAAAACCATCAAATATCGCGAAGACAACAATGTGGTGAGAAAGGATTTTCTGCAGTTACTGATACAACTAAAAGAGGACGCTGACAATGGCCTGAAAAAAGAGCAGGAATCATTGACAGTGAACGAGATCATTGCACAAAGTTTTGTTTTCTTTTTGGCTGGTTTTGAAACATCGTCGACGGCTATGACCTTTGCTCTACATGAACTGGCTCATAATCCAGATATCCAGGAAAAACTGAGAAATGAAATCGAAGAAGTTTTGGATAGACATGAAGGGAAAGTAACTTACGACGCTGTAGTTGAAATGAAGTATCTGGACATGGTTGTTAACGGTAAGAATAATTCATCTATATTAGTTTTGAAATGTTCTTAATAAGAAATATTTTAATCCGAATATGGTAAAATGAATAATTCCTTAACCATTGCTCTAGGAAGAACGTAGCCTTATAAATAGAACACTGCGTTGGTAGGTAGTAGTTTCATGTTTGCGTTCATCATTCATCTATTTCAGTTTTGAAATGTTCTTAATAAAATATATTTTTCTTAATCTTAATATCGTAAAATTAATAATTCCTTAACCATTGCTGTAGGATGAACGTAGACTTATAAATAGAACACTGAGTATTCAGGTATTGAGTATCAGGTATTTATTTTCAGTTAGGATGATTAAAATCAAGTTAAAACTTATTTGAAAAAGATAAATTTAGCGAATAAAAGATAATAGGTACTGCATGATATACGAGGGTTATTCGAAAAGTTATGTGCCTGATACAGAGATGGCGCAGCTATGGCTAAATGACTATAATATTTGTCAAGTTTGATTCATTACATAGCTATAGCTATATTTCGAATATGTGTGTTTAGTTGTTTGTTTGTAGCGATAAAATTAAAGTTGGAACTGTTATAAAATAAGTTGTTTTAAGGTGTTTAAATGCGATGGATACACAAAATGTGTTAGATTCCATTTTAACGGATTTTTTTTTTCGATTTACCGAAATTAAACATATAGCCTTACAACACTTAAACAGTTGCACGTCATCGATGACGCTATTAAAGAACAGCAGAAATACCACTGCATAAATTAAATAATAAAATTATCAAATGGAATTTATTCAATACATTTCAAATTTAGAGCTGGACTCAGTTGGCAGCATGTGCGACGTTGTCAAGTTTCAAATTTTTGTTGTTGATATTTATTGACACGTTAGGAGGTTATCCCATTTGTATCTGAACGTTTACTTTAATTTTTTACCTTACGATCGAAAACAGTTCTTTTAAGAACTATCACAGTGATATAATTGCCAGAGTCGCACCTGTAAAATGCCAAATAATTTAAATAGTCGTTATCAAGAGTTTGTGGCATCTCTGATACATTATTCTGAACAAGAGCGAGACAATAATGGTCCATTGTTACCCTTTGCTGCTGTTAGAAAGGTATGTTAAGTTAATTGCTAATAATCGGATATGTTTAGTTTAAGTCATATATATTATAAAAAGTATAATATATATTTTTTAGCGTGTTGCAGCAACCTTAAGGTGTGTCCTTGTCCACTGATAGTGCTATTTCACAAAAAGTGTAAAACAATGAAGTTTTAAAATCGCCTAGAAAGCGTAATTTACTCAAAGGGTTACCATTACTGCAGCTTTAGATACAAGTTCTACTCGTGACACCATTTACATCATGTATGAACAGAGTTAGTATTCGTAATCTAAGACTTGCAGAAAATTCTTAATATCTTAAAGCAATATGTAGTTTATACGTATGCATTCACAGTTTAATTTCCGTTTTCAGAACAGCATTTAACTTTGAATTCCTTACATGAGCAATTAAAAGAGAAACAACTGTTTGTCGGATGCTGTATGTCATTGTGCAACGTATTGAAAGAAATAGGTTTTAAATGGATTCCGCCATATCACCGCATTTTCAATCCAATTGAACTTATATGGGGAATTGTAAAAAATTGCTACAATAAACATATGGGTAGAAATGGTAATTCACAGCAAGACTGAATAAATATGTGACGTGAGGCATTTCACACTGTTACTTCTGAGATATGAACGAATACGATCAAGCATAAAGAAAATGAAATAATGAAATGGTACGACAGAGAGTATATACCTGATCGAAAAGAAGTTCTTCCGTTAAATATAAATACTGTAGATGGTAGCAGTGATTCCAGCCAGTACTTTTCAGATTATGATTAATGAAAATGGAAGAAAATGCAGATATTTCATTGTTTTTGCTGTTTAGTATTTGTAAATTATATATCAATAAATGTCATTGGTAATTAAATAATCTTTTTATTTTAATAACCATTCAAATATTTAAAAAAGTTGTTGATGATTTTAAAATAAAGCATTTTACATGTGCTGAGTCTATCTAGAGGTACTAAATCGACGACAATTGCAAGATTTTCAACATTTATTATAATTTTGTTAGTTACCTTAAAATTTGCATTTAATTTAGAGATGATTTTTTTAATTGTTATTAAAGTTTAAATTGTAAAAATGATTCGCTAAAGTAACCTTATGATGTTTAATCGTAATCTGGCAACAGGTCAGTTAAAATGTTGACCACGTGATTTATGACGTGCAACTGGTTTTATTTTATATGAGCTATAGTTGTACATCTATTGTAGGTGATAAAAGCTTGGAATATCCAAAAACCACCACGATCGATAAAATATTCACAACATTCCACGATGTTGTATTAAAAGACTATCGAATGAAGGTACGCGAGCTTGCTGAGATTGTAAACTTGTCCACATGCCTCGTTCGCTATATTTACATGCCTTTTTGGCCAAAGACGCATTCGAATAAACCTTTTTGAAGAGTATTTAGCCTTACTTAAAAGCTAATCAGTTGAGTTTCTTACACTTTTTATAATACTATGGATTTACCATTACATTCTAAAGACGAAACAGCATTCCAAACAATGAACATGAACATAGAAAAAGACATGGCTACGGTTTTCTCGGACTATTGTAGTATGCTGATCAGACACTACCGGGCAAAAGGCAGGATCATCGTCGGCGAGTATTATGCTTCACTACTGAACTAATTAAACGGTGCTATTCATGCGAAATATCCACAACTGGTTAAAAAGTAAAGGCTCTTTCACCGCGATAATACACCTGCGATAATACAACACATATCTTGGGTCGTTGATTACAAAACTCCACGATCTGAGTGCTTCGAAGTACTTCCACATGCGCCCTATTTTCCGGATTTAACTCCTAGCTATTACTTCCTTTTGCCAAACCTGATGAAATTACTTATTCGATAAAGATTCCATTGAAATGATGCCAAAATTGAGACAATCTCATTATATTTGGCAAAGCTGGACGAATTGCATTATACTCAGTGTACTAAAAAGATAGAACATCATTGGTCTAAATGTATTGAATTACAAGGCGACTACGTTAAATAAATCTCAACAACATTTCCTCCAACAATTGCATTTTAAACCTAAATTCTGGTATCTTTTAAAAAAGTTTTGCAAAAATTAGTATAAGGTGCGTCTCACGGAAAACAGGACTTTTTGAAAAAAAAAATATAAATATTTATTTTCAAAATTTTCGAAATATATATTTTTGGCAAAAATCATTATTTTTATTTAAAATAATCTCCTTGCGCGTCACTACAACGTTTTGCATAGTCAATTAGATTGATAAATAAATTAATGAGCTCGGCCAAAGATATGTCCTTCAGGATGGAGGTCGATGCCTTTTAAATGGCTTCAATGTCGGCATAACCCTGTCCTTTCATCTGCAAATGAAGTTTTTCGAAGAGGTAGATTTCGCAGGGAGCCAAATCAGGTGAGTATGGTGAACCATTGATGGTTAAAATGCCATTTTTGGTAAAAAAATCAGTGATGAGCGCCAAGCGATGGGACGGCGCATTATTGTGCAACAAGCGCCAGCTGCCTTTTGACGGTATTGTGACCGCACACGACCAATACGCGAAAACAGATACTTCATAACACCAACATTGTTTTGATTTTTAATTTCTCGAGACGACTTTTCTTCGGATTTGGCTCGCTCGGGTGCTTCCATTCGGCACTTTGACGTTGGTTTCTTCATCATATTGAAAACACCACGTCTCATCACCAGTAACATTCCTGTGTTTGAAGTTTTCGTCCTTTTTCTATTATTTAATCAAGTCTTGCAATATTGGTTTCGGACCAATTTTTGATCGTCAGTCAAGTCCTAAATGATCGGTCAAAATGCGATGAATTGAATATTTGGCCATGTTCAATTCCATTTCCATGTATCGTAACGAAGATTTTGGCTGATTTTTTATAAATTTACGTCCAATTTCAATGTGACTTTGAGTAACCACGTAATTTTTCGGACCAGGATGTTCGTCGCCTTTGATGTCCTTACGAACTTCTTTGAATTGTTTTAACCAGTGGTGAATTATGCCACGGTATAAATAATCCTCATCATACCCTTGTTTCATTAACTGAAACGTTTCGGTGAATGTTTTACCAAGTTTAAAACAAAACTTAATATTCGCTCTTTGTTCGATAATAATTTTTTGACCGAACACTTTAAGGGCGATAACTTGGCTTCTAATGATTCAAATATCACGAAATTTTTTCAAAACGTCAGTGAAGAATGCACCCTTCCAACGCTTTCCCCGTCAAAAGATGGCGCTGTCGCAGGCGAGTCCTGTTTATCCAAAAAGTTTAAAAGTAGTCAATTGTAAATTGTTGATTAGTCAGAATTGTGAAAGTCCGTTTTTTTAGTGAAAAGTAGAATACTATAATTATCATTAAAGTTTTTTTTCTATATTCTACGTACTTTTATCACATTTGTCATACCGCTCAACAAGTTTTTGCATTCTGACGTCAAAGAAGTATGCCGCCTGTGAAGAAGCCCAATCCATGACTACAGTTTTAACTTCTTCGTCGTCGTTGAACCGTTGACCACCAAGGAATTCCTTTAAGTATCGAAACAAGAGAACATTACTGATTGCAAGGTCTGGACTGTAAGGTGGATGATTCAGTTCTTCCCATCCAAAATACCTGATTAGACCTTGTATTTGTGCTGAAACATGTGGCCTTGCATTGTCATGTAGCAACATTACACCGGAAGACAGTAGGTCACGTCGCTTGTTTTGTATGTGACACAATACGCATCAGAATTGATTGTTGTACCTCTCGGCATAAAATTCACCAACAAAATCCCTTTCCTGTCCAGAAAGGCAGTAGCCATGACCTTTCGTGCTGAAATTGTCTGTTTGGTTTTCACTCTGGCTGACGACGATGTGTGTCGTCATTCCATTGACTGTTGCTTGGACTCAGGAGTTATGTGAGACACCCAAGTTTCATCTCCTGTAACGATATTATCTAACAATTCATACGAGTATAAATATAAAAGAATATTAGTATCTATCGATGATACAAAATTATTTAAAACTGGATATGTAATGCTGGAAAAAAAATATAACAGGACTTGACTATATTAATTTCAAGTTGATGTTTATGTGAAAATTCACAGTCCACCAAATTATTATCAACAGACGTCATAGCCTTATCAATATCATTGGGGTAAAAAGAGTACAAAAGTTGGATATCATCAGCGTACAGTTGTATAAAGCAGTTAAGCCCAATAAAATATCCTGCAAGCGTACATACTAAATAGAAGCGGCCCTAGCACAGATACTTGTGGTATACTATCAATAATCTCTTTGCTACGTAATTTCCTTTTGCCAGTAATAACATATTGCTTTCGGTTCTTTAAGTAACTATGTAATAATTTAATTGCTTGCTCAGAGAAGCCCAGATGATGAAAGATAGAAATTAAAATACCATTATTTATTTTATCGAAAGCTTTTGTATAATTCAATAATATCATAAGTGAAATTTTATCTATATTTTGTTTTATCTAAGTGCCCTAAAAATGTCATCTGTTATATTTAATAATGAAGTTGTACAATTAAATCCTTTACGAAATCCGAATTGATTATTTGGTAGTATATTGTATTGGTCTAAGTACTTCTTAATTTGATAATTCATTATCTTTTCCAAGACCTTAGAAAGTACAGGAAGTATACTTATAGGTCTAATATAATTAAATGGTTTAGGACTTGATAGTTTAGACAACGGCAATATTTTAGCAATTTTCCATTTTTTATTATACCCTAGTATTAATCTAATAAACCCAAATGAACACTAATGATGATAATAAAAACGAAGCAAGACCAACATTTGGACAATATTGGTGAAGAAAAGAGTTAAAAGCTGTGCAGTTTATTACAGCTGAAATTGATCGAAATATTTATTTAGAGAATAATGTCATTTTAAATAATTAATATTGAACTATTATTTTTTTAGAAACGTTAAGAAAATTCCCACCAATCGCTTCAATTCCAAGAGTTTGCAGCAAAACATATAAAGTTCCCGGTACGAACTTGGTGATTAAAAAAGGAATTCGAGTTCAAATTCCCGCTTGGGGTTTGCATATGGATCCAGAATACTATCCTAATCCTGAAGTTTTCAACCCAGAAAATTTTACTGAAGAAAACAAAGCCAAACGACCTGATTTCACCTTTTTACCATTTGGTGAAGGTCCCAGAATGTGCATAGGTATGTTAAAACTTTAACATCATCCTTTTCGATAATTGAATGATATGAGAATGTCGTTCATTTTAGGTTTAAGATTTGGTATGTTACAAACAAAAGTTGGATTAATCAGTCTGATTAGAAAGTTCAGATTTTCCATAAATGAAAAAACGAAAAACCCTTTGGAAATGGCAAGAGACTTGGTGGTGTTATCAGTGAAAGGAGATGTTTGGTTGGATGTTCGAAGAATTTGATGCATTTTGTATATAAATTTATTCTTAAATTATTAAATTCTGTATTCGCAAATATTGTTTCTGTTTTCTATTAAAGTAATCTACATTAATAGAAATTGAATAGTTTTTGAATAGCTTTTAGAGGTTTAATTGCTCGCAAAAAAGTAACTTGACTTTTTAAATAAATCACAAAGTATTTATTTATTAATCGAATATTATTTCGCCTCTTTGAAAGTAATCGCCCCTCATTGCAATACATTTATTCCAATTATTCTGCAATCTTCATTAGTTTTAATATTCGACTTCTGGTATTTCCTTCAAACAGACCAAAGAACTCTCTTGAATGGCGTTTATGAACTTAAAACGGTGTCCACGTAAGGGAAAAGTCACATGGTGTCATATCTGGTGGAAGCGAAAAATTGATGAATAATTATTGATTAGTGATAGTGATGTAAATATATTGATTAGTTAATAGTGATGTAAAAACCATACATTGTTTTGTTACAAACGTGGACATTTTTATCTACAATGTCTCTAACACTTAATCGGTGAAGAACTTATTGAATGAACTTAATACATCAACAAAAGTAGAAACCTTTGAGGGTTCTGCATGAATGGTTATGACTTCTGAATGTCCCTAATATCATTAGTTTGTTATTTAATGGTGAACTTTTTCTTCAATAGTAAATGCATAAGTTGATGACGCACAGAACACCACTTCACAAACTATGATACGAAGGTAGAGATATTAGATGCGAATATTAGATGTTATATATTTGGTGCTCAGTTGTTGATTAATAGTCATTTATGTCAGTCGATGTTAGTGTTTCTGTAAAGATGGAGAAAATCGAATAACGAGCCGTCATTAAATTTTTGCATTTGATGTGTATTGACAACATTTTGCATTTGACTACGTAAACTCGTAATTTGCGTAGGAAATAAGAACTTACAGGCCATTGGGAGTTTGAAAAATACTAAATCACCCGGATGTGATGACTTATATAAAAATGATGGAATAACATAGATCAATCCATTCACTCACTCACAGCAAATATTTGGAGAATTAAAACGTTTTGACAGGAATGGAAAGAAGGGATGGAAGGAAGGCCTACTTCATAAGAAATGGGGTACACTCTAACAACTAAAAGTTGTGATAACTACTGCTCAATATGCCTGCTAAGTACCACATATAAAATACCGACTAGAATAATAAAGCAACGACTAACCCGACTAATGCAAGAAATAATAGGAGATTATCAATCCGGTTTGAAAGAGGAACGTTCGCCAATAGACATCATTTTTTCTATCAAGTTAATTCTGGAAAAATGCTGCATTTTATATAGACCTATCTATATTATGTGTGGTGTATAATCAACTATATGTGGAATACAAACAATATTCCAGAGAAAAAGAAAAATTTAATGGAAGAAACAACAATATATATATATATATATATATATATATATATATATATATATATATATATATATATATATATATATATATATATATATATATATACAAATAAAATTGCTATGCGTTATATAACATTTGGAGGGACGTGAACTGAAACCACTCTCTCAGGTTTTGCATCCAGGAGTTACACCGTCTTCCAATATTTCTCTTCCTTGGATTTTCACTGCATGATTAGTTGAAGGAATTGTATTCTGGACCTGGCATTAAGTGGCCCAAATACTCAATCTTCCATCGTTAGAATTTCTCGGTCATCATCACGGTCATTAGATTTTCTCGGTCTTTATTCATTCTTCTCATTACATCCATATTTGTTACTTTATCCATCCATGGAATCTTAAATATATGTTCACATCTCAAAGGCCTCTAATTTCTTGATGTTGTCCTCCTTCTGTCTTCTTGGATGCAAGCCTCCATCCCGTAAAGCAGAACAGAGAAAACATTGTATCTAACCAATCTAACCAATCAACAACAGAAAATATGTTTCATTTTTACAGATGCTGTACTTTGCCAATCCTCGTTTCGATTTATTTATTAATTTATTTTTTTCATTGTAAGACCTTTTTCTTTGTCAGCCGCAGCCACCTTATTTACAATACTTTCCAGATCTTCCAGAGTTCCAGCAATTAAAACTGTGTCATCCACGTACCTTGTATTATTAACATGCTTTCCTTATTTAGACACTTAAAATATAGTCTAGCGACTATAAGACTAACTACTCTAGACACTATAAATATTGATATTTAAATATCTAGACCGGGGATGGCGAACCTTTATCGATCTACGGGCCATTTTTGCTAAAGAAATGTTTATTAATGCCATGACGTACCGACAAACAATTTTGACGGTTTCTAAGCGAGTCTTTAATATTATTAATTTCTGAGAATAATGACTCAGGCAGAGGTAGATGAAAATATTGTTAAGATAGCAAAATCCAGCTTCTTCAGACAGCTAAATATATCTGGTATTGAATTCCACGTTTCCATAATTTTGGTACTGTAATTTTTACTCATATTGCCTGATACTCTTTCTATTTCATTTAATTCCAACTGTTTCCTTGTTTCGATAAATTTTTGAATCCATATTGAAGTAGGCTGGAAATCAGCTACATTTCAATTTCTTCAATTTCCAACCAATCAAATTTGGACAAGTTCAGTTTATCAAGTGAGGTCACATCCGGATACATAATAAGCTTGAGTGTTTCCGAGAAGAGAAAATCTGGGTGAAAATTCTTTGATTGAAGAATTAATTACCGAATTAAACTCTTCAGTGACTTTTGCTTGGTTTGGTCTTTCGTATAAATGCAAATTTCTAGTGATTTTTTTCCAAGTTTGGGAAACACTTGTAGTTTTTGGTAACAATATCGTTACTGAAAACTCTTACAGTTTAGTCTCAAAAGCACAAATGAATCTATAATAACGATAATAGTTTTATTTGCGCTTTTAAGCTTTACATTCAATTCATTGAAATGCTCTTTAAAAGCCACATAAGATCAATTGTGAGTATTGTTAAATTTTTCCCGCATTTTGTTAAAACAGTCTGATTTCTTAAGTACATTACCGCGGCTCAACCGGTGAACATTAGATTTATTATCTATCAGTAATCCATTATACACTGAGTTGATTTCACCCAACTAAGCATCACATTTTCGCTTATTTAAAGCCTGCGAGGATATGAGGTTCACTATTTTTGTGATTACTGCCA
The DNA here is from genome assembly GCA_031761425.1 of Cosmopolites sordidus. NCBI lineage: Eukaryota > Metazoa > Arthropoda > Insecta > Coleoptera > Curculionidae > Cosmopolites > Cosmopolites sordidus. Next base: position 386,739 of record JARFXV010000040.1, read on the forward strand.
TTATATTGACAAGGGAGGCGAAACCACATTTAGCACGCAAGGCTTATTGATGAATAATGCATTATCGAAACAATTTTGCTTAAATCAATTTTTTTCACAGCAAGTGAATTTTTAACAGCCGTACGACTATCGGTCCACTTAGTAGTTAGAGTACTAAGAATACTTAGAGTACTTACAGTACCCTCCGAAACGTTAACGTTAAAAGTTTGTAAAATTTTTTATAACATTTTTATATCTTTAAAATTTTGTTCGTTAGGCAAATTTATTACAAAAAAGAATTACTTAAGACAACGATGTTATTGCAATTAATTCTTCCTTGGTGTCGCTTACTACACAATATCGAGCAAAAACAGCTAAACGAGCAGATATATTTACATCAGTACTTTCCTCAAGACATAGCGATATAAAAGGAGAAGGCTTCATGTCATTTTTTTGTTGTTCTTTTACATTTTCCGTCAGTTTTGAGGCGCTGAATTATCTTATCTTTATTTTCAAAATCATCAAAAAGTGAAGGGGCGCATGTTAACCAGGAGGCATTCAAAAACTCTCCCTCGTTAAAGGGTTTACCATGCCGAGCAATGATATTTGCAGCTGAGAAACTTATGGCACCTGTATGACAATCCTTAGTAACATGTATAATCATAGACCTTGACTGTTTATTTATCTCTTTAATTGCACATGCAATAAACTGCGTTTGCTCTGGTTCGCTTTTTTGATGTATATATTTGTAATTATAATGCCGTTTTACATACGATATTCTACATAACACTGTTCTGTAACATAAAACACACACCACTTTATCACCTTTACTAATCATGCCATATTTTTCAGTCCACCAAGTTTGAAATTCTCTATTACACTTATCTTGCACTTTTTGTTTTTTTTACCAAAATAGTCATGTTGAATAATACTTAGAATGAAAAAATGTAGACGAAAAAATAAATTGTTTCGATTAGGTAACCAAATTCCTTAATTAATGCCGTGCCCAAAATATATTGTCGCGTGCCATTGGTTCGTCATTGCTGATCTAGACACTTAAAGTGCGAATTTCGAAATACTTTATTGCGATGTACTTGATTTATCTCTAAATAATCTTCAACTCTAAATAATGTATGTAACCGTTTTAAATATGCCTCAATTATGATTTCAAAAGGAACATAATATCGTTTGACGGTCCATTTAATACGAGAGCTAGATTAATTAAGATAAGTCCTAAATAATCCAAAACATAAAATAGATCAAAGTGAAAAATCAGGGATTTATGAAATTAGTTGTCCATACGGCGATCGAATGCATACTGGGCAAATTAAAGATCCATATTAACCGGATATAACGAATACATTGTTCACATTTGATATGAGAGAAATGAAAAGTCTTGTGTTGCCTAATATACACTCGAGGATGACCGTAGATTAGGTGAGGTTAGGTACACTCGAGGATGACCGTAGATTAGATATTAGTGACTTAAGACTTGTTAAAAGTGTAATTAATAATAAGGCTTTGGATGCATATGAAAGCATTGAAATAGAAACATGTAAGAAAACCATGAACCGGGATAAAGGACCTATTCCATTCAGTCAATTTTTTCAATTATTAATGTAACGCTTAGTTCACTCCATGGTTCATGATAAATACAAGCCTAATTAGGGACTGTTGTCATATAAATGGAACATAGTTTAGTTTAGGAATTAGACTGCATCATCTTCTGATGATGCTAACATGATTAAGCAAAGAAGATTAAAAACAGTGATTTGATGTTTAGTGCTAAATTTCTTCGAGTTTATAGTTTAAAATCAGCATTGCTTGCAAAACAATTCACTTCTAGGAACAAGGGCAAAATTTTCTTCGGAACGCACATTTTTTGCCTTTCTTTTTGTTTTAATATCGAGCAGTGTGAAATGTGTTAGGAATATATCGATAATCTGGCAAATACATCAGGAAGTTTATATTCACGAAGTGTTATATAAGTTTGACGCACAGAACATTGATTTTGATAATAAAATTCGACAATTTGCAAGCGTTGCTCCGATGTTAAATGTTCTATATATATATATATATATATATATATATATATATATATATATATATATATATATATATATATATATATATATATATATATTTCAGAATTTACAGAAATTAATATATTTTTTTTTGATTTATTTTGAAAACGGGAGGAGAATACTTCCCGAAATGTTAACGTTAAAAATTTGTGATCCAGTGATTCTTTATTTACATAAGAACAGATGTTTTTGATATTTTTTGAGTTTTAGATCGTTGCGAAAAACTCAAATAAAGAAAATATAAGTATTTGATTCCGACGCTACTATTAATGAAAACTTGTCACAATCACAATTTGTCACAATAGCGCTTTGCTATTGTTTTTAGGAAAACACTAGAACCTATAAACACAAATAGGTTCTACTGTTTTGTGAAACTCATTTTTGCCGGGCATATAAAAACTGGTACAGTTGTCTATCTACATATAAATATATATATATATATATATATATATATATATATATATATATATATATATATATATATATATATATATATATATATAAATTGATGTTGGTATATATGAGAACGATGAATTCCGACCCCGTTTGACCGATCACCATGAAAGTTGACACATCTAAATATTTTTTTATATATATAAAATATTTGTAGTAACTCGCCACTAGATGGGTCTGCAGGATTTCTATACCGTACAACCGATCGCTATGAAAATTGGTATACATTGGTATTTGAAAACGGTGAATATTTTAGCGCTATCCACTTTATTGTACCTCGTCACTAGATAGGGCTGTAGCGCATCAACTTCTACATCTTAACTATATCTTTCCCTACTTATAGTATTTAAATTTAAAAATGCTACCGTCCAAGACAATGCGTCTCAATGAATATAGATAAAAATGAAAGGAAAATTGTATTGAGCGAGTAATAGCATATATAATCGTTAGTGCGTCTGTTAGTAATTGTGTAACTTCTGAACGACTTGACTGATTGAGGTAATATTCCCACAATATATTTGTTTTGTCGAGACGATGATTCATAGATACGCTAGGATCCGATAGGGGCGCTGACAATTTCTATATATATATATATATATATATATATATATATATATATATATATATATATATATATATATATATATATATATATATATATATATATATATATATATATATATATATATATATATATATATATATATATATATATAAATAAGTGATAGATAACACAGACAGATAAAAAAATGTACTTATCAAAAATCAAATAAAGATCATGGCAGACTAATAACATATCTAAAAACAATAAAAAAACCAGAAATGTGATAATTTTTTTTACAAAAATATGTTGATAAATCCATTTAAATATGTTAAACTAATTTATTTTGATATATGAGGGTTATTCGAAAATTTTTGAGTACCAGTTTTTGTATACCAGCAAAACCGCAAGGATTATTTGTTGTCCGTGAGTGAAGTTTGGCGCGACGACAAGAGTCTAACACGCGAAATAATAGTAATATTTCATATTACAATATTAAATATTTAAGGCACATCCTACTTTTCGTGTTTCATCTAAAAAACAAATGCTGCGAAAGCTTGGGACATTATTTATGTAACGTTGCGGAATAATGCCGTTTAGTGCATATAGTAAGAAGTGATTGCAGCAAGTCCCAATAGAAATTTTGAATTAAATAATGCAGAACATCAGGGATAGCTAAAAAGAGTGAACGAGGAAAATTCTAGTGAAAAATCCTTGTGTAGTGCTGTGTAACACCGCAAGTTTTTTTTTAGCAAGGGAAAACTCAAAAGGAAAGTCGTTGGGTCTTTTATGCACGTACAGCAGAAAATCAGAGCAGATATTTTGATGTTGTCGTGTCATTGCTTTCCAGACTCAAGAAAAAGAACTTCCTATATAAGATTGTAAGCTGTGACAAAAAATTGATTCTTTACGATAATCCAAAGTGAGTAAATCTTGGTGAACCATGAATTAGTACCACAAAGTGAAATATCCAAGTCAAAAAGGTGTTATATGATTAGTTCAGCTGTGTAATTTTCGAGTACAATTTGTGTAGCTGCATTTTTGGTGACGAGTTTTGTATATGTGAATGCGACCCGGAAACGAAGCGCCAGAGTCAGGAACGGTACATTACAACCTCACCACGTTCAAAAAAAGTCAAAAGCCGGCTCCGCCGCCCCCTTATTCACTAGACTTGAATCTTTGTGACTTACTCTTTTCTCAGAATTGAAAATTATATAGCTTTAAATAATAAGATAATAACATAGTTTTTGGCATACGAAAACGGTTTATTGCATTTAATCATTACATAAAGTCTATATATGCAAAGGTTAAGTAATAAGAATCAGTTGTTCAATTTACATTTACTGTATGCTGAAGAAAGGGCCATGTTTTTGCTTATAAGACAGGTCGATAATAGATTTGGTGCCGGAAAGACTAAAATTGTTTTTGAATATGCTCGTTATGCTGGTCCTAACAGTATATATATATATATATATATATATATATATATATATATATATATATATATATATATATATATATATATATATATATATATATTTGTAAATATACGAGTAGTTTTGAAGATATGATAGGTGTCGAAAAAATACGATTATTTCATATTTTTTACTTTTTGTTACTTCATTGAACATGGAGAAAGCTTCTTTTTCGTAATTTCTTCGAGTGAGTTTCTTCCAGGCATTCACGCATGATACTACAGCAGTAATCAACCATCATGTGTTCATCCCATCGACCCTGGTACATTTCTTTCATATTTTTTAGGTCTTCGTTCGTTCGTTCTCCTTGTTCCTCACGCTAAGACCCAAGGTTGTTCGTAAATTTGTCCAAATGATTGTGGAGTGAACTTTGATGCTTATATTATATCCAAGCTTTCCGAAATTTTCCACCAGGTTTTGCACCAATTAGCGATAATTTTCGGACTTATAATTTCCTAAGAAATATTTTACAACATTGGCGAAGAAAAGCAAGGCTTATGATTCTATATCATTCACTGAATGCACGAAATTGTTGTCATTCATGAAAAGCCTAATTTACGGTCCATCGAAAATGCCCGCCTTAAGTTTCTCCTTGTTCAAACCAGGAAATGTCATCGATATATAATTAAAACAGGAACCATTTGTATCCAATAATTTGACATACTGTTTCATGAGTCCCAACTTTAAGTGCAATGGAGGTACAAATATTTTTTCTTTAGTAACTTTTTAATCGTCAGGTCTTTTCTTTCAGGCCAGTTTGTTTTAATGTAATGCAAGCTTTCATTTCTGCTATCCTACAAACAAAGAAAACATGGAAATTTCGGATAGCCTCTTTGTTGACCCCATAAAAAGTTTATCACTTTTAAATCAACGCATATTACCTATATATGATCTTGGTACTTGAGTTTTACCATTCCAAGAGATATGGTTTCATACTCGTCTTTTAATTTAGTCGAACGAGCAATGGGAACTGCACCATGCTTATTGCCATTATGTAGCAAAACACATTTCCAACTCCGCTGGAATTGTCTATAAAAAGTCCCCATTCATTTGGCTGGTAGTTTAAGAAATTTCCATTTTTGATACAAGCCAATCGACATCGTTTTCTGAGCAAAAAAACGGAAGCAGTTTTTTTCTCGAGTACAATAACATGGTACATGGTACATGGTAACATTAGTACCTGGGGAAAGTAAATTCCTCTCTTTGAGCCTGAATGCCCACAGTTCCGATCTTTTTTTAAAAAGGTCGAGGTCTATGATACGGTCACTTAAAGCGTCTTGAGTAAAAAGTAGGAGTTTTGACGACATAACTTCAAAATTATCACTTTCTTCGCTAGCTTGCTTATCTTCAGATGTACTATCTTCTGTAAGTGAAATATCAGACAGGCCATGAAGGGGACAGGGGAGTCTTCTGAATGAAAACAGGTCTTTTAGCATATACCAGATCGGGATAGGTCATTTTTTTCGCTCAATAGGTCAAGGACAGAGCAACATCTGTCGGGCCAGCTAGTGTGTGTGTGTGTGTCTATATATATATATATATATATATATATATATATATATATATATATATATATATATATATATATAGATATATATATATATATATATATATATATATATATATATATATATATATATATATATATATATATATATATATATATATATAGATATATATATATATATATATATATATATATATATATATATATATATATATATATATATATATATATATATATTGGAACAGAATTGGAACAACAAGAACAGACGAAAATGCAACTGGCCCATATGGAACTGGTGAGCGAGACAATAGAGGTGACAGATTAGTTGATTTTGCTGAAGGACAAGAACTATATATTATGAATTCATTCTATAAGAAAAATATCAGCAGAAAATGGACATGGAAAAGTCCATCTGTATCCAGTCCAATCGTATACTGTATCACACAACAAAGACTTTTTATCAATGAATTTGATAAATGTGGAAGAATCTTCAAACTAAACTAACACCAACTTTCTCATCTGGCAAAATCAAAATGATATTTGAAACTAATAGAGGTAATAATTTTAAATAACTCTAAACTGTTTTGGAAAGTGTTCATTCGAACGCGCCTTTGGTCGAGTGCTGACAAACAACAACCCATCGAGTCGACAGGTTTTTCATGGTTATTTTAGGAGTCTCGATAGTTTCGATAGTTTATTACCTTCAGTAGATGTATGGTCACGTTTAAATTCCGCAGCCCACTTTTTTATCGTCGAAAACGAAGGGAAATAATCTTTTAAAGTGGAATCTAACGCCCTTTGTATGTCCCTGTGGCTAAGCTCTTTTAAAAATCTTCTGAGAAAAATGTTTAAACTTTTTTTTATTCGAATTTTATAAACAAACAACTAAATTGAACCATCTGAAACTTTACAGCACGCCATCTGACGAATTATACTTGGCATACATCATTTGGTCATGCTACTATTAAGGTGAATTAAACACAAAGTTGGTATTTATTCTTCAAAATTTATTTTGTCTTCTTCATATCAATTCTCTCTCACTGCAATACATTTATACCAGCGTTTTTTTCGGAATGTAGCTCTATTTGACTGAACTAAATGCATATAGGTCTTTGTCTAACCGAATGTGACACTAAAATTTCTTGTTTCATTTTTAAATTAACCTAATTAAAAAAAAAATTAATAATAATATTAGAATAAATTACAGTTAATTATTGTATATTGATAATTAGTACGATCAAGTATAGCTCATTTAGGGAAACAATGGTTGCACGTCATCAATTTAGAGAAATCTATTGCCAATTTAAATCCATAAGAAAGAAAAAATCATTTAAAGTTCAAAGCACTCCTTAATAACTTCCTCTAATCCTATTAGAATAGGATAAAAATACGGTGAGCCGGCGGATTACATTATGTGAATTCGCTGTCAAGATAACATTTAGGTTTGTAGTTCTGGACAGTGTTGCCGACCTTATACAACTTTTTCGTAGAATCTGTCATTTTCATGTTTTGATCGTTTTTGAGTTGTACTTTCAAACGTTTCTGAATTATGTTTAATGTATTCTTTGCTGTTTTAGCTATTTTCTGGTTTAGTTTCTGTTTTTGTGAGTTCTGTAGTAAAAAATCTGCGATCATAATTGCAAAAAAAAATGCCAAAACCGTTAAGCGGTCAGTGCAAGCAGCTTGTCTCGTCACTTATCAGTTATTTTGAACAGGAACGAGATAATGGGGCTCCTCTTTTGCCATTAAACGCTGTGAGAGAGGTATGTATTATTAACTTAGTAGGTCTAATGGTTAATTGGAGTTTTTTTTAGTGAGTTTCAGCTGCACTAAATATTAGTATTGGTACATTTAGTACAATTTCGAAAAGTTGAAGAATAACGAAATGTTAAAATCACCGAAGAAAAAGCGTCAACATCCAAAATGAGTAACTAATCTAGATCATCTAGTGTTTATGTCTGTCTATTTTAAAGTCTAGCAACATTCTCAGTAACATTAAATTATAAAAGTACATACAGTTTAATCTACTCACATTGATAATATTTTCTTCCCAGTAGCCATTTAACTTGTTTATTCTTGTTGTTTGTTCAATTAAAAAAGTTAAGAAATAAAACCTGGAAGATGTCATCGTTAAACCGATCGTTTTAAATGACCCAAAACTTTTTGTTAAGTTTGTAGTGAGTATACGGGGAAAAAGTTTCGAAAACCGATATCTGAATTTGTGCAAAATGCTTATTTAGCTTACTTTAACTTGAAAATCAAATCAAAGTTTTTGATTTGGACGCCATAGATTCCAAACAATGTTTGCAAAATGTGTAGTAAACATTTAGGCAATGGTCGAATGATAAAAGAAGTCAATTGAATTTGAAGTAGTAAAGGTGCATAGCAGGTGCACATATATATATATATATATATATATATATATATATATATATATATATATATATGTATATGTATATATATATATATATATATATATATATATATATATATATATATATATATATATGTATATATATAATATATATATATATATATATATATATATATATATATATATATATATCATCATCAGCCCGCATCGATCCACTGCAGGATGAAGGCCTCTTCAGCATGCTTCCAACCTTCACGGTCCTGGGCTTTCCTCTGCCACTCGGGTCCAATATACTTAACGATGTCATCAATCCATCGTGCTTTCGGTATTCTTCGCGGACGTTTGCGATCAAGCGGTATCCACTCCAGGATTGCCTTGGTCCATCTGTCGTCCCATCGCCTCGCTATATGGCCTGCCCATCTCCATTTCAACTGTTTTACTCTTCCAATGATGTCACAGACTTTTGTTTGTTCCCTGATCCATGCGCAGGACTTTCTGTCTCGTCTTGTAATGCCAAGCATACATCTTTTCATTCCCCTCTGTGCCACCCGAAGTTTTTGAATTGATTGCGATGTGAGTGTCCAGGTTTCACTTCCGTATGTCATAACGGGTAGAACGCACTGATCGAATACTTTTCTTTTCAGGCAAAGTGGGAGTCTGCTCTTAAACACTATGTTGAGCCTACCAAATGCCTGCCAGCCACATTTAACACGCCGTTCCACCTCCCGGGCGGTATTCCCCTCCATGGAAATCCTCTGCCCAAGATATATAAAGCTGTCCACAATCTCTAAATCCCTTCCTAGAACTGAAATTCTTCTGTCTTGAGCGAAGTTATTGAACATAACCTGACTCTTTTTCAGGTTTATTTTCAAGCCAAATGGTTCGCCAGCCCTTTGCAGTTCTTGTATGCGTCTTTGCAGCTCCTCTGGGTCTTGTGAAATGAGAATAATATCATCTGCAAATCTAAGATGGTTTAAGTTTGCACCATTGATCTTTACAGCATCCTGTTCCCAATCCAGTTTACGGAATACTTCTTCAAGGCCAGACGAGAAAAGAATAGGCGATATTGCGTCACCCTGCCGTACACCTCGTTCTATATTAATTCCCACTTCAAGATCATCAAGGTGAATTGTGGCTGTAGCTCCATCATATATCGATTCTAATAGGTTTACATAGGCTCTCTCTACACCTTGGCTAAGCAGTGCATCCATTATCGCATGCTTTGAGATGGAATCAAATGCTTTTTCGTAGTCGATAAAAGCCAAACACAGTGGCATGGTGTATTCGTTGTGCCTTTCTATGACCTGCTGTACAACCTGGATGTGATCCATTGTACTGAATCCACTTCTGAATCCTGCTTGTTCTCTTGGTTGTGCGTCATTCAGTTTTTTTAATATTCTTTTAGAAATTATCTTAGTGAAAACTTTGTACATCACTGATAGGAGGCTTATTGGACGGTAGTTCTTTAAATCTTCATGTGCTCCTTTTTTATGTAAAAGGATCACTTCTGCATTTTTCCATAAGTCAGGTACTTTTTGTTCTTTGAGGCATTTAGAGTATAATTTTGCCAGTGTTTTATGTAACGTCCGACCACCAGCTTTTAGCATTTCGACAGTTACACTATCCTTTCCCGGAGCCTTACCGTTCTTCATCAATTCTATAGCATTTGTTACTTCCTCCACTAGGATATCTGGCATTTGTTCTTCCGTGGGTATTGCTGTCCCTGACTGGCTCTGATCTTCATATAACTGGGAATAAAACCTTCTGACAATCTCTAACATTTGGGTACGCGTCCTGCACACTGTGCCATCCTCACGCTTTAAAGCATATATTTGCGTTCTTTTGTTTCTCAGCTTCTGTTTAGCTTTGTTAATTCCTTTGTTTTCTTCCAGGGTTTTTTGCACTACCTGCATATTGAATCGGCGCGTGTCCTCTCTGATACGTTTTCTTATAGTTTTGCAGAGCTCAGTGTACTCGACCCTGCCAAAAGGACTACCTGCATTTCTCATTGCTCGCCGTTTCTTCATTAAATCAATGGTCTCACTGGAGATTTTTGTTTGTTTGAGACATTTTTCGTCTGGTGCTATTGAAGCAGCCGTTTGAAGTACATTGTTGGCGATTTCTTCATATTGAACTGATATTTCCACCTCCTCTGGATCTTGTAACGCAGCAAACCGGTTTGACAAAGCAATCTCAAAATCGCTTCCTCTCTCCAGCAGTTTTCCCGAATCCACCTTGCCCTTCTTTGATCTTACCATTCTTTCGCGCTCTTTTCGACAGTCAATCCGAACCCTTGCTCGTACCATTCGGTGGTCACTTCCAACATTAAAATTGTTAAGAACAGTACAATTGGTAAATATTGTTTTATCGTTGGTCATGATGTAGTCAATTTCGCTTGTGAGCCCAGATGGACTTTTCCATGTCCATTTTCTGCTGATATTTTTCTTATAGAATGAATTCATAATATATAGTTCTTGTCCTTCAGCAAAATCAACTAATCTGTCACCTCTATTGTCTCGCTCACCAGTTCCATATGGGCCAGTTGCATTTTCGTCTGTTCTTGTTGTTCCAATTCTGTTCCAATATATATATATATATATATATATATATATATATATATATATATATATATATATATATATATATTGGAACAGAATTGGAACAACAAGAACAGACGAAAATGCAACTGGCCCATATGGAACTGGTGAGCGAGACAATAGAGGTGACAGATTAGTTGATTTTGCTGAAGGACAAGAACTATATATTATGAATTCATTCTATAAGAAAAATATCAGCAGAAAATGGACATGGAAAAGTCCATCTGGGCTCACAAGCGAAATTGACTACATCATGACCAACGATAAAACAATATTTACCAATTGTACTGTTCTTAACAATTTTAATGTTGGAAGTGACCACCGAATGGTACGAGCAAGGGTTCGGATTGACTGTCGAAAAGAGCGCGAAAGAATGGTAAGATCAAAGAAGGGCAAGGTGGATTCGGGAAAACTGCTGGAGAGAGGAAGCGATTTTGAGATTGCTTTGTCAAACCGGTTTGCTGCGTTACAAGATCCAGAGGAGGTGGAAATATCAGTTCAATATGAAGAAATCGCCAACAATGTACTTCAAACGGCTGCTTCAATAGCACCAGACGAAAAATGTCTCAAACAAACAAAAATCTCCAGTGAGACCATTGATTTAATGAAGAAACGGCGAGCAATGAGAAATGCAGGTAGTCCTTTTGGCAGGGTCGAGTACACTGAGCTCTGCAAAACTATAAGAAAACGTATCAGAGAGGACACGCGCCGATTCAATATGCAGGTAGTGCAAAAAACCCTGGAAGAAAACAAAGGAATTAACAAAGCTAAACAGAAGCTGAGAAACAAAAGAACGCAAATATATGCTTTAAAGCGTGAGGATGGCACAGTGTGCAGGACGCGTACCCAAATGTTAGAGATTGTCAGAAGGTTTTATTCCCAGTTATATGAAGATCAGAGCCAGTCAGGGACAGCAATACCCACGGAAGAACAAATGCCAGATATCCTAGTGGAGGAAGTAACAAATGCTATAGAATTGATGAAGAACGGTAAGGCTCCGGGAAAGGATAGTGTAACTGTCGAAATGCTAAAAGCTGGTGGTCGGACGTTACATAAAACACTGGCAAAATTATACTCTAAATGCCTCAAAGAACAAAAAGTACCTGACTTATGGAAAAATGCAGAAGTGATCCTTTTACATAAAAAAGGAGCACATGAAGATTTAAAGAACTACCGTCCAATAAGCCTCCTATCAGTGATGTACAAAGTTTTCACTAAGATAATTTCTAAAAGAATATTAAAAAAACTGAATGACGCACAACCAAGAGAACAAGCAGGATTCAGAAGTGGATTCAGTACAATGGATCACATCCAGGTTGTACAGCAGGTCATAGAAAGGCACAACGAATACACCATGCCACTGTGTTTGGCTTTTATCGACTACGAAAAAGCATTTGATTCCATCTCAAAGCATGCGATAATGGATGCACTGCTTAGCCAAGGTGTAGAGAGAGCCTATGTAAACCTATTAGAATCGATATATGATGGAGCTACAGCCACAATTCACCTTGATGATCTTGAAGTGGGAATTAATATAGAACGAGGTGTACGGCAGGGTGACGCAATATCGCCTATTCTTTTCTCGTCTGGCCTTGAAGAAGTATTCCGTAAACTGGATTGGGAACAGGATGCTGTAAAGATCAATGGTGCAAACTTAAACCATCTTAGATTTGCAGATGATATTATTCTCATTTCACAAGACCCAGAGGAGCTGCAAAGACGCATACAAGAACTGCAAAGGGCTGGCGAACCATTTGGCTTGAAAATAAACCTGAAAAAGAGTCAGGTTATGTTCAATAACTTCGCTCAAGACAGAAGAATTTCAGTTCTAGGAAGGGATTTAGAGATTGTGGACAGCTTTATATATCTTGGGCAGAGGATTTCCATGGAGGGGAATACCGCCCGGGAGGTGGAACGGCGTGTTAAATGTGGCTGGCAGGCATTTGGTAGGCTCAACATAGTGTTTAAGAGCAGACTCCCACTTTGCCTGAAAAGAAAAGTATTCGATCAGTGCGTTCTACCCGTTATGACATACGGAAGTGAAACCTGGACACTCACATCGCAATCAATTCAAAAACTTCGGGTGGCACAGAGGGGAATGAAAAGATGTATGCTTGGCATTACAAGACGAGACAGAAAGTCCTGCGCATGGATCAGGGAACAAACAAAAGTCTGTGACATCATTGGAAGAGTAAAACAGTTGAAATGGAGATGGGCAGGCCATATAGCGAGGCGATGGGACGACAGATGGACCAAGGCAATCCTGGAGTGGATACCGCTTGATCGCAAACGTCCGCGAAGAATACCGAAAGCACGATGGATTGATGACATCGTTAAGTATATTGGACCCGAGTGGCAGAGGAAAGCCCAGGACCGTGAAGGTTGGAAGCATGCTGAAGAGGCCTTCATCCTGCAGTGGATCGATGCGGGCTGATGATGATATATATATATATATATATATATATATATATATATATATATATATATATATATATATACATATATATATATATATATATATATATATATATATATATATATATATATATATATATATATATATATATATATATATATACATATACATATATATATATATATATATATATATATATATATATATATATATATATATATATATATATATATATATATATGTGCACCTGCTATGCACCTTTACTACTTCAAATTCAATTGACTTCTTTTATCATTCGACCATTGCCTAAATGTTTACTACACATTTTGCAAACATTGTTTGGAATCTATGGCGTCCAAATCAAAAACTTTGATTTGATTTTCAAGTTAAAGTAAGCTAAATAAGCATTTTGCACAAATTCAGATATCGGTTTTCGAAACTTTTTCCCCGTATACTCACTACAAACTTAACAAAAAGTTTTGGGTCATTTAAAAACGATCGGTTTAACGATGACATCTTCCAGGTTTTATTTCTTAACTTTTTTAATTGAACAAACAACAAGAATAAACAAGTTAAATGGCTACTGGGAAGAAAATATTATCAATGTGAGTAGATTAAACTGTATGTACTTTTATAATTTAATGTTACTGAGAATGTTGCTAGACTTTAAAATAGACAGACATAAACACTAGATGATCTAGATTAGTTACTCATTTTGGATGTTGACGCTTTTTCTTCGGTGATTTTAACATTTCGTTATTCTTCAACTTTTTCGAAATTGTACTAAATGTACCAATACTAATATTTAGTGCAGCTGAAACTCACTAAAAAAAACTCCAATTAACCATTAGACCTACTAAGTTAATAATACATACCTCTCTCACAGCGTTTAATGGCAAAAGAGGAGCCCCATTATCTCGTTCCTGTTCAAAATAACTGATAAGTGACGAGACAAGCTGCTTGCACTGACCGCTTAACGGTTTTGGCATTTTTTTTTGCAATTATGATCGCAGATTTTTTACTACAGAACTCACAAAAACAGAAACTAAACCAGAAAATAGCTAAAACAGCAAAGAATACATTAAACATAATTCAGAAACGTTTGAAAGTACAACTCAAAAACGATCAAAACATGAAAATGACAGATTCTACGAAAAAGTTGTATAAGGTCGGCAACACTGTCCAGAACTACAAACCTAAATGTTATCTTGACAGCGAATTCACATAATGTAATCCGCCGGCTCACCGTATTTTTATCCTATTCTAATAGGATTAGAGGAAGTTATTAAGGAGTGCTTTGAACTTTAAATGATTTTTTCTTTCTTATGGATTTAAATTGGCAATAGATTTCTCTAAATTGATGACGTGCAACCATTGTTTCCCTAAATGAGCTATACTTGATCGTACTAATTATCAATATACAATAATTAACTGTAATTTATTCTAATATTATTATTAATTTTTTTTTAATTAGGTTAATTTAAAAATGAAACAAGAAATTTTAGTGTCACATTCGGTTAGACAAAGACCTATATGCATTTAGTTCAGTCAAATAGAGCTACATTCCGAAAAAAACGCTGGTATAAATGTATTGCAGTGAGAGAGAATTGATATGAAGAAGACAAAATAAATTTTGAAGAATAAATACCAACTTTGTGTTTAATTCACCTTAATAGTAGCATGACCAAATGATGTATGCCAAGTATAATTCGTCAGATGGCGTGCTGTAAAGTTTCAGATGGTTCAATTTAGTTGTTTGTTTATAAAATTCGAATAAAAAAAAGTTTAAACATTTTTCTCAGAAGATTTTTAAAAGAGCTTAGCCACAGGGACATACAAAGGGCGTTAGATTCCACTTTAAAAGATTATTTCCCTTCGTTTTCGACGATAAAAAAGTGGGCTGCGGAATTTAAACGTGACCATACATCTACTGAAGGTAATAAACTATCGAGACTCCTAAAATAACCATGAAAAACCTGTCGACTCGATGGGTTGTTGTTTGTCAGCACTCGACCAAAGGCGCGTTCGAATGAACACTTTCCAAAACAGTTTAGAGTTATTTAAAATTATTACCTCTATTAGTTTCAAATATCATTTTGATTTTGCCAGATGAGAAAGTTGGTGTTAGTTTAGTTTGAAGATTCTTCCACATTTATCAAATTCATTGATAAAAAGTCTTTGTTGTGTGATACAGTATACGATTCATGAAATAGCTGTCTTTATGGAGGTATTATTTTATTAAAATCGGAGAGGTGAGTACCGGAGAGGTGAATAAGTATATTTCATCATATCTTAAATTAGATTGTTTAGACAATTTATACCTTTCAAGAAGCGCATCGAAAATTGTCATATTTTCGAAGAAGGTTTTTAGAGTGGTTCCTATGAATGATGGTTCTGGAATGATGGTTCTGGATGGAATGAACTCTGGTTCGATCTGAAAATTACCTCTTCTCTTCCAATAACCGTTTTTCCATTTCAAGTACTAAAGCACAGTTACAACAGAAACAACAATTATGTAGGCCTACACAATATAAAAACAATTTTGGTGCCATCGAGACTTAAACGTAATTTTAAAGTGATGTCTAGACAATCAAATCTATGAAATGGATGGAAAAAGTGAGTAGATTTACATGGTAATATTGTATTTTTATCAAATTTTATTGAACTATTTCAGAACAAACCGTTAATCTTAAAAGTATTCATGGAAAACTTAAGAACATGCAGCTCTTTGGTAGATGTAAAACTTCACTTCATACACTTCTAAATGAAAATGGTCTCAAATGGAGTAAAGATAATCCACGTAGGGGCTTCCACATATTGCCTTTAAACGAATCAAATTTTTGAAGATGTCTCAAAATATCAAAGATGAATCTCTGTTTGATTTTCTTTATTTGGATGAAACATGGATATTTCGAAATGGCACCTTGAGTCACTCATGGCAAGATGACAACAAGAGGAGTGTAAAGACTACAAAAGTTGATGAAAAAAGGTGAGTGCTATACGTAATACTTAGGAGCCATTAAAGTCAAGTCATAAATAATTGTTTTAAGATGTGTCAATAATAACATGTTATTGCAGATATATTGTTCTTCACGCTGGGAACAAGAATGGCTTTATTCCAGAGGCCGAATTAGTCTTCTATTCTAAAACAAAAGGCGACTATCATGGAGAAATGAATAAATATAACTTTCTGTTTTGGTTTAAAAACCAGCTGTTGAAAATCTTGGAGGAGTCATCAGTTATTGTCATGGATAATGCACCATATCATAGTACACTGATGGATAAACCTCCAACTAGTGCATGGATAAAACCAAAAATTGCAAAATGACTGACGGAATATAATCTTCCTTTTGAAAACACCATGTTGAAAAGTGAACTGCTGCAAATCGTTATTCGGTAAGCAGTAATTAAAGGGACAAGTTTGTGTTTCATAATGTTCTTTTCAGGAACAAGCCTAAAAAGAAATATGTGGCAGATCATATGGCTGAAGAGTATGGCCACAAAGTATTACATCTTCCCCTTATCATTGTTATATTATCAAAATTATTACGTCGTCATATAGGTCGAGATGGAAGAACGATTGATGTTTGGATATGTGGAAAGAAGCTTTGTCAACAGTTACACCACAGGATGGTCGGATCGCGAAAGAGTATTTGATAGACTAGAAGTTAATCCTTTAATAATTTACTTGAATCGCGATTCATATGCTGAAAGTTGTTTTAGTGGCACAGAATAATTAAACTTTGTGTGAACTAAATGATAAGTCCCTATGTTGACAAGCAGTTTCGAAACAGATTTTTGATTAAAACTTTTCGTGTTATTTTTTCATTTACAGTTTTATCGATCATACAAATGCCAGTCTGGGTATTTTGGTGTTGATGTGGCAACATTGCAACGTGAGTGCGTCATAGATTTTGATGACGTGCAACCACTGTTTCCCTGAATGAGCTGTAGATATAATTTAGATTTTATCAGAATAATAATAATTTATTAGAGTAATCTGTTTAGAGTTTATTGTTTACAAAAAACAATCTTAGGATGGATCAAGATAATGTAAGAAATATATATAATGATATCATTGATTAAATTATTATAATTGATAACATTCAACACGTTCCACTGACATTTGTTACGGAAAAAATAATAGTGAGAAGGTTTACCATGGTTATTATAAAACTCTGTAACCCTGCGAGGCATGGAACACATTTGACGATCTACTAGGTCCAATCCTATTTGACAAATATCATAGTTATTTAAGCATACTTGCGCTATCTCTGTGTCAGGAAGAGAACTTTTAAACGGCCCTCGAATAAGTGAGAGGCTAAAAATAAAATTAGTGTTTGATAATTTAAGTACGTTTGTATATAATCTGAAATGACAATATACTATAATCTTTATATAAGAAGTTATTATCACCGTGAACTTATTTGCGGTGGAAGGTGAAACTTGGATAAATTTAAAGGTTGTTGGAGAATATGCTGTTACCAAAAAGGTGTGTGAAATTAAGGATGTCCTGTGAAGATTTACAATGTAATAGGAAGTTGTGCATTTGGACTTGAGTGTATTTTTTTGGAGGAAGCAAACAATAATTTTCGAACATACCGTACAAAATTTTTTTCAGCAGTGCCCTTGATGGACTGGAAGTTTATGTTCATACCGCATTAAATCCTCAAAAAAAAACTTCTCTGCGGCTATTCATACAACTAAAAGAGGACGCCAAGAATGACCTGCAAAAGGAGTAGGAATCATTGACACTGAACGAGATCGCGTATTTTGTTTTCTTCTTGGCTGTTTTTAAAATATCGTCGACAGCAATGACCTTTGATCTGTATGAACTACTTCAGAATCCAGATATTTAAGAAAAGCTGACAAAGGAAATCGAAGAAACATTGGACATGCATGAAGGGAAAGTAACTTACGATGCTGTAGTTGAAATGAAGTATCTGGACATGGTAGTTAAGAAAATGAAAATAATAACTATTGCTATAGGATGAACGTAGTCTTTTAAATTAAACATTGAGTCGGCAGATATTATTTGCATTTTTTCGCTTGTATAAATGCTAATATGCCTTAAAATGTGTTTTCAATTTAAATCAAAAATTTATAATATAATTTGACATCACAGTTTCAAGCTTGATGAATGTTACTATTTCTATCGTAATAAGCATTTTCAATATTTTGATCTAAATGTTTTGATATTAGGTATTATTTGCAGTTAGGATGATCAAGGGTCTAGTTAAAACTTATATAATATATATATATATATATATATATATATATATATATATATATATATATATATATATATATAATTAAAACATTTGTCAAGTATAATTCATTAGATAGCGAGCTATGCAATTTCAAATGGGTGCGTTTATTTGCATGTTGTTTAATACTTTGTTTTAAGGTGTTTAACTCCAATGGGTATACAAAATGTATTAGATTCCATATTTTTTTACAAAAACGAAAGATTTTTCCCTTCGTTTTAGGAAATTTAACACAAACACCGCCACGCCCGAAAAAATCGTCACAAATTTCACAATATCGTATTAAATGATCCTTGAGTGAAGGTACCCGAGATTGCTGACATTGTAAACATCTCAAAAGACCATGTTTACTATTCCTACACGATGTTTTTGGAATGAAAAACTTATCTGCAAAACAGACGTCGCGTTTGTTAAAAGTCGGCGAAAGACGCATTCGAATAAACACTTCTCAATAGTATTTAGCCTTATTTAAACGCGAATCTGTTGATTTTCTTCGATGTTTTATAATAGCAGATGAAATATGAATTCACTATTACATGCCAAAGGCGAACCAACGTTCCAAAGTAATGGCAACGGTTTTCTGCGATTTTTGTAGTATGCTGATCAAAAACGATAGAGCAAAAGGCAGGACCATCGTCAGGGAGTATTACGCTTCACATCTGAATTAATTGCAGGTTATTCAGGTAAAAAGTCCACATCTGACCAAAAAGTAAATGCTCTTTCACCACCACGATAATGCGTCTGCATATATATCTTGTGTTGATGAGGCAAAACTCCACGATCTACATTTTGAAATACTTACCCATGCATCCTATTTTCCGGATTTTACTCCCAGTTATTATATCCTCTTCTCAAACCTGATTAAATGGCTTGTTCGAATAAGATTCAATTGAAATGATAATGTCAAAGGTTAGATTACCGCCAATTTTGCTGAGTTGAACGAATCGCATTGTACTCAGTGCATTAAAAAGATGGAACATCGTTGGTCTAAAGTATTTAATTGCAAGGCTTTTTTTTTGTTAACTTAAAAAAAACAAATTTTGCGAAAATTAGTTTAATATATCAAAAGTGGTAAAGTGCAAATTGCAGATTAATTTGAATTGTGCTAGCATTAAAAGTAATTAATTTTAATAGAAAAAGGAAATCTTTTAATTGCTTGTTAATTTACAATCTAATTCATAATTTTTATGCTACCAACTACCAGTGGAATATCCTGCTTGATAAAGTCATATTTACATTATGACTGCCTAGTATGTGACTAACTAGTAGAATAAACAACTAGAACTAGAAACTAAACTTGAAGAGATTTACCACTAAACATTTTTTGAACTGCTCGACGCACGTCTCGCTAACCATGTTAGCATCATCAGGAGATGATTCTCAAAGAGAGTTATGTATACATAACTCTCTTTGAGAATGGTCGCGAGGCCGAAACATGTTAGAGAATATCTTGAATATATTGTGAAACAAATACCAAGTGTTTTAATTATTATCATTAAATATATATACGCGTTCGAAAACCCTTTTCTTACTCTACAAAACTAATGGCATCATTTTTCTGAAAAGCCTAATTTTAATTAACCGACAGGCTTTTGAAATGGAAACTCCAGCTGGCAAAACTTTTTTAACCCTTGCTATATTTCGCCTTTCGCGGTGAAGTTGAAAAATTTGCAACTTCTCTGGTCGACCTTTCGACTTCGACGAGGGCCATCTTAAAGCGATTTTGAAGAAGGATGACCGTCAAATATACCGAAAATTGGTTGAAAAGATAGACTGCCGCCTTGTGAGAATCTCCTCTCCTTGGGAACATCTTCAATCTATGGGATTTACTGAAAAACACGGAGATTGGGTGTCAAATTGCCGAAACAAAGCAGCTCAAAATCTCGCTCGATATGGAGCAACACGCGGCCACGGGAGATTAGAAATGGCGTTTCTACGTTTACATGAAGCAAAAAAAAGGAGTGGACGATAGCATGAAATACACCAAAGCCGAGAGTTAAGCTAAGAGAGTAAACATCGACAAGGGCAACTCATCTGGCTCCACTACAATGCACGACGTTACCCAGCAAACATCGTCAAGGAAGTTCTGAATTATCTCAAATGGGATATTTCCGTATTCATATCCGTCGTACTTTCCAGATCTTGCGCCAACCGATTACCATCTCTTACGCTCGCTGTCCAACCAAACAAGGACGTAATCTTCGCGAACGGTGAAAGCCTCAACAACTGGTTTAACAACTTCTTCGAGTTCAGGTCCGGCGATTTCTGGCGAAACGGCATCAATAAATTCGTCGAGAGGTGCGAGCAGGTTGTGAACAATACGGAGAATATGTCTGCATTAATTAATTTGCTGTTATAATTGTGGCTTTTTTCAAGCAAACTGTTTAATAAAAAAGCGGCGGGAATTTATGGAATAACCAAAGTTATGGAATAAACAATGTTTTTATCTAAGCTATGAAAACGTTGATTTATAAGAAATTCGCGGACTAATTTCTAAAATCGTCATTCTGAATATGCTTAAACCGTTGTGGCAATTTATTATACAGTTTTACACGTTTGTAGTATATAACCTTTGTAGTAAATAACCTTTGTAGTATATAACATTTGTAGTATAAAACCTTTGTTGTATAACCTTTGTAGTATATAACATCTTCTTAACTATTTACACATGTCTATAGACAAAATAAGGTCAGCAGTGCCTCGTGTATCACAATAATGAAATATCGATTTTCACGAATTTTGTCACATTTCGCCTAACGAATATAAGAATTTTCAGTGAGGTTATGGCTAAAATCCTGCACTGTTTAAACTGTCAGTTATTATTTCAATTATACCTGTTTGTATTTTGAATACACGTATTAAATTAGACGACCCCGACGTATTAAATGAGACGAATATTAAATTCTGTTTAGTATGACTATAGAACTCTGCATCGTAATATGAATAAACAGTCAAAGCTTCTTATTGGTGGTTACGTTATTCGCGTTTTTAGTATTCGCGGAATAAATTTTTTTCTCTGGTAAAATTTTCTTTATTGGCGGATCCAAAAACTAATGATACATATTGTATTTTTAGAATAATATGTATTTATTTACCAATTTATATTTTAAAACAAACAAGTATCAAAGTATTTATAAACAAACAAGTATTATTACTGCTTGGCCGAAAGTTCTTTGACAAATAAGCCGCCGCCGCCATACGCACCGCAGGGTTAAGTTTGGCTTGGTTGAAGCTATGGGTTTTGATAAAAGCCGCCTTCGCACGATCGGTGTCGAATATTTTGTTTTATTGCTTCAACTTGCCAGTCGCAATAATTTCGAGTAGAGTTTCGAAGTTCTGTTTTGTTCGCGATTTATAATGTCGATTAAATCAAAGGAAAATTAGTTCCTACACGGAAAAAAAGTGTATCAATCAGTATCAGCAAAAATTGTTCGTGATCTAACAATCTAAAAAATGGAAGCAGCATTAACATTGTGGATTGAAGACTTGGATGGATGATTTCAAGCATCTGAAGATTCGTTCAAGGTGCGACAATCACTGCATAACATCAAAATTGTTGGAGAAGCTGCATCTGTAGACACTTCAACAGCAGCAACATATCCAGAAGAATTGTCAAAGTTAATTGCTGATGGTGAATACAAACATGACAAAGTGTTTAATGCAGACGAAACTGGCCTGTTTTGAAAAAGAATACTAAACAAAACTTTTATACCAAAAAGTGAAAAATCCGCCTCTGATTTTAAGACAGCAAAAGACAGAGTTACACTGCTGCTCTGTTTTAATGCATCAGGAGATTTTTTAATTAAGTTCCTTATGCTTTACAGATCGCTAAATCCTCTTGTTTTGAAAAATCAAAATTAGATTGATGAAATTAGATTTCAAGGCAGTTCTAGTGGATAATGCGTCAAGTCACCCTGGTGAGTTTGAAGTATGCATCCAAATATAAAGGTGATATTTTTGCCTCCTAACACGACGGCCTTACTCCAACCTATGGCCCAAGGAATAATCCAGGCCTTTAAGCTCTATTAAATTAGACAAACCTTTGAAATTATACTGGACATCATGGAATGTAATCCTGATATTAATGTTATGCAATGCTGGAAAATTTTTGACGTAGTAAAGTGCATTGTTAACATAAAATAATCATTGCAAGAGCTGAAGCCATATACATTGAAATTATGCTATAAAAAACTATGGTCTGATCTAACTGTCGGTAAATATGAAGAATCCGTGCAAATTCAAACATTGCTCAAATTGCCAATGGCCTAGGACGAAATGGTTTCGAACAGATAGAATCAAGTGACATTCAAAAATTCCATTGAAGATGAAGCCTCAACGAGCACCGAACAGGCGATATTAAACTTAAAACACCTGAGTGAAGGTTTATGAATGGCAAATCAGCTTTGTGATTTCTTCATAAAAATTGATCGGTCTATAAAAATAAGTCTTATTTTTAAAAGACACATTGTTAATGCCACAGCCGAATATCAATACGAATTGAAAGACCTTTTAAAAGCGATAAAACAAGAAAAAAATACTAAATTCTTTAAACCATTGCTTAAACCTGATAATGATTATTAATATTGTCAAAAAATCTCCCATTAAATTGCTTTTATTATATATTTTTTCTTTTTATTTTGTAACCTTGGAACATATTCCCCATAAACCCGTACAAATTACCATTCTCAATTGACGGTTTCTGTATTCGAAGCATATTTACGGGACGTATCCTCCGGAAACAAGGAGCTTTGACTGTACTAGGGTGTAGAAAAAGTATTTGCGTTTCTTCTATTTATATATAAAAGATTATACTTCACTCCTTAGGACTTAATCCGATATCGACTTTTTGGTCCGAATAAATTCAGTCGACGGTTTTTAACAAAACCCTTAAAATGAGTAAAATAACTCCCCTATTGAATAAGTGAAATAACTCTACTGAACCAGCCTGAATAGTGTTATTAATTGGTTTAGTAGAGAAAAGTAATATTTCTTCTCTCTCCCGTTCCGACTCTCCCGTTCCCAAAAGCCATTACCAAATCGACGAATAAAGATCAAAAAACAGAGTGCACCCGAAAAAAATACAAATTCGGTCTTTCAACGCTCCATGCGTGAATATCTTAATTGTAGAATGCTCCTTAATATAGTTATATAAGTTATTGTATCATAAAAGTGAACAATAATAATTGAATATTTAGTTATCCTTAAAAAAAAAATCGATTTGAAAACCGATAAATCAAAACCAAGGTTTGACTCAAAAATTACGGTAACACGGCTCGTCGCTTTTTCAAAACACATGTACAAAAGTAACTGGTTTAAACCACTTATAAAAGTAAATATAGTGCAACACTGGTTTAAATAAGGATTTTCTCAAACGTTTATTTGCTTTCTATATGTACTGTTTGCTAACAATAGGAATGTTGACAAAGAAGCTAGAAATAAACATACAAGAAAATTTCGGGAAGGACACACGCGAATAAATTCGCGGACATCAATAAACGGAGACCTCGTTTCAATTTTGTTGGTATCTTCCGATCCTGTAATAAATAATTTTAAGAAAGTACCTCAGAAAAGTAGAGGGTCCCTGCCCGAAGGCCTAGTTACTTTATTAAAAGCTCCCGAAAATTTGTACAACCCCATTAATTATGGCGAATTATATAGTATAAAGGTATCAGATAGCGATGAATGAAGCCGTTAGTAGGGGAATTAATCGTATCAATATGATATCTTAATTGCTATAATGTAATTATAGTGATTTTTAAAAATTATAGGGGCTGTATGATAAGTACCTGATCTAGGTGAGAGATGGCCCTGCTAGTATTTAAAAAGTTATATTATATTATTACCTTTTACAACAATACTGTCAAACTGTCAAGTCGCAGCGTGGTTTAGTTTATGAATGGTAGCCATTTAACCAGAACAACTTTGATTTTATGTGTATTGATTTTGTTATGTGATTTTACAACAATGGAACAAATTGAATATTGAGTAGCAATAAAATACTTGTTTTTTAAAAAGGAAACAAATGATGAGATTAAAAGAGCTCAGCGAAGTTTATGGGGACTCTGCAGATTCGTTATCAACCATAAAATATTGGATAGTTGAATCCAAATTTGACTTCAGAATGATTGTAAAATATACAATATTCTGATAAACAATCGGAGAGTGAATGTACGTGAGATTGTTCAGACTGTTGGCATCTCAACTGAACGGGTGCAGAATATTTTAACAACTCATTTGGATATGAAAGAGCTTTCGGTAAGATGGGTGTCGCGATTGCTCACAATTGACAATAAACACACAAAAGAATGTTTGGGATGTCAAAAACAATCGGAATGAGTTTTGGCGTCGGTTCATGACTGTTGACGCAACATAGATTCATCCCAAAGAACAGTCCAAAACAGTGAGTTTTCCGAGGCGAATCTGCGCCAAAGAAAATCATATTTTTTAGAGGGGATACAAAAGATACAAAAGAAAGAAGACCTGATTTTTACCTGATTTTTACTGTATGGTAAAAATTTTAAATTTAAAAATGATTTTTTTTTTGTGTTGAATTTTTGAATTTTTTGGTATATATAATAAGATAATAATATACCTTTTGACATACAAAGACTGTTGATTCTATTTAATCATTACGTAAAGAGTTCATATATAAAGGTGATATTTGTAATAAGGAACAGTTATTCAGTTTAAAATTTCGTTTCTTAGTGTATGTTGAACAAATGCTATGTTTTTTCCTATAATTGTTGTTTTTATTGTTGGTGTTTTTTGGTACTTATTAACGTACTAATTAAACGGTTATTGGAAGAGAAAAGGTATATTCCAGATCGAACCATACTTATTTATAGGAACCACTGGGAAATACCTGTTCAAAAATTTACCAATTTGCGATGTGCTCCTTGAAAGGTATATATTATTTAAACAATCTAACTTAAGATACGCTGGAGTATATCTATTCACCTCTCCGGTACTTATCATTATGGATCCAGTTTTAATAAAACATATCCTCCAAAAAGATTTCAACTGTTTTATGAATCGTGGACTATATCATACGCCAAAAGACATTTTATCAATGAACTTGATATATGTGGAAGATGAAATGTGGAAAAATCTTCGAGCTAAACTAACATCAACTTTTTCGTCTAGCAAGATGAAAATGATGTTTGAAACTTTCATGGAAAAGACCGTCGGCTTGGAAAACGCTTTCGGAGAATACGCCGACTCGCAGGAAATTTGTGGGGTTAAAGATATACTAGCTCGATTCACCACTGATGTAATTGGAAGCTGCGCTTTTGGTATCGAGTGTAACTCCTTTGAGAATCCAGATAGCATGTTCAGAAAGTTTGGAAAAAAAGTTTTGGAATATAACAGGTTCGGATTGATTTTGATTACTCTGATACCTTGGTGGCTGTTCGGATATTTGAACTATAAAGATCACGGTGCTGATGTAACAATTTTTTTTTCAAAACTTGTTAAAGACACTATCAAATATAGAGAAACCAATGGAGTGATTCGAAAGGATTTCATGCACATTCTGTTACAGTTAAAGAACGACAAATCAGGGTTAACTGTGTCAAAAGATGAAATCATTGCTCAATGTTTTATTTTCTTTATTGCTGGTTTCGAGACGTCCGCCACTACTATGATGTTTGCTCTATCAGAATTGGCTCAACATCAGGATATTCAAACGAAATTAAGAGAAGAAATTGAGGTGGTTGTGGAAAAACACGGAGGTAACCTTATTTATGATGCTGTTATGGATATGACGTATCTGGACAAAGTAGTTAATGGTGAGTCGAACTAAATAAATTAGTGATGACTGTGACCTGTTTGTTTTAATATTTAGAAGCTTTAAGAAGATATTCTCCAATACCAATTATACCAAGAGTGTGTAAAAAAAACATCAACTTCCTGGAACTGATCTCGTTATTGACAAAGGGACTTGGGTCCATATCCCCGTTAGGGGTCTACAAATGGATCCAGAATTCTATCCAAATCCAGAGATCTTTAATCCTGAAAATTTCAGTGAAGAAAATAAAGCCAAACGATCTGACTGTACATTTTTGCCATTTGGTGAAGGACCTAGGATGTGTATAGGTATTATTAACAATATACTGAGCTGATAATTATCGCTCAATTTAGAACATACTGTGTATTTCAAGATGTCTTTTCTTCTTCTTGTGGTCTTACAGCCCGTTATGATTGAGCCTTCAACTTGCGCATCCATCTAGATCGATCTCCAGCAATCCCTTTTCTGTTTTTGATGTGGGGTAGTTCTTTAGCATCTATTATTATATTATCCTGCCACCATATCTTTGGCCTACCTCTATTCTGTTATCCACTATTTGCCTCTGTATGATTCTCCTTGGTATTCGGCTTAATTGCATTCTAGCAATCTGTCTATGTCGTCTAAACTGAAATAGGTGATGGGGCTATTTCAATCGGTGAACTCTCACATAGTCAACAATATCTAGATTTCTGTATAACTGCATAAGTTAAAAATTATACCCGATCTTCCAGTTTCCACTATTATTTACAGCACCAAAAATTCTGTTTTCTTTATGAAGATCGATGTCTCATAGCCGTAAGTGACTACTAGCCTAGTGAATACTAGGCTAATTGTAAAGTTCGCGGAGCGGAAAGAATAAAACAAGTTTATAGTTGAAAAAAATATTTTATTCTTCCATATATTCTCCCTTAAGCTCAATACATTTTTTCCAGAGGCTCTGTAATTCATTTATTTCATCTCTGAAGTAATCTCTGTGAACCGGTGCATTGTCTTGTAAAAAAATAATTTTTTATTTGCTAAACCAGGCCTTTTCTCACGAATTTTTGCATCCAGTTGAACCAAAAGGTTTGAATAATACTGTTCTATTATTGATTTGCCGTTTGAAGGCAATCAATTAACAAAATGCCTTTTGTATCCCAAAAAATTGATCCCATATCCTTTTTGGTCGATTCTGACCACCTTGGTTGCTTCGGAGCTGAACAACCGGGCTCAACCCACTCTGCGGTTTGTTGTCGCAGTTCAAGATCATAGTGATAATGTTTAAAATCTATTTTATTCTTTCGAAACATATTTGGAAGTCGTCTTTGATCAGAATTTAACAAATGCGGCAGCCATCTTGCACATAACTTTCTCAAGCCCAATTGCTGTTTCAAAATATGAAACATCCATTCAGCTGAGATGTCCATGGCCTTAGCAATTTCACTCAAAGTCAATTGTTTGTCATCCATAACCATATCTTGTATAAAATTAGATATTTGTTTAGTATGGATGTTTTAGTATTGGATGTCCAGAACGAGGATCATCATCCTGGCTTGTCCGACCGCGTTTTAACTCACCTGCCCACTTACAAAGAAGAAGACTCCCTTAATACACTTACCATTTTCCACTTACCACTATGAATTTCCATTGCCTTTAAACTTTTTTTTTACAAAGAACTTACCCATTGCACAATTTTCAATATTTTCCATTTTAAAAAATAAAACTGATACGTTTACTTTAACTCTCTTTTTCATCACTTATAATTTGTATATATTTATTTCTAAACCGGCTCTTTTGGTTTTCACCTTTATTTCATCATAGATCTCTCTTAATAACATTTTTGATCATGTAAATATGTTTATGTCATCTGCATATCCCTACTATCTCTTTTTCTTTATTTGTTACTGTTTTATTTAATAAAATTAGGTGATTATTGTAGATGGTAAACAATTTCAAATTCGCTTTCTGTTTGGATAGAGAAAATAATTTGTTATTTGCTATTCGAATCAACTTCTGTTATTTAGTTTTGAGACTTGAAAAGAACCTACTGATTTTGACATGTCGCCCAGTTATTCCATCCTCATTTTAAAACCATATACGAGGGTTGCTATTTATACTTTTCCTTACGTTTGAACCAATTTTCAAAGCACTTTTTTCATTCCGGTTGAGATACCTCCAAAATATGCATTTTGAACGCATCAACAGTTTCTTCTGGCGTCGAAAATCGTTGACCGCGTAGTATTCTTCACGGGAGGAAACAAAAAGGAATCATTGGGTGCCAAATCAGAACATTACGTCGGATAACCTATCAATTCGATGTTCTGACCGGTCAAATATTGAGTTTTTGGTCCGTTCTATGAGAGCTCCCGTCGTCATGGTGAAGAATGATCCTGCCTCGATGGTTGTTTTTTCTTATTCCTTCAAAGACCTCTGGCAAACAAATAGTTGAGTACCATTCAAAATTGACCGTTCTACGATTTACTAGTGACACTGTAGCCACGTGCACATTTATTAAAATAAAATCAGGCGATCATTTACTCCGAAGTGCTTCTTGCGGGAACAACTTTTGTTGGGTTTGGTCATTTTGAAAGGCCCATACAGTAAATTACTGTTCACTTTCGGTCTCATACATCTAGATTCAAGATTCGTCTTCCAATGGGCACAAATCTTTTTCACGCCAAAATGTTCATCTAAAATCTTGTGTCTGCTTGTCACACTAATGCACAGGGATACCTCAATCTCAGGTTATGGAGGGTCTTCTTTTATCAGATTGCGCACAGTATCGATGTTTTCTGATACAGCAATATATTTTGGACGACCTTCTTTAAATTCGTCCATGAGCGAACGAGGCCACGATTGAATTCACTAAACCATTATTTCATGAAAAAAAATATCTTCAGCGATGAAGCTCATTTTCGGTTAAATTACTTCGTAAATAAGCAAAATTGTCGCATTTGGGGTGAAGAAAACCCGCATGCTCTTCTTGAAACACCTTTACATTGACAAAAATTAACAGTTTGGTGTCATTTATGGTCTGGATATGTAATTGTACCGTACTTATGCCCAATATGGTTAAGCATTAGAGCCACTTGAAACAGATCCATTATTTCATGAAAAAATCATCTTCAGCGATGAAGCTCATTTTTTGGTTAAATGCCCGTAAATAAGCAAAATTGTCGCATTTGGAGTGACAAAAATCCACATGCTGCCCTTGAAACACCTTTACATCGACAAAAAATAGCAATTTGGTGTAGTTTATGGTCTGGTAGCGTACTTATTTGAAAACGAAAATGGACATGCAGATTCAGTCTATGGAGAACGCTACAGAAACATGATTACGGATTTTTTCTAGCATGAATTGGATGATTTTGATCTGAACGATAGGTGGTTTCAACAAAATGGTGCAACATACCTTATATGACCTGTCACAATCAATTTATTGAGAGAAAAGTTCAATGCCCGTGCAATTTCAAGAAATGTTAATGTTACCTGTCCACTTGAACTCCATTATTTTTTTTTCTCTCGGGTTACCGAGTCATTGATGAATACCGATTTATATGGCAAAGTGATCAAAAATTGCTATTCCAGAATATAATTTTTAAAAAATCCAAAGGAAGCCATTTACATGAAATTATTTTTAAATATCAATGTCATGAACCAACATTTAAAATAATATAAAAATCACATTGATATTACCACCTCGTCCCACCTCGTCTTGTTTTTATTCCAAATTAAAAATATATAGCTCGTATTTGATAACCCTTTAATAATGACCTACAATTGTCAACAACCAGCATTTTTAACGCTTGCAGAAACCACTATGGAAGTAACTTTAAGGTAAATATAAATTTCATAAGAGCAGAAAAGCAAGAATTAAGCAGAACAGATGAGATACTGTTAGAAGTAGAAGGTGAAAATGATTGTTGAGAGGAAAAAATGATGATTTTCACCTTCTACTGTACTGAGTAGAAGTTGAAAATCCATGGTCTTTATATGTACGCATCAAAACTCTCATGTACTCGTTAAAAACGAAAACAAGTATTCTTTCAACAATAGAACCGTCTGTTTCATTCGACATAATTATAGCAGGCTATTAAAAGAAAACATTCTTAATTTTTATTTGATTGTTGGTTTTTGTTACAGGTTTAAGATTTGGTTTGCTCAACACTAAAGTAGGATTGATAAGTTTGATAAGAAAATATAATTTCACACTGAATAAAAAGACTCCAATTCCTCTAGTAATGGCACCAAGTGCGGTAATAATGTCTTTGAAGGGAGATATATGGGTTGATGTACAAAGAATTTAGAATAGAGAAAAAAATGGAAACGAGCTGATGGACCCTAGGCCAAAAGTTTAAGGCCATTACAATTATTTTGAAAAAAAAAATAATATGAATTCAATAGTTTTGTATCGTAAGCAAGTTATTAATTAAACAATCATAACTGAAAAAACAAAAGTTAATGGGGTTGAGGGCTAGTCATTTCATAATCCTAAGAGTTCCATCGTCTTGTTGTCTTTCAAGATAACTGCGGCATAGTCTTGAGGTGTGTTTTGGGCCATTATCTTATTGAAAAACAAAATTAGACCCAATTAATCTTAATCCGAATGGAACTGGGTGGACTAAAATATCCTTTTATTTTTTAAAATTTCCTATTAATTTTTCATTACTTAAAATTCCAAATATTCTAACAAAGTATCCGACTCAAGACGCCGAGAACACCCCCACAACATAATGTTTTACAGAAGGTACTAGACACTGGAGGGCCATTTATTTCATGAGTCCACGTCGAACAAATATCCGACGATGGGATCCATAGACTTGAAATTCACCATTCAGAACATTTTTCCACTCCTCGATGGTCCAGTCTTTGTGGCACATAGCTCATTGAAAGCTTTTCCCTTTTGTTCTGTTGCCGCAACAACAATTTAAGCAATGCAACTGAGCCTATTAGAGTAGCATATTACAGTCGTCTTTTCACAGTCGTTATTTATCAGTATATTTTTTACCTGATATTTTTTCTGTATCGCAAAATTTTTCAAATATCCCTTGTATAGCTTTAAATAATAAGATAATAACATCGTTTTTGACATACGAAAATTGCATTTAATCATTAGATAAAATCTGTATATATAAAGGTTAAGTGTTTAATACGGATCAGCTGTCCAGTTTACATTTATGTTATCGTCGTAGTGCAAGTTGGAAAAATGGCCATGTTTTTTCTTACAATTTTTGTTCTTATTGTTGGTGTTTTTTATTATTTGAAATGGAAAAACGGTTATTGGAAGAGGAGGGGTATTTTCCAGATTGAACCAGAGTTATTCATAGGAACAACTCGGAAATACCTGTTCGAAAATGTACCAATTTGCGATGACCTCCGTGAAAGGTATACATTGTTTAAACAATCTAAATTAAGATATGGTGGTTCATACTTATTCACTTCTCCGGTACTTATCATCATTGATCCAATTTTAATAAAACAAATCCTCCAAAAAGATTTCAACTATTTCATGAATCGTGGATTGTATCATACGCCAAAAGACATTTTATCAATGAATTTGATAAATGTAGAAGATGAAATGTGGAAGAATCTTCGAGCTAAATTAACACCAACTTTCTCGTCTGGCAAGATAAAAATGATGTTTGAAACTTTAATGGAGAAAACCGTCGGATTAGAGAACGTTTTCGGAGAATACGCAGACTCCCAGGAAATTTGTGGGGTTAGAGACCTACTAGCTCGATTCACCACTGATGTAATTGGAAGCTGCGCTTTTGGTATCGAGTGCAACTCCTTGGAGAATCCAGATAACATGTTTAGAAAGTTTGGAAAAAAAGTGATGGAACATAACAGAATCAGGTTTCCTTTGATAACTTTGATACCTTGGTGGTTGTTGGGATATCTGAACTACAAAGACTGCGGTGCCGATGTGACAAACTTTTTTTCAAAACTTGTTAAAGACACTATCGAATATAGAGAAACCAATGGAGTGGTTCGCAAGGATTTCATGCACCTTCTGTTACAGTTAAAGAACAATAACTCAGGCCCAACTGTGTCTCAAGACGAAATCATTGCTCAATGTTTTATTTTTTTTATGGCTGGTTTTGAGACGTCTTCTACTACTATGATGTTTGCTCTATCAGAATTGGCTCAACATCAGGATATCCAAACGAAATTAAGAGAAGAAATTGAGGTGGCATTGGAAAAACATGGAGGTAACCTTACTTATGATGCTGTTATGGAAATGACGTATCTGGACAAAGTAGTTAACGGTGAGTTGAACCAAATAAATTAGTGATGACTGTGATCTATTTGTTTTAATATTTAGAAACTTTACGAAGATATCCGCCAGTACCAATTATACCAAGAGTATGTAAAAGGAAATATCAACTCCGTGGAACTGATCTCGTTCTTGACAAAGGGATTTGTATCCATATTCCAATTTGCGGTCTACACATGGATCCAGAGTTCTATCCAAATCCAGAGGTTTTCAATCCTGAAAATTTCAATGAGGAAAATAAAACCAAACGACCTGACTTTACATTTCTGCCATTTGGCGAAGGACCTAGGATGTGTATAGGTACTCTTTACATCATACTGAACTGATAATTATCTCTGAATTTAGAACATACTGTGTATTTCAAGAAGTCTCTTCTTCGTGTGGTGTTACAGCCCGTCAGTGAACCCTCAGCCTTAACCTCCATCCGGATCAATCTCCAGCAGCCCCTGATCAGTATTTGATATGCGGTAGTTCTTCAGCATCCCTTCCTATATTATCCTGCTTCCACGTCTTTGGTGCCACCATGTTTTCTACCTTTCTTTCTGTTACCCACTATTTGTCTCCATGATTCTCCTTGGTATTCTCCTGGAATTCTGGCCACCTTTACTAGTCGAATGACAAATATCGAGACTTGATAATAACCTCCTGATGTTGACATATCATCATTTTTTTTCCACTCTCCTTTCAACATCAGGTATTAGAAACATTTGTATTTGCTCTGTTTCTCAGTGAATGTGTTTGAGTCGAATAATTATTATTACTCTTTGATCAACTCCAACGTTCAACAGCAAAAAATATCAGGATCAATTTTTTAACGTATTTTCTGTATTTCTTTTAAACAGTTTGTAACGGAACATCATCCTGGTATAAATTGAAATGTGAATGATAATGGAATTTAGAAGATCAAGTATAACTTCGAACTCAAGCAATTATACAAGGATCTGGATATTCTAGACCATGGGAGGGATCGGCGACTCAGACTTAGAAGTCAAAACTGAATAAAATCAAGGCTCACTTATAGGCTGTAGCACTACAGAGAAAAGACAAATATAAACTAAAACTTTATAAGAGCAGAGCTGTATAAAGCAAGAAATAAGCAGAAATGGAATAAACGCATTGCGAAGAGATGTTGTCAAGAAACAATTTGGAAAAAAAAGAGAACAAGATGAAAATCGACGGTCTTGACATAATTAATAGAATTAAATTTCTATTTAATTCTATGCTTATTGTGCTTATTGTACTTGCTTAGCAACAGAACAATTTGTTAAATTTATAGATAATTTAATTCGACATAATTATAGCGGTATCAAAAAAATAATCTGATTTTTTTTTGATTGTCGGTTTTTGTTACAGGTTTAAGATTTGGTTTGCTTCAGACCAAAGTAGGATTGATAAGTTTGATAAGAAAATATAATTTCATACTGAATAAAAAGACTCCAATTCCTCTAGTAATGTTACCAAGTGAGGTAGTAATTTCTTTGAAGGGAGATATATGGGTTAATGTACGAAGAATTTAGAATCGAGAAAGAAAGGACGTATTTATGGAAAGTGAATGTGATAAATTAGATATTGTCACGTTTTCTTGAACTTTAAATAAAAAAAAAATATTTTAAGTCAATGTTAAGTATAATATAGTATATGATGAGGCCATGTTATATTACCTATGATATTTAAGATATTATATGAAAAAAACTATGTTGTGAATATAATTTTAATAACATTCAGAAACAGAGTATTTGTGACATAATAATTTTTGGGTGTTTATGATATAATTTAATGTACCGAAAACAAATATATAAACACAATTTTTAATCATTTATATTTTCTGTTCTACACAATTATATATTGTGCAATATGCAGTATTTTCATCAATCCACCCCTACAGAGAGGAGTGACGAACATTATTTTAGGTATCTTGTCATATGTTATTCATGTTTATTAAATCTACAACAGTGGCGGCTCGTGGATGTTTAAAGTGGGAGGGCGTAAAATAAAATAGTGCTGCTGAATGTTTTTGCTTTCCCCTTCCTCCTTTTTACTTTTCGGCTGTTGAAACCCCATACAGGAGGTGAACCAGGAAAATGAGTTAAAGGAAAGAAACTGAACGGAAATAAAATATAGTGTTTTGTTCTGCAAAATTGTTTACTGTGATAAATGCTGTGCCAACGCCCTCCCTCACGAGCCGCCACTGATCTACAAAGTATGCTTCAAATACAGATTCCATCTATTAGTAGGCTATTGGCTTCCAAATGTCTGATAATAATTTTAATACAATGCCTGGGCAGTGCGTATAATAATGTCAATAGTTTTTGTTATGTGTTACATTCCAGTGAGACAGAACATCAAGAACATCTAAGTGCTGCATCACAACAATGTGTCTTGCCACCCTGCGATTTCAATTAACGAGTTTTTGGCAAGTGAAAACGCCACTGTCGATTCGCATCCGTCTTATTCACCAGACTTGAGTCCTTGTGACTTTTTTCTTTTCTCAAGACTGAAAATTTACCTCAAGGTATACCGAAAAAACGGAGGCAACCTTACTTATAATGCTGTTATTGAAATGACGTATCTGCACAAAGTAGTTAACGGTGAGTTGAACCAAATGAATTAGTGATGATTATAACTTATTTGTTTTAATATTTAGAAGCTTTAAAAATATATCCTCTATTACTAAATATACCAAGAGTATGTAAAAGGAAATATCAACTACATCTCTTTTTTGACAATGGAATTTTGGTCCATATTCCCAATTTGGTCCATATATCCAAATCCAGAGATTTTCAGTCCTAATTCAATGAGGTAAATATAGCCAAATGGCCTGACTGTACATTTCTGACATTTGCTGAAGGACCTAGGGTGTGTATAGGTACTTTTTATATCATACTGAGCTGATAATTATGCCAATTTAGAACATATGAGGTTTCCACTGTTCAGTTTGGTGTTTAAAAGCTTTGTAAGTCTCTTTTGGTAAAGAGTGGAAAAATCCTTCTTTAACTGGTTGTGATCAAGTTTTTACTTTTGACGTATTCTGGTGCCAGTTGTTGTATGTTACAGATTGTTGAATATTAACTCTGTACCTTTCCATTCTGTATGCTAATGGTAGAACCCAGTCCAGTAATGGTAGAACCCAATCCAGTCCGAATGACATTCTGGTATGCCTACTAAATGTTTGGACCATTTTTATCAAGGAGTTTAATTTTTCTCTAGTTTCTCCATATAGTTTAGGGCCATCCATTAAGTTTAGATCCAATATTGCTGTTGTTCAGTAATGTGGACAAAGGCTTCAGATTCAAAGGCTAGACAAAACCAAATTGGAGAAAGAGAATCTCCCTGAAAAATTATTTTCTCGATATTTGTAGTAGCAATGCATTGTTGATCAACAAAAAGATTTGTTTTCCAGTTCCCCATCAGGCACTTTAATGAATTAATAATCTGGGGGCTAATGTTATTGAAATTCAGAACTTCAATCAACCAATCCCGCGGGACACTATCAAATGCTTTTTTTTCTTTTAGTCTATGCAGCAGATATTTAAGTTGCGTTTTCTTTTTCGCACTTGTTCAAGAACTACAGCATCAATCGTCAACTGTTCTTTGCACCACATACTTGCTCCTATACATCCTTTCTGTTCTTTTTCAAAAATGTTATATATATATATATATATATATATATATATATATATATATATATATATATATATATATATATATATATATATATATATATATATATATAGATATATATATATATATATATATATATATATATATATATATATATATATATATATATATATATAATGTTATAAAGAAGCCATAAGAGGCTACTGGCTGAATGTGTGCTTTATAGATCGTAACTTGTATACGTTGTTTAGATCTTAGGACGTACTTGCAAGGAGTAAGTAGTAGTTTTGTAACTATTCATAATACGAGTTCTGATATCCCCTGTGATCTTATTTTCGTCTAGTTCGTTTCGCAGATAAGTAAATTCATTCATTCATAAATTCAACTTCAGTCTGTTCTCTTCTGAGTTCTCTTTTCACCTTTGTGTTGTCTATTTTTATTTCTAGGCTATTATTTCATAATAGTTCTCTCTTAATGATCCATTCGATCATATAAATAGGTTTGTTCCAACACGCGTCCAAACTATCAGAAAACCGGAACGAGAATGCGCATAAAAACCTTCTTTAAGGTTTAGAGAGAAATGAAAATTGTAGCTGATTTGCGTGCCCAACAGAGAGACGTACCAACAACTCAGATATGCCGCGCCAGTTTGCTGATAGTTTTTGACTCGCGTTGGAACAAATCTAATATGTTTAGGTTTGGTTGTCCCTACTATCTAGTTTTCTTTATTTATTACTGTTTCATTTAAGCATATGTCTGTTTTACTGATTCTTGACTTTGTTCAATACTATATTAAAAGAAATTACATGGGGTTCAATCAGGTGAATATGGTTGATTTCGAAGTCGATTTCTGTTTGGAAAGATAAAATATTCTTTTGTGCCCTATTTAAATTAAAAATATCAAGAGTCTTCAGTTTTGAGATTTCAGACTTGATAATAATCATCAGTTTTTTTCCTCTCTCTTCTTTTTGTTTCTCTTCAAATGTGTATTGAGTGGAATAATTAATATTACTCATTGATCATCCCTAACGATAAAATATGGATTACATTTCTCTTTTCTACGGTGTATTATTCAAATCAAAAAATATCAAGACTAATTTTTCAACGTATTTTCTGCAACATTTTAAACAGTTTGTAACGAAATATCCCTGTTAAATTGAAATGCAATAAAAAAAAAGAAATGTAAAAAATATAAGAGAAAGTAACAATGACCAACAACTACCAACAATCAGCATTTTTAATGTTTGGAGAAACCACTGGAAGTAAGTTTAAGGCAAATATAAATTTCTTAAGAACAAAAAGAAGAAAATGTAGTCTTGACGTGTACTTGTATTCATAGATAATTTCAATTTTCAGTTTTTGTTACAGGTTTAAAATTTGATTTATTCCAGTAGGTTTGTTAAGTTTGATAATAAAATATAATTTCATATTGAATAAGGAGACTCCAATGCCTCTAGCAATGACACCAAGTGAAGTGTTGGTTTCTTTGAAAGGAGATTTATGGGTTGATGGGCGAGTAATTTAGAATCAAGAAAAATATGGAAACGAGCTTGAAACGAGATGAACTTATTTATTGAAAGTGATATTAGATCTTATCAGGTTTTTTTAAAACTTTATATACAAAGATACTATTTTAAGTCAATGTTAAGTAAAATATAGTGTATCATGATGCCATGTTATATTATGTATGGTATTAAAGAGAATATTTAATCAAAATTATGTTTTGAATATTATTTTAATAACACTGTTTTATAGTGCAATTTGATACGCTGAAAACAAATCTGTAAACGCAATTTTTCTATCACCCATAGATTTTCTGCAATATGCAGTAAACTATATATGTATAACTTACAATATGCAATATTTTCATTAATCACCTATTTTATCAACTGTATCTGCACTGTCAAACATAACTGGTTAAGACCTGTTTATTTCTGTTTATTAAATCTACAAAGTATGCTCCGAATGAGTAGTATTTTCTATGCTGTGTCTACTATTTTCAGAGTTTTACGTAATTTTTGTGTGTTTTTTTTTTACTTTGCGATTCATTTTAAATTTAATGTTATATTATATCGTTATATAATATATATATCGTTATATAATATAGTGTATCATGATGCCATGTTATATTATGTATGGTATTAAAGAGAATATTTAATCAAAATTATGTTTTGAATATTATTTTAATAACACTGTTTTATAGTGCAATTTGATACGCTGAAAACAAATCTGTAAACGCAATTTTTCTATCACCCATAGATTTTCTGCAATATGCAGTAAACTATATATGTATAACTTACAATATGCAATATTTTCATTAATCACCTATTTTATCAACTGTATCTGCACTGTCAAACATAACTGGTTAAGACCTGTTTATTTCTGTTTATTAAATCTACAAAGTATGCTCCGAATGAGTAGTATTTTCTATGCTGTGTCTACTATTTTCAGAGTTTTACGTAATTTTTGTGTGTTTTTTTTTTACTTTGCGATTCATTATAAATTTAATGTTATATTATACAATTTTTGTTATGTATGCGTAATTTCACCCCGTTGCTGCGAGCGATTTACGAACTTTATTTCGGATTTAAAGTTGGACGCCAAGACAAGGCATGTGCAACTATATATACTGTCAACGTGTTGATTAAATAGTGTAAATCGTAATACACAGTTGGCGTAGCCAATGATTTGGAGAGAACCGAAAGACCCTGTCTGAAAAGTTTCCAGCCTCAACATGAAGATGACGTTACTCGTCGAAAATAGCAATATAATTACGCATGGGTTGAAAGATAACCTTGGAATCTTTAGCAGTATTAGATGCTCAGTTGATTCAGTAAAGATGGAAAAAAATGAATATGAGTCATCATTAATTTTTTGCATTTGAAAGGATGCTCAGTTGATTCTGTAAAGATGGAAAAACACGAATATGAGCCGTCATTAAATTCTTGCATTTGAGAGCAAATTAAAGCCGATTTGGATGTTTACGGGAACTCTGCACCATCATTTGCCACTGTAAAATTTTGGGCAGCTGAATTTAAATGTAGTCGTATCAGCTTGACTGATGGTGAACATTCAGGACGATCAAAAACTTCAACCACTACCGATAACATTGAAAACGTTGTGCTAGACGATCGTTGGATTAAGGTTAGAGATATAGCAGAGGCTGTGGGCATTTCGAAAGAACATGTTTGTTATATATTGACTGCATATTTGGACGTAAAAGAGCTCATTCAGAACCAAAAACGCATTCAAATGAACATTTCCGAAGCCCTGCTGAAGCAGTTTAAGCGAAATAAGTCGGAATTTTGGTGTCAATTAATAACTTCATATGAAACTTGGATACATCACTACCTGAAACCAAGGCATAGTCGAAACAGTGTTCTACGAAGGGTGAATTAATTCCGAAAAAGCGAAGATTTCCATCGGCAGGAAAAGTAATGGCGAATGTTTTTTTTTGGGATAGTCATGAAGTTGTGTTAATAGACTATTTTAAAAGGCAGAAAGTGCGGAAAAACGGACGCATTTGAAGAAAAATAAAGTTTTGTTCCACCAGGACAAAGCACTGTCTTTATCTTCAGTGGTCGCCATGGCAAAAATTCATGAATTGGGGTTCGAATGAATGACCACCTACCGTATTCACCAGGTCTGACCCCCCAGTGACTTTCTCTTCTCAAAATTTTGCTCGGAGGATAGATATTTTCATAGAATGAAGAGGTCATCCCATTGATAAGCGACTATTTTGCAGAACAATATGGCAACTACTATTTAGACGGATTAATGAGATGGGAACATCGCTGGGCAAAGTGTATAGAATTACATGGAGACGTTATGTTGATAAATAAAACTAAAATTGACAAAAAATACTTGTTTCTATGTTAGGCTGAAAACTTTTCAGA
Source organism: Cosmopolites sordidus (assembly GCA_031761425.1). NCBI lineage: Eukaryota > Metazoa > Arthropoda > Insecta > Coleoptera > Curculionidae > Cosmopolites > Cosmopolites sordidus. The sequence continues at coordinate 426,991 of JARFXV010000040.1, forward strand.
CCATTCTCGCAGTAGGTATTGGACCAAAGTCAAAACATACTGTGTAGTTTTCTAATTTTTCATAAGCTTTATGATCAGTCGAACATAGTAATGCATTTCCTGTTCCAAAATCATCGAAATCTGGGACTCTGAATGAAGAAGAACCTGAATCTGCTGATTTTTCATATAATCATACAGAATTTTTACAAGAAATCAAAAACGATCCTGTATTTGATGTTCCAGGATGTTTTAACTGACCGGAACATTACTTCCAAAACATGTATTATTTATTATACTTATTACTTATTACATTATATTATTTATTTATTATTGCTGGACGTTAATACGTCTATCGCTATAATTTGTATAAGTATTAATATAATAAGATATAATAATAAATACTGTATAGCAAAATAATTATGGGTGAAAAATCTGAGGTTATTTTCAGTTGTTAGGTCAAACTTTACACAAAATACTCCATGTTTTCTTTAACCAAATAAATACTATTTCACAAGCACCATATTTACCAGATGTGGCATCGTATGAGTCCCTCGACTGAAGAAATCACTTCGTGGACACTGTTTTGGGTTCATAGAAGCCATGCAAAAGAGTTCCCTGGCAGCTTTGAAGGAAATACCATAAATCGAATATAAGCATTGTTCCGAAGATTCGAAAAACGTTCGAATAATAATATGACAGTGAGAGGGAATTATTTTAAAGGAGACAAATTAAATTGGTCAAACTTTTTGATCCTCCAAAGACAATAAACAGTTTGCAGACTTGTTTGCCGATCATTTATCAGATATCGTTACATCAAACCAGATATATGAAGGAAATAGATTGCATATAATAGACAACCAAAAATCAGAAAATATAATCCCTGTTATACTGAAAGACGTAGGTAAGGAGATTAAAGCTAACCTTGATCCTAATAAAAGCACCAGGCTTTGACTTAATTACTGGTTTAATATTGAAACTATTGCCTAGAAAGGGTATAGTTATATTAACATACCTTTTTAATACAGCCTTTAGATTAAAATATGTCCTTGAATGTTACCGAAACCAGGTAAACCACCGAATGATATTAACTTTTACAGGCCTATTTCGCTCTTGCTAATTGTATCCACATTATTCGAAAATCTTCTGCTTAAGAGAATAAAACCTTTGTTTGAAGATGACATTCTAGTATTGAGCGTGCCCAAGCATTCGACAAGGTGTGACATGAAGGGTTGTTTTACAAATTAAACAATATACTTCCGAGGCAATATGTAGAGATTACAGACTTTTTAGAATCAAGCAAGAGGACGAATATTCTAATTTAAAAGAAATAAGAGAAAGAAAGTTATTGAAGTTCTTATTATTTTAATTTTAAATGCTATATTTTGAAATAAATTTGTGTTAAATTGCTTTAATTTTATATATCAGTTTATTTATCTTTATCTAACTAAAATCAATTTAGCCAATTTTTTTCAGAGCGTTAAATGCAACGTGGACAAAAAGCGAATTCGTACAATATTCTTGTTCCAGTTCAAACTAGGCCGAAAAGCTGCCGAAACAGATCGCGATATCAACGATGCGTTTGGCCCAGTAACCACTAATGAACGTACTGTGCAACGGTGGTCTAAAAAATTAGCGGAGATAAGGCCTTGAAGATTATGAGCGTAGAGGTCGCCCATCGGATGTTGGCAACGACCAATTGAGAGTCATAGTCGAAGCCAATTCGGGAGTTAGTGTACAATTATTCGAGAGCTTGCCTCTGATGTGATAATTTCTAACCATATGCAGGAGATTGGAAAGTCAAAAATGGTCGATAAATGGGTGCTGCACGAATTGAATGAAAATAAAATCGTCATTTTGAAGTGGCCTCTGCCCTTCTTATGCGCAATAAAAACGATCCGAACGGATTGTGACGTGCGATGAAAAGTAGATTCTTAGCGACAATCGGCTTAGTGACTGGGCTGTGAAAAATAAGGTCACGGTCACGGATGTTTAATGCTCTGCGGCCGGTTTGATTTATCTTCGTGAACCCGGGAGCGAAACGATGAGAGCGGAGAAGTAATGCCAACAAATGGATGAAATGCTCCAAAAACTGCGGCATTGGTCAAGAGGAAGGGACCAATTGTCCTCCATGACAACGCTCGGCTACGCGTCTCAATGATCACACGACAAAAGCTTCATGAGTTGAACCCCCCGCCTATCCACTTTTTCAAGCATCTTGACAAATTCCTACGCGGGAAATGCTTTAAAAATCAAGAGCATCCAAAAACTGCCTCCTTCTTCCAGAAATTTTAGGCAACCGGTATAAATAAACTTATTTCTCGGTAGCAAAGTTTGTTGATTGTAATGGTTTTTATTTCGATTAATACAGTCTTGTTTGAGCTAAGATATGTGTATTTCAATTTAATGGTTATTTAAACCGAAATAACTTTCTTATATAAATATATATATATATATATATATATATATATATATATATATATATATATATATATATATATATATATATATATATATATATATATATATATATATATATATATATATATATATATATATATACCCTACTAGCTACTTGGCAGAAACTCCAAACTGTTAATTTTCTATATCAAAGGTCTCCAAACTACGGCTCGTGGGCCAAATCTGGCCCGCCAGTGTCACCAATCCGGTTTGCGATTAGCGAATTTAGCAAGCGTATGCTCGTTTAAGGCGAGTACTCGGCGACTAGTTTAGAAATTATAGATAATGGCAGGCAAAATAAAACGGTTTTGGCCTTTGGAACTTACTGGAGTAATCAGTATGGCCTTAAGGCTGGAAAGTTAGTAGTTCGTTGGTAAGCGCATCACTTGAGAACGGCTGGAGCGATTAGCCTAATTTTATATTTAATGTTCGTACGTAATAGTCCGAATAAAGTTTTTAGGGAAAGAAAAATTGGAAAAGTTGCCCGGAAAATTGGAAAATTCAGAAAAAAACTGCAAGTAATTTCTTATATGGGATTTTTGTATGAACTCAAAATCATAATTCACGATTCGAAACGATGGATATGCGTAATTTATGTTTTATTCGTTATCGTCTTGGAAAAGTTTTCAGGAAAAAACAATCATAAACAAATTTATTGAAATTTGGATAGGGGTCTGTCGGGTCAGCTAGTACATACATAATAATGTATTAATCTACAACCAGGTCCTGAAGCCGATGTGGTTTTATACCATCCAATTATGGGAATGCGCCAGCGTTAGTTATATTAAGACTATTCAAATATTTCAAAATAAAGTATAGCACAACATAGGGCAACAACACTTTAATACGTATGCAATGCATATCTTCATCGAGATTTTGGATTACCAATAGTGAAGGGAGAAATCAAAAGGTTTGCTGGCAAGCATGAAGCCAGGTTTCACCTAGTTACAGAGTGTTATAATATGTTGTTCCATAAGTTTTTATAATTCGTTTGTTTTTCCTCCATTTGTATTTTGTTTGGCCAAGTGTATATATCGGGTTTTTTTACGGTAGATGTTCGATAGAAGTTTTCATGGTTAGAAAAAACTGAGAATTATGATTTTTCTGACTTCGGCGTCGTTATTTAAGATTCTCTTTCATTTAAAAATAATTTCAAGGTCGTAGCACTTCCGGTTATCCCGGAACTCACCAGTAACTTCTTTATTTTAAATGAAACATCCGGTATATTATTAAATTTTTGGATTTATAAGAAAATTTCATGTTGAGTTCCACCAGGTTTGAACTATTTCATAAATCTATAATTAACTAATAAATCTTGATTCTTTTGCAAATTTTGAAAGATTTTATATTTTCAACACTGCGCCTTTTACTTATTTTCGACTGGTGCTAAGTGCTTTTGAGGTAAACGGAAACACAAGAATGATACTTTCGAAATACACATTGACAATTAATTTATCGCTTACGAAGTGTCCAAAATTTGATGACCAATTACATTATTTTCAAAGTTGGAAAAGTTAGTTGTTTCAAATATGCCACACTGTATATTATTAGATGGTCGGATGCAGAATTTGATTCTTGTTAATACGGTTTTCTTGTTAACCCATAATTTCTATTTTAATGTGATTTTTGGTAGAAACCGATACCTCGCCATCGTTTGTTTTTCGAAACAAAATGAACATGACTGAAACGGCAGAAATTCGTTTTGGTTCAAACACTGGATAAGTCTATCATATACTCCTCGTGAAACAGACCTCTGAATTTCGCCTGGACTTAGATTAGTGAACCCATTGTGAACACGGTTCAATAATTCCTCTCTAGTATACGGGCCTAGAGTACCAGGGTCCCTGTGGCCCAATACACTGATCCTCGAATATAAAGGTCAACTGTTGGTGTACAGCTATAGTGGAATGTGCTGGAGCACCATCCAGCTGATACAACTGTTTGCTCTGTCACATGGAGGTAGAATATTTACGAAATCACTAACAAACCCTCTGAGTGTCTCTAGATATCTAGCTTCATTCAGTTTTTCATCGTACACTTGATATACCACTCTATTGTCCATAATTTAAACAAAAAACATTAAAACTAAAGTAGTCCTGGTGATTATGTTCCCTTATGACATGTGGATTGTCTTGTGCCCAGTAGTGATTATTTCGGCGATTTATTTTTTGATTTATCAATCCACATCATCTTATGAAGAAATCTCGGATCTTCGGTCATTTTTATACACATGAACTCGCAAAAGTCGACTCCTCTTGCCTCATCACCAAGACGTAATCCGTGCTCAATTATCTCAGAAAAGGGATGCATTTTATGTTTTCTAAATATTATGTGGATTGATGATCTTGAAATACCCAAATCCAGCGCTGCTGCTGTAGTTGAACTCCGTGGATAAGCTTGAAAATAAGCCAAAACATCCACCTCGTTATCTTCATTATCTATTACGGGCTTTAGGTGATTCGGGTTGTCCTTACACTTCCAGCTGCCAAAAACCGAGCTTCAATTTTTGCGAATTTTACAGGAGTCATTGTTGGTAGGTCCGGGTATCGTTCGTTAAATATTCTGCATGTTCATGTGACAATTCGTCCACATTCACCATGCGTATAAAACAAATTTAACAAATCAGTATTGGAATATTCTTCATTATTCTCCATTATAAGCTGTACTTGGAAAAATTAACAAAATCACTAAAACTGTAAGTAGATACTTCACGAATTTGTGAGCTGCTTTGACATAATATCAATATTGTTTCAATTCCCGTCAAAATCAAGGCTTGCTAGATAGGACTTTTGCAGTTCCATCGGCTTTTGATAAAATATACATATGGATTAACAAGAAAACCGTTGAAAATAGGTATAGGTACTTCTGGCTGTGTACCATTCAGAATTAACCGTTCTATCATTCTCTAGTGCTATTGCAGCCACGTGCCCATTTATCTCAAAAAAATAGTCAACCATTTGCTTCGGAGTGCTTCTTGCGTGGACAGTTTTTGTTGGGTTTGGTTCATTTTGAAAGACCCATATAATCCACTGCTATTTGCTTTCGAGTTCATACGCATAGATCCAAGATTCGCCACTTGTGTAGATTGTGTAGATGTTATCACGGTTTTTGACGCCCCACGTTTTTATTTTTTGATCATTTGTTTGCACTAATCGACACGAGCCATTTTTTGAGCGCTTTTCAAATTATGCGGAATCCAACTCGCACAAATATTTTTCACAGCTAATCACAGCATCTTGATTTATCAGTTCGCACATAGTATCGATGTTTTTTGGCACAACAACCGATTTTAGGCGACCTTCTTTAAATTTGTCCGTGAGCGAATTCGGCGTGATATTCAGTGGTTTTACATGATGCTTTATCGCCAAATTGATCGATACACTGTTGTGGGGATAATCCACGTCGAAAGTTGTAGTAAATCATCGCACAAAAATTTTCACGAGTTAATTCCATTTTTTGACTGAGATTAAATTTTCAAATCACTAAACAACACAAATAGCGTCCATATGACAAAACGTTCTGAGTAGTATATGCAGTCAACAATGTCAAACTCTATGATCACATGTCGATTTATATGTCAGATGGTGCCTAGCAAAACCATTCTTGCGAATTCCGTATACACCAATAGCAACCCTCGTAATAATAAGTTATTGACAAATTCTTGTTCAAATACTTTTTTATCCATTGTATTTACGTGTTACAAAACATCTATAGGTGAAAAAAAATGTGTGTACATATTTATTTTCAGCATATCAGATTACATTATTAACACTTAAAAATTCCTATGTCATATACTGTCGTTATCATCGGTGAACAGATAGCACTAGTTGGAATTTTTAAGGCATATTGTATATCATAATGTAATTATTTTATTTTTTAGGTAAACTTAATCGTATAGGTAAACTTAATCTTACACTATATCTATATTGAATAAAATTTGATTAGAGAGTGACAATTTATTTTATAGGTTTACGATGTGGGATGTTACAAACAAAAGTAAGACTCATCAGTATCATAAGAAAATTCAGGTTTACATTGAATGAAAAAACCAAAATGCCTTTGGAAACGGAAAGAGGCAGAGTTGTGTTGTCGGTACAAGGTGATGTTTGGTTGGATGTACAAAGAATATGAGACAATATGATATTATAATATTAACATTTTTTTATAAATAAATATACTGCTTTGTTTTGAATTTGGACTCACCTAAACATCTGAATGGTTTTACCCATCGTGCAGTTTTACATTTTCCCCTCGACTGACTTCCGGGAGTGGCTCCGGCTCGACACCAAGAACTAATTTTCAGATAGTGACTACTTTCAACAATATTGGTTATGTCCCTTTTAGGATATACCTGCAAATAAAAATAATACATTAGCAGTAATCCTAATTACCGGCTGGGGTAGTTCGATAGGTTATTCACTCGTCTGGTAATCCATCTCCCAACTGGCAGCCCGGGCTTGTACACTCTATACTACTTTAATGGAGCATCATGAAATATTAAATTAAAATTAAATACACATTAAAAATATATGCACATTAACATAAAAAAATAAATTGGAGGCTATACTAATAATTTTTTTTTATTCAAGCTTCAATGCTGACTTTTCGAATTTTTCAAATAAAGAATTAAATAATTAACATAAAACACCTGTAGGTCCAATAATGTTTTATGAAGGCTGAGGAGATAGCAAAAGACCCCTCCTATCGACCATTTAGTCTGTATCTTCAATATCAGTATCGACCTGTTGATTCAGTACAATGGATCACATCCAGGTTGTACAGCAGGCCATAGAAAGGCACAACGAATATACCATGCCACTGTACTTGCCTTTATCGAGTACGAAAAAGCATTTGACTCCATCTCAAAACATGCCATAATGGATGCACTGCTTAGCCAGGGGGTAGATAAAGCATATGTAAGCCTATTAGGATCGATATATGATGGAGCTACAGCGACAATTGATCTATCTTGGTGATATTGAAGTGGAAATTAATGTAGAACGAGGAGTACGGCAGAGTGACGCAATATCGCCTATTCTTTTCTCAGCTGGCTTTGAAGAATTATTCCATAAACTGGATTGGGCCCCAGCCAGTCGAAGGGATGAGTGCCTTCGACTGGATGGCATAGGTTTCGTCTCTCGATGTTCAGACTCTTCAGGGCACCGACATATACCATACCATCGAGAATACGGAGACCCTATTCATCGCCAACAACCGAGGTTTTTGTCGACTTCTCGTTGGCCCCCAAGAAAATCTAACCCTACATATATAGGCCATGCGACGGAAAATCGGCAAAAACATCGGTTGTTGGTTGTGGATAGGGCCTCCCTATTCTTGATTGTATAGTATATGTCGGTGCCTTCATTGATCAGTCTTCATTGATCAGTCCTTCATCAGTCTGAACATCGAGGGACGAAACATATGCCATCCAATTGAAGAGATGGGTGGGGCTCATTCCCAGACGAGCAAAGACCAAAAATGTTCATATATAGTGGCTATGAAAAATGTATTAATAATTATTGCGGTATGCGATGGTGCGTTACAGTTATGTAAAAACCACGAACTGCGCTGCTACAAACCTGGACGTTTTGTCTCTAATACTTTATCTGCGATCTAACCAAATACTTAATCTTTTTCTTCACTGGTTGACGTGGAAGGTCTTTTTGAACGAGGTTCATCTTCAACTGCTTTACTAACATCACTTTAGTCCGTGTTCCACTTCCACATAGCTTCATTGCCGTAATACTTCCGTAAAATTTTGAATGCATGGGCACAAGAAATTTAGTTTTTAAGACAAATGTTTTCTTAAATTCTTCGTTGGATAAATTGATTCACTTTAAAAAATAGTAGACAAAAAAATTTAACAATTATATTATATTATAGATGCTATAACTTCTAACTTATGTTAGATATCAACGACAGCTATATGAATTATTAAAACTAAAGTCACTTACTTTTTAATCAGTAGTATGTATGCATTTTTAAATAAATAATACAGGGTCCGTCACTCGAAGTGTTACCAATTAAAAATGCTGTAGTTTTGTCAATTATGTATGTTTTTAGCTATATTTTTAGATAATGTTGAAAATACACTAAATTTTATGAAAAACATCTTACTGTTCAATGTGGCGCAGATGATGGCATGAAGCCTTCCTATGAATGCATTTTACGCCGCACGAAAGTGAGTCTGCGGAATTCGTTGCCACTCCCGACGAAGGCCTAACTTCAATGTGTTCAAACTCTCATATTTTTTGTTGACACCTTACCCTCCATGGAGAGTATGCAGAACTCCACTGGATTCAAGTCTGGTGAGTATGTTGCGAAAAAATGAACTGAGGAATGTGATTTTGTAAAAATTGTTGTGTCAAATTACCTTTATGGGATGATGCCGAGTCTTGTAGAAATGTCCGGTTGAAACGAAATTGTTTGTGTGTCCAAGGGATCAATGCATCGTTTAACACCTTTTGTTGGTACACTTGCTGGTTCATCTTAACGCCCTGATCGATGAAAACGAGCGGAGAGCGAACATTTGCAATTACAGCAGCCCAAACCATCACAGAAGCAGGCGCTTATATAACAACTTGGTTGTCCAAAATGTCGCTGGACTTACCCTTTAACCACAAACGATCGTTTTGTTTGTTTACGCCTTGCTGAACAGTGAACATTTTCTCACCAGAAAATACCAAATTTTGCGTGCATGCTTTTCAATGCTTTTGATCGTTGAAGCTTTGTTACTTTTTGTGCCGGTGTTAAGTCTTGCACTTTTTGTATCTTGTAAGGCTTCAACAGAAGTTCATATTTCAGTATGCGACTTACGCTTAATTCGGATAGGTTCTGCTGTTCAGCCAATTTTGCTGCACTCTGATGTGGATTTCTTCCAATTCGTGCCCTTACCTTTCGAACCATTTCTGGTGATGTTGCGGATTTTTTATGACCACCACCATGGCGTTTTGCGATACTACTAATATTATTGTACCGTTTAATGGTTCGATACATGAATATTTTATTAACACGTAAATGCTGTAGCTCACGAACAATAGTCGGTTGTAATTTTTCTGCCAAATACAAAGCAATCACACTATTACGGTTGAATTTCATTATGAATATTTCTTTTCAATTGTGATGTAGAACAGTTAAGCACTTTCGTATACTTAAAACATTTTCATTCACTTAAAAACAATATTATAAGTTAAAGTGTGTCAAATTTTCAGGGCGCTGTAATCAGCAGTTCAGCTGATTTATGTATAGGAAATGTAACGATAGTTCTGCTGATCTACAAAGTAGCAAGCCAAAAAAATGCCATGGTATATTTTTTAAAATGGTAAAAATCACACATTTTTTAAGAAAATATTATCGTCCTGCAGCACCACTGTAAATGTTGACGCAAGGGGTAATGGCTGAAGAGAAATTTGCAGATTTTCCGAACGATTTCACTTTAAGTCCCACGTCAACTCCCACCGTTTTATTCCTAGGAAAATATATGACGTGTAATGATTCTGGCGCATGTAATTTATACGGTGTGAAAAGTTCCTTCACGTCACTTTCGGGGATAGGGAAATTGGTAATAGATGACGATGCTGAGGTGTCGATTGAAAATGTTCGCATTTATTTCAAGACGGCATCATAGATTGGATCATTTCGTTTACATTGAGGGTGATAAACATAGTGATTTGTCTTAAAAATCATCTATTCTAACGCCATCTTTGTTCATAAATCTCCGAAATAGTTTTCATTATATTATAATTAATACAGTTATTAGGTACTAATACATGCAGAAATATGCGAGGGCCATTTGAAAAGTTCTCGGTTTGATAAAGAGATGGCACAAGTGACGTCCAAAGGAAAGAAGCCAAAGATTCTCCCGGATCAACCCCGTGGACAGGAAAAATATGAAAAGATGGACACAATCCCCTACAAAAAATATACCTCGATAGGCTTCGGCGGCAGTTCGCAGTGTGTTAGCAATAAAATCCAACAAAGCTGATAAATAAACTCGGCACTATTCCCAAAATATCCCGAACTTCAAAACTCTATTCAGCGGAAATTTTGCACTGGGTCAAAGCCTATTGCTGCACAGTCGACTGCTCTCGAAGGTGGTCGAATTAAAATTGGTGCGTTAATTCCAGGACTAAAATAGATATAAATTAAAGAAACATGGTACCGACCCTCTGTTAAAGCCTATTCAGATATGAGCAAAAGATTGATCAAAAAAACTCGTAATTTTTTTAAAATCAACTCTCACATATTCTCGATACTGTCGGAACAAAGTACGGCCCTGTATTCCGACTCAACACGCAGTACCGAAGACACAGAATAACCATGGACATGCGTCCCTTGTGAATAGTTGTATGTACTCCATTTTTATTTCAGTACCTTCGCCAAAATGCCAAAATTTTGGATATCCATCCCATGATATATTTTAACAATACAACAAAGTTTTTGATACATTAAGGACATTCTAACAAGTAAAAATGGATTTTTTTGAGACCCATTTCAAACCCAAGTTAAAAAATAGGCTACTTCTTGATGACAATCTTGATTCTGATTTAGTGTTAAAGTAAGGCATAGTTTTCCTGAAATCAACTCGTGATCTTATGGATCCATCCCTTTCATCTGTTCAATACTTCCGAAAAGCAACTGGTTGTAAGTCAGGGCTCTTAATAAATATTCAAATATCTTCAGTGGAAATTCAAGACAGAATAGGTGCTTCTGTTAGCTCATACTCTTTCCAGTTGATTAGTTCAAAATATTAATTTGCATCAAAATTTAAGGTAGAAATTTTGAACAGTCTAACATTATTAGGACATGTCTTTTCTAACGCCAAACTTCTTCCCTTTAGAAAACGACGAAGCCCAAGTTCTCGCACGTGGATCCTGTCGTCGGATATAATACTGAGAAGGATGTTTTCTTGATGGGCAAAGAATCCGTTTCGTTGGATCATAGCGTTAACAATATCTCGAAATTCTTTATCTAGATACCAAGACAACTGAATGGTGCGGAAAAAATGTCTTGAGCCATTTTTACAGGTTTTGATTTTATGGAAAACCACACTGGAGCATGTATGTTCATAATGTATACCGTCAATATAGTTAAGCTCACCGATAGATCTCTATTCAAACATACAATCTAAGAATACGATTAGCAGTTGTGACCCACCTTGAATGTACAAGTTTTCCTGGATTCCGATTTGAAACATTTGCATTACACTGGTCACTAGAAACTGCTTGACACATTTCAAATAAATATTTCTGATCCGTGTTAAGTTCCTTAACAATATTTTTCGGTATTGTAGGTAAATTACCTTGAACAGCTTTGAACTGAATCACCATTAGTTTCTTGCAATTCTCCAGCTGTTTGCCGATAGGACCTACAAATCCACGAGACCCGGTAATGGCTCCATCTAGATGGTCAAAGAGGTGTCGAAATGGTAACTCATTTATGTGTAGCATACACACACACCACTGAAGAGGTTTTTCAAAGTGTTGATCCAATAATCTGTTTACACCGCCCTTAACGCCCGTATTTACCGTCACAACCAAAGGCTTCCATTTTGTTGACATCAATCGCATTTTCTTCACATATTACGATACTTGTTTTGATACTTTGAAATGTACAAGAAGAAACGTGGCCGATATAAATACAAACTTGATACCTTTCTTTACTTGGGTTAGAGTTTTATCTCTGCGTCCATCAAACTATAGGCCATGCAGATTGATGTTAGAAAGTTCTTTCTTTCGGAGATTTGAACGTGTTTGTGTCTTTTCCTTCTAACTGTACTTCTATCAATGATATTAGCATAATCCTCTGGTGTTACTATTCCAACAGCATCCAAAATAGCCGAAGCAAAAGGAGCTGCAGATTTTTCGGAAATACCATGTATGTCGCAGGTTTTTGCAAAATTCGTGAGCTTTTGCATTTGTTGTTTCCTTGCAAGTTCTTTGGAGGTTGAAGGTGTTGAAGCTACTTCTGAAAGCATAATCTTATCATCAGAAAAGTTGTACGACTCTGAACTGGAAGACGAGTCTCAAGCAACTAAAACCTTTGAAGAAACACTAACACTTGCCTTTTCGGAATTAATTAAGTATTTAACAGCTTCCTTCTTCCTTTCTTCTATCTGCATTAGATTTTTGTTTTTTTTTCATACCGATAGTGCTTATTACCATTTTTCTCACTCCTCTTTAATCCAATAAAAATTCTCGCTCATCCAGGGACGCCTTTTAGATTTACCACAAGTGCAAACAGAAAATGTTTTACATTTGCACGACGCAATATCAAAAATAGTGGTTCTATTTTCCTCTCTAAAATACTCAATCTTGGATTTGTATGTTTCACTATTTGGCAACTCTGAAGTGGCATCATAAGTTTCATGAATTTGTTGTGGTAGCTGTAGTATTCTAATGTGGAATAGATATCTGTGCCAAATTTCGTTCAATTTTATTGCCACTTCTTCGGAAATTTCAGAAAATATGCTCTTTTTGTGATTTTTTTTATTAAATTTAATCTACGCAAAAAATTTCACAAGTTGCTCGTAAGTTGGCAAACATTTTCAGGTATTTCCATTGGTAGTCTGAAAACACGACAGTTCACAGCACATCTTGTTTTTAAACTAGACGGTCCTGGTTTTGCCATTTTTAAACTGTAATCAACCAAAAACACAAACGACACACGAATTATTAGCCTAGCGAAACGTCCGGTGCTAAAGCTTTAGGTAGACTGAAATAAATCGTCAAATCCAGTGATCTAATAACGCTGCTGATAACATGCACAGACAAGTTTCAGGGAAGGTAAGGCCGTAGCAATGATTTTTGGATGGGGTGAGCCGGGCCAAAAATACTGCAAATAATTATTTTTGACGAGTATTAATTATGTGAGATACAATGTTTTTAATAGATTTGAACGTCGTCGGGGAGACAAAATAACTTACAGGTTTCAAAATATTTTACATACGTAATATGAACAATGTTCTAAGTTACCATTGAGAGGTATTAGGTCCACGTATCCTTATTTTTAGTTAAAAATTAAAATATTTGAGAATTGGATAAAAATTAGATATTTCAAAAAATAAAGCCGCTTGGAAGGCAGAAAAAAAAACTTTTGATATCAAAATAAAAACAGTAAAATATTACAAAATAGCAAACACAACTTTTGCGCGCTATTAGAAAAGAAATCCAATTTTCGTTTTTTCACTTCACCCTAATAAACAGGTTCTGCAGTCGACGAAGCGTAGGTGCAGAGAATCAAGTTAAGAACCTAATAGAATAAACAGGGATGTTAAGAAAATATATAAATTGAAAATACTCAGTGCACTAACACTCTATTTTGATTTTGGGTGATCAATCAAACAATTCTTCGGGGCATTATTAATACGACAAATTTAATATCATATAAACCACAATATAACATCTTAAGAATCTTCCAATTTAGAAAGAGATTACTTCATACAAATGATGTAATATAAAAGAACAAATCCCCTACTGGATCGACAACAAAACAATTCGGTATTATGTTCCATGAAAATTTGACTTTCCTCATCGTTTCATTTAAAAGGAATTGAGTTGACGAGGGAGGAACGTGCCACGTGGGCCACAAGGTAGAACTAAATTAAAATTTAATCATCTCCCTAATGCAAATTGTGGTCTTTTTGAACGTAGGTATTTTCTGAATCAGTAACACGCTTGTATTAAGGTATTTCAGGAAATGTTTGCTGAGGAAACTGACTTTTTGTTCAATAATAATAATATTGAATAATTCAAATATTTTATTTTTGTTAGATAAAATGTTTGAATTAGCAAGTGGAAGTTTACATCCTTGTTCATGACGGTGTTTATGAGCAAGTTGGACTTTAATATTTAAGAAGGTCAGTATTTTCGAAAGGTCTATTTCAGCTTTTAAGAAACGAACAAAAACCTTTGCGAAGGATTTTTTCTTCGAACCTCTTCGTTATCATCAGTACAAACATTGAGACAACCTCATCACTTTCCATTTTGCATATTTTCATTTTTGGTTGACTAACTTTTGGTTTCCAACTTTTTAATACCCTCGGTAAAATGCGATTTGTCAAACTCTGCAAAATAAGCGGTTGTATAAGCTTTGACATAAGTCATTATTTGATATGAATCTTTGTTCAGCGAGATATTTGTGTTGATTTGGCAAAAGAAAATAAGCGCTAGGAGGAGTAATCGCTGATGTGGTGGCACTTTAAAGCATGGAGATTATGGAGTTTTGCAGCAACAATCCAAGACCTGTGTGCAGATACATTATCGAAGTCAAAGAGCATTTGCTTTTTAGCCAGATGTGGACATTTAGGTTGAATAGTGCCTTTCAAGTGACTCGTACTGCTCTTCAGCGATGGTCGTATCTTTTATGGGAATTCAAGAAAATCGTAGACTTTACCTGCAGATGAAACCCTTTTTGCTTTTCTTGGCATATCTTCACTTATTTCCACTCATTGTTTCTACTACTGCATCGTCTGGTAGTCAATGGTGACTCCAAGTTTCATTTACTGTTATAAAATGCTGACGAAACTCAGCAGAATCGTGTTTAAATAAGTATAAACAAGTCTTGCCTTGCCTTGGCAAGGGTTCATTCGATTGGTCTACTGTTCATTCATTCGATTGGTCTACTGTTTATTCATTCGATTGGTTTACTGTTCATTCATCCAATCGGTATCCTGTTCATTCGATTGGTCTGATTTTAAATATGATTCTGTACTCTCGTTTGATTGTTGTATATTCTTGTCCGAATCCAAATTCGTGTTTTTTCATTTTTTCAAGTTTTTCAGACGCTTTTAATATAATTGAAAGTAAAGTTATTGGCCTATATGGTTTTGTTTCTTCTTTTCCTTTTTTGGTTTTCGTATCATTATTATTTGGTCTACTCTATATTGATACCGAAAACATCTAGTTATGAGAATGGCATTAAACGGTGGAGTTTAAAAATTCGATCGCTTTATGTATCAATACAACCTTTTGTTTTTTCAGTTGGTACAACTGCCCTTTACGTCTGACAAAAGTTTGATACCATTTTACTTATTAGAAATTATATTTTAACATGTTTAGAAGTTAGAAGTTAGAAATTATAACTAATGTGAACAAAACCACTTGTGAAATTTTGCTTGCCAGACAGGAAAGAAACGTTTTTTTGCATCGAGTTGTGATGAAAAGTGAGTCTATTTTGACAACCCAAAACGCAAAAAATTATGGACAGACCCAGGACCTCAACATCATAACAGGTACAAATATACATGGAAAGAAGGATCTGCTGTGTATTTGGTGGGATAGTAGGGGAGCTATGTATTACGAACTGTTGAAACCTGTGAAACACTTACATTCTTACGAAGAAATGAAAATTTGGCTTGTTGGCCTCAAAAAACTAAAAGTTCTTTTGGCGCAGAATCCATTCTTCATAGCAATGGCCAATACTTTGATTATTAAGGTAATTTATTTTGTTATAGAAATAAACGCTCGAATTTTGCGAAAAAAATCGACATTATTAACCGAAACACCTATTATATTCACCAGACATGGCACCGCGAAACTTTTTCATGATTATTCGATTGAAGAAACCAATTCAAACCAAACTGTCCATTCGCGGACGTCGTTTTGAGCCCATTGAAGGCATTCAGGATAGCTTTTACTTTTTGACCATAGTAGTATATGGGCAGTAGAGTGTAGCGGTTAGAAGGGACCCTGACATCATTTTTGCATTGGGTTGGGTGTTTTTTTACACCCATAATAGTGTTTTATTCCTTTATGTGCCAGTTCTTGCAACACTTTGCATATTGTTAGATCATATCGTTTCTTGTTAACAAACAACTTACATTACAAATCCTCCTCACCATCAATTCAATTTCCATATTTTCCAATTCAAACAACTCGTTTAATGTAGGAAAAGTAACTTTTTATTAATGGAAAAAAGCCAATTTTCTCGAAAAAACATTTTCTGGGAAATCTTAAGCAGGCCCGTTTATTCTGAAAATCGTCCGAATTAAAAAAGCCGCAATTTGCATTAGAGAAATGATTCGATTTTAATTTCGTTCTACCTTGTTGCCCACGTACCACATTTCTTCCTCGTCAACCAGATTCTATTTAAATGAAGTGAAGAGGAAAGTCAAATTTCCTTGGAACAAAAAAAAACGAATCGTTTTGTTATCGATCGATGTAGGGAAATTGCCCTTTTGTATTACATCATTTATATGAAATAACCGTTCCATTTCCATTTAAGAAACTTAAATAGGACGATTAGAAGATGTTATATTGTTATTTGGCCTATAATAATAAAATGTACCCGGAATACATTCTTAAATAAAACTGAAAATATCTTCACTGTATATACATGATGTAAGGGAAACTAAATAAGAGTAAGGTTTCGTAAATTTAACCAGCGATTCTGACAGTTTTTTCATTGACAGTTTTCATTTGACAGTTTTTTGAAAAAAAAATCCTTAACTCATGTATCCAAATTGCAAACATTTACGCGGAAAACAGGTTTGAAAACAAGTTCAATTTTCTCAACTTTGGCAACGTCTATTTTCGTTCTGTTTTTTTTCGATCTATCGGATTCAGTGTTTGTTGTATTGGCCACATATGGTATTATTTGAAAAAAATAACAATTTTATAGTGTCCATACGTTTCCGCATACGTTAGATTGTCTTATTACAAAAAAGGATATACATTCTGTCAAAAAAGTACCGGGAATTAATCAATAAAACACAAAATGTTTATTATTTATCTAAATTTATTGTATCGTCTTCAAAGTAGGCCCCTTCCGAAATAATATGCTTATGCCAACGAATAATCCAATTGTCAAAACATTTTTTAAACGCATTTTCCGGAATCTACTTCAGTTCTCGCCGCGAATTCTCTTTTATATCTTCTTTCGACTGAAAACGGATGCCTCGAAATGGTAATTTGACTTTTGGAAAGAGAAAGAAGTCGGCCGGAGCCATATCAGTTGAATATGGAGGTTGTTCGATAGTGTTTGTTGAGTTTTTGGCCAGAAATTCGTTCACAATGATAACCTTGTGAGATGGTGCGTTGTCGTGATGCAAAATCCATGAGTTTTCTTTCCACAAATTTGGCCTTTTTCGATGAATTTGCTTTCACAAACGCCGCATAACGCTCAGATAATATTCTTTATTCACCGTCTGACCTTCTGGCAAAAAATCCGAGTGCAACACCGCGATAATCAAAAAACAGTCAACATCACCTTAACTTCTGATCGACTTTGACGTGGTTTTTCGGTTTCGGCTCAGTTGGAAGACGCCATTCCGAAGCTTGTTAACTTGTTTGCATGTCAAAATTATATATCCATATCTCGTCACCAGTTACAATGCGTTTTATGAATGTGGGGTCGGAATTGACTCGTTCTGGCATGTCTTCAGCGACCTTTACGCGATTGAGTTTCTGAAGAAAATTCAGGTATTTCGGCACTAGTCGAGCGCCGTTTTAAATTTAAGACAAGTTCATTGTTCGGTTTTTTTATCCATTGTAAAAATCGCAAAACACACTTCAGATGAACTGACAAAATCGAGCACTGTAAACAAACTAAATGACAGATGACGTTCAAACTCCGCGTCAGTATAGAGTGCAGTCAACTTTGCGATAAAAAGAATTTTGACAATCCCTTTAAGCGGACTTTTCAAATGATCAATTCCTGGTACATTTTTAACAGAATATATGTTATATATTCTTGTCCTTTAATGTTAAAGTTATAGTTACTAGCACTATTTTTTTACTTCGTCGGTTGGTAAAATATTGAACAAAAGATTTGAATTCCTTTGGTTTGGCCAATCATTAACAATATTTTTGCCTCTGTGAAAAATCAGTGGGAAAAAAAGTGCTTGTGATCGCAATCTCGGTCCCTCTTTTCCTATCAGAAAAGCTCAGGGAGAATGCCCCCTCAATTTTAATGAATCCTCTGCCTCTCCACGAAACTCCCGGTTTTTTTATAGAGTTGTTTCGTGCCATCCGTCGCTACAAACATTCCTTCCCGAGTTTAGGTTGCATTCTTGTCCCCATGATCTCGAACCTTCCAGATCGGGCCCTATCCCTCCTCTTCCAAATCTTCAATAATTTCTGGTCAACTG